>VWZI01016205.1:1338878-1440465 GCA_013396835.1 Psilopogon haemacephalus
AAAAAAAAAGAAGACAAAATTCCAAGCACTCCGGCAGCCTGAGAGAAACTCTCCAGTGCCCCTGATGCAGCATGCCCAGAAACTTGCATAGAGCCACAGCTGGGCTCTCGAGCTGACAGTCAGAGACTGACATTCAAACAGGAGGCAACTGCTTGATCTCCTCATGTCAGAAGTTACATTGAAATAATAATGAGGCTGTAGGTTTAATTTTTTTTCCACATTTTTGGCAATGTGGTGGAGAGAGAAATGCTAATGAGCATTCTTGCAGCGATTTCCTGGCTATTTGGCATCCGGTTCCATGAGCTGATGCACGTCTTAACTTGGGAAAGCATAAAGATGAATGCTATGAGACTAAAGAAAAACATCAAAATCCCTGTCCTTTCCACCTCTCACCCATCTGCACTGTGTGAGGGCAACCCTGGGTACCCCACAGAACAGAGCCCGGTTTGCATGGGTGAAACTTCCACCCTCAAAAGAGGGATTGCCAAGGGCAGCGACCAGGGTCCCTCCCAATCCCACCTGAGAAACAGCTGAAAAACTCTGGTATGAAGGTGAGATGACTTGGATAGAGACCCCAGCTGAGCCTTTTCTCTGGAGTGACTCTTCAACAAAAAGAACACCATGTTTTGTACTTGAAACAAAGATGTCACCATTGCTAACAAGCAGCAGCCCTGGCCTGACTGCCCATGCCTTGGGATGACAAAGCAGGGGCACTGCTACTCACACTGTACAGACCTTCCCCAAGTGTCAGCCTTCCCTAACAACACCAAAGTGATTGCAAATTCAAGTGCAGTTCCAGTCAGGGAAGCGACTCTATTAAAAACCAAAGAGAGAGTGTGCTGGTGGCCACGGCCCATAGCTGCTGCTTGCTGCCTTCCAAGCTCTCTATATTAACTAAGCTTATGCAGAAAAGCCATTTTTTTAACTGCTGTCAGCACTGCAGAGTCCATCCAGCAGCAATAGAGCAAGCTGTTCTGCCTCATGCCTCATCAACATTTCTCACACTCGGCATCAAAGCAGGAACATTAGCAAAGTCAGCTGCCCTTCAAAGCCCCAGCGCCAGGCAGGAGGAAGCATCTGTGGCTGCCCAGCTCCCTGTGAGCTGCTGAAACAAAGATCCCAGCTTGGCACATACGCCAACAAACGCCAGGCTGAATGCCCTCAGTGACATGTGGCTGTAGGACAAGATAGAGCTGTGAGCTCTGCTCACTTCCTATCACCCCACAGTCCTCAGCCTGCACTCCAGGTACCACTCAAATCTCTCCCTGGAAGCACGGATCAGAGGGGCAGCTCTAAGCTTTCTTAACTCAGATAATTTAGTATGTCTATGAGAATCAGAAGCTGTTAGAAAGGGGAGGGGGGGGGGTGGGGAAAGGACACTCTTCAGATGTTAGGAGGATCAGTAGTGATGCAGAAGAAGCTGACAAAATAGCAGCTCTGGTGATGTGTCTGTTGCAGAGCAAAAAGTTTGCCATCCACCAGCCACTCAGAAGCAGGAACACTATCAGAAAGCAGGAAAACAGCCACTGAATGAAGATGGGCTTTGGGCATGAGTAAGGCAAGCGTAACCCCCTAAGGCTTCCTGTATACCACACCAACTGGGAGTTCAGGCACCACCTACTTTTACCCAAGCACAGCACACAAGGAGAGACTCTGTCACCTTCATTCCAAGGTCACAGGAAAAGGAGCAGAAGCAGAACAGGCTTCTCAAGGCTGGTCAAAGTCCAGTGCCCTGAGCCACTTTGGGGATATGCTGATGAGAGCGATGAGATACAGCACAAGGCATGGCTTGTGAACCAAAAGAAGAGGCAACTGGAGATGGAGAAAAATAGCTGTCTTAAATATGTGGAGTTAAATGATAGAAGAAGCCAAGGGAAAACTAGGCAGGCAAGCAGCTTACCAACCCCCTTCCCTCTCTCCTCTGCACAGCCTTTTTACTACAAGCAGTTGTTGCAAAGAATCACAGAATTATCAGGGACCTCAAGGATCATCCAGTTCCAAGCCCTCTGCGCTGGGCAGGAACACTCCACACTGGATCAGGTTGCCCAGAGCTCCATCCAGACTGGCCTTAAAAACATCCAGGCAACCTATTTCAGAGACTCACAACCCTCAGGGTAAAGAACTTCTTCCTATTGTCTAATCTAAACCTCCCCTCCTCTAGCTCGGATCCACTCCCCCTAGTCCTGCCACTACCCAACACCCTAAAAAGTCCCTTCCCAGATTTCTTATAGCCCACTTCAGATATTAGAAGGCCACAATAAGATCTCCTTGGAGCCTTCTCCAAACTGAACAACTCCATCTCTGTCCTCATAGAAGCATTCCAGGGTTGCCAGACACACCAAGACAGAGCTGAGGAACCTACTGGCATTAAAATGTACACAAGAGAGATGACAGAACAATTTATTAAAAATGACTGCAAGATTTGGCCAGTTCTACTTTGTTCTTCGCTGATTCCTCATCCACCATCTCCTGCACACATCTATGCACGTAAAGGTTTTGATGATTCAAAGAAGCCAGACAGACGAGGGTGAGAGAGGGAAAATCTCTTCAGAAGACAAAGGGATTCCAGTTTGGGTAATAAAGGTAACTGACGAAAACCTAAAATGTCATAAGACAAACTAACTTGCAAGGGGAAAACCCAGTCTGGCAGGCAGAGAAATCTGGCACTGAGGCAGCATCCTTAGCATCGCACAGATCCAAACGCACTTCCACAGCACTGAAAACTCAACCTCTCCCCTGCTCTGTTGAGAAGCAACTCCAGACATCACCATGGTGTAAACCACAACTGCAGGACACTGCAGAAAAGGCTGTGGTGAGTTTTGACAGTGCCCTACACACAGGATTCCCTCTGAGAAATGTGCTATCAGACTTAATCGGGGGAGGACTTTCCCAGCAACAGTCTGATCCTTACTTCAGCAAAGTCAGAAACCCACATGGTTGCCTAGGAGTGAAATCACTGCATCCATCAAAGCTTTACACAGTTCCTGGAGTTTCACCTCCTTGTAAATAAAGCAGCTAAACTCACCACAACTAGAGAAACTAAAAATTTGTGTACAGAATAATCTGTCTCAAAGTGCCTTCTGTCATGGCATGAATTCCAGCTGTGATAAAATTTTATAGGCAAGCTGGAATTAGACAGACCTTTAAATATGAAAAAGAAAACCAACTCAAATGCTTTGTTCTTAAAATTCAGGACTTTGCAGAAAGGGGTTAATTTTCCCCCTTCCTCTTTCCCTGGGTGGTGCTAGGAAGCACCACCCCACATAACTAAGCAGCTTTCTAAATATCTTCTCTCTTTACTTGGAAAATCCTCTAATTTACTGAAAAAAATTCCATTATTGTCCCCTCACCACTTTCACCTTCAGAACCTATCCAGAAAAAAAAAAAAAAGACATCTGTCACTAATTCCAGCTCTTTAGCTTCAGGACTCTACTCCAGTGCACAATTAATTGTTTGCGTGCATCTGCTTAATAGAAAGGGAAAAGATGCTGCTAAACTGGGGACAAAAGCACTAGGCTAGGCAGGAGAGATGCCTTTTTCCATTGTGTGCACTGGGCATTTCTGCTGACTGCAAGCTCCTGCACGGCAGGAGGAAGCCCAAATGCCATCCTTGCTCTTGCTATTGGCAGCTGTTCTCTTATCACCAAAGAGAATTTATCGCACCACTGACAGATGCTGAGATTCAGAAGCCGGAGCTGAAAGCCAAAGGGATTGAATCGGAAAACAAAAACGAGAGGGGGGGGAAAACAAAAAAAAAAAGGGGGCAGGAAGAGCCCTACCAAGAGAGAAGCCACTTGGCTGCACACCTCACGGGGTGTGCAGCTCTCCACAGGGACAGCCAAGAGGCTGCACCTCCTGGGCAGCTGTCAGCACTGTCTGGGGCACTCCTGACGCTGCTCAGGCTCTGCACCAAGGAGAACGCGCAGGGCTGCACCACCACAACCCAAACTGGGACAAGTGGGGAAGTGAAGCCTGCAGGGCAGGGAGACCGCAAGTCGAGCTCCACCAGTGCGGAGCTCGCCTTGACCATCAAACACAAGGTACTTGTGCTCCTGGTGCTCTCCCATGAAGGGAGTTTGTGGAGCAGGGTCACAGGCTCAGAGGATATCAAGGGTCGGAAAGCACCCAAAGAGATCATCAAGTCCAACCCCACTGCCAGAGCAGGACCAGACAATCTAGCTCAGATCACAGAGGAGCACATCCAGATGGGCCCTGAAAGTCTCCAGAGAAGAAGACTCCACAGCCTCTCTGGGCAGCCTGTTCCAGTGTTCTATGACCCTTACTGTAAAGAAGTTCCCCTTTGTGTTGAGGTGGAATCTCCTGTGCTGCAGCATCCATCCATTGCTCTCCAGCTGGACCTGGCACCTTTGATCACTACTCTTTGAACTCTATCTTGTAACTGGTTCCTAATCCACCTCACTGCCTGCTCTTCCATCCCATGCTTCCTGAGCTTGCTCACCAGGGTATCCCAGGACTTCTGGTCTTCCCACACACCGTCAGAGACTGCCCTCCGAACCCCACTTTCTCAAGTGCAGTCCCACTGCTTATCAACATCAACTAATTTCACTGACACTTTGGCTCTTTCCAAGAGAGGATGAGACAGGGTCTTTCCTTCACACTCAGTAAACACGCAGGTTTGTAGGTGACGCTTTGCGGGCCCTCCTTTCATGCTGACACGGCCCCACGTGCACGCAAGAACGTCTGTGTGTCGTCATGACCCAGCACCTGTATTTGAGGCACAGGCTTTGCATTAAAGCACAGCATGGTGCCACCCAGAGCCTTCCTCTCACCCCAGGGAAACAGCTGGTTTTGAGGCCAGGCAAACGGCTGTGCACCCACACAGGCAGAGTGCAAAGGAAGACATTCCCAAGTGAATTCCTCAGCTAGAGTCAGACTGGCAGCAAATTCCATTGCTGGGCACTCAGCTATCTTTTCTGCAAAACTCGGAGCGAGCCAAATTCTCTCACATCGGCAGATTCCAACAGTGGGACAAGGAGCGCCGGGGCACCTCCCATGTCTTTGCTTTCAACAAGCACACCGAAATCCAGAGTCCCGACAAAAGCCAAGAAGGGATGCTTTGCCGGGCCCTGCGGAACAGGAGGTTCGACCTCCGCGCCGCAGCTCCTCAGGCGTCCCAGCGCTGCCCTGCGGCGCACGACATCGGCTCCGTGCTCAGTCGGACGCCGGGAGGAGGCGGCTGCAGGGCTAGAAGCGCAGTGCCAGGCTGACACCTGGAGGAGAGACGCGCAGGAACGGCAGGCGACAGTCAAGTTCTGCCTTTAGGACCCCCACCCCCCCAGCTGCCTGGGAGCCCTGAGCGCCCAACATGCTGCCTCCCCTTGCCCAGCTGCAGCTCTTCAGGGGTGCGCCTGGCAGAGACAGGGAAAGCAAGGAGCAGAGAAATGTTTAAACACCTCGACAATCAGCAGCAAGAATATTTTTACCTTTTCAGTTTCAAAACTGAACGAACTTTGGCATTTGCCCGTTTGGCTGTGGTTTTGTTGGGGTTTTTCTTGGGAGGGGGTGGTGGGTTTTTTGATTTATTTTTTTTTCCCCCCTTCCCCCTCTCATTTTACCATAAGCATTTGAGATCTTTGGATAACTCTTCTTCCAGGTCATTTGCTCCCTGAAAATCCCCAGTGGAAGGAGGCAGGGCATGCACAGATCCTGTGGGTATTGCAGAGCCGGTAGCAGTTAGCTCAAATAAACCTGCTGCTCTTTCCCAGCTTCTCCCCAGACAGCAGATTAAGCACTGGTACGGGATTATACTTTGTGTGCCTGTGCAGAAGCACTGCCGGCAACAGGAGATGCAACCTAGCAAAGTGCAGCCTGGTCAACAACAAAGCTGGCTCCTATGTGAACTCCATAGCCATCTCTGTGAGTGCCTCCTTATTTCTGACTGCACCGAACCTCTCAGGCACATTCCTTTGTACTCCTAATTAAGCCTTTCTGCCAGGAAAATTAGGGATACAGTAGAGGAATCAGGGCAAGTTCCTTCCTTCCCCCGGAAGGTCAACTCAGGTCAAAGCTATCTTGCACAGATGGCTAATTTCAATCACTCACGCATACAACACAATTGTTCAAGAAGCTCAAAATAAATAGTGTGAGTAATTAATTTAAAGCTGCCCTAATTGTTTCTCAATCTTCCCTATTAATTTAACCTATAACACTTCTCCTATCAAAGCTTCAAAGCTTTAACCGAACAGCCAATTAAAGCTTCTTTTATATATATTAAAAAAAAAGCGCTGTCAGCTCGGATTCTTTCCGACTGAGCTCTGGGAGGCACTTGGGATTCCATCTGAATTGCGATGGGCTTAGAAACAAAGTGTCTTTTCCAGGTGTAATGTTCTCAGTAAGCTAATGATTCAATGGGCAATTAAAACTAATTACGGTTGTAACTTGCTAGCAACTTTCCAAGCCGTATGTCTCGGCAAAGACAGCCTGCACTCGGTGAGCAGTGAACCCTCCTCCTGTGCCATCAGGAGCTGACAGGAATGCCAGGTCTCCACCTCACTTTGTGTGGCAGCGAGAGGCTCCCGGGGCAGTCTCAGTCACACACATGGCTTAACGTGGCACCTATATTCTTGCTCCTCTAAATGCCTAACTCTGCTATCTGCTTCGTTCTCCCATGAGAGAAGCCAGTGGGACACCCGTGAAGAAAAAAAGTCTGCCACCAAGTTGATGTTTTCCTGCTCGCTTTGTGCCACCAGCCTGGTTCAGAGATTACAGCTTCCAGGTGCACACCAGGGTGACCAAGACAGGACAATTTCCTTCCTATTTGTAGCACAGCTGAAACCCAATCGTTCTTCCCCCACAGCACAGAAACATTGGCAGCCTGTGAGTTATGTCTCTTTTTAGCAAGCTACCAGGTCACACCTTTGCAGCCTCCCAGGATTTTGTTTCCAAGAAACTCTGCCTTCTCAGTGCTCTCATGACATGACCCTGTTAGGTGTGAGACTCGCTGAGCCACTTCCCAGGTATTGGCCAACTTAGCCTTTGCCAGCACTGCTCCACTCTGCAAGGTGTTTTATTACACCGTGAGCTTCCCAGTGCCCCCAAAGTGACTGCTGTCTACAGAAGGGATATCCTCTGCTCCATCCTAAATACAATCAGCAGTACCATCTGGGATTCTCTCCTCCTGTCAAAACTATGCCTTCAGAAGGCGTTTTCTCTGTATGTCTTCTCAAATTATTCTTACTCATTTCATTAATTGCAACTCAGATGGGAGGGGAAGGAAGAAAAACAACAGCAAAAAAACCCCCGAAACAGAAAGCAATAAAGATGACAGAAAGTCCATCAGATGGGAATGACCCATTCAGTCACCTCCCAGACAGGTGAGAACACAAGGAGGCTTCTTCCAGATAACCTGCTGGGTTAGTCCTGTGAACACAATTCCTCTGGGCAATTCTCCCAAGCTCTGTGGAACATACAGGAGGAAAATATCTCCAGCATGCAGAGCAGCTGGGAAGGAGGGAGGAGGCACAAGAACCATCAGCAGGTCTGCAGAGGCAGGAATACCACACTGGGAGCACTGACACTAAGGAATCTCAGTGAATGATTGATTAGTAGAAATATGCAAGAGCTGCACTTGACCAGAACTGCCTTAATTTGGGTAAGCCAGCAGCATAACATGGAAACGTGTGGGAGAGAAAGCGCAGCTGGAGCCTCTGCAATGGCCAGGATCTGAACACCTGGGCTGCTCTGTCACTCTTCATTTCCAACGCCCAGCACCCCCAGTCCTTCACTTCACAACACAAATCTCTCTGCCGTGGGAAAATCTTCCCTAGTTGTCACACCAGCTCTCCCATTTTGTGTGATGAGACAAAAGACCCTGGAGGAACTCTGCATGGCACGTGACTGGAGGGGAAGGGCAGGGCATTGGGGCACTTTTGTTTGCAGCTCTGCAAACGGGAGTCAGACTATACCTGAGGGCTACCTGCTCCCTTTAAGAGCAATTAATGTAGGAAAAAAAAAGAAATTAAAGCTAGTAGATGATCTTTGTGGTAACTAGATGATCCTGACCGATTCAATTAGCACAGAACCCACAAACTTTCTTATTTGAGAAAAGAATATCCTTTGGAAGAGTCTTCTTCACAACTAAAATTTTAGGTGAATCACAGAAACATTCCCGTTGGAAAAACTCAGGATCACCAAGTCCAACTGAGATCCCTACTCTGCAAGGTGCACCCTAAACCATATCCCCAAGCACCTCAGCCAAATTAACTTTAGAACACATCCAGGGTTGGTGACCCCACCGCCTTCCTGGGTAGCTCATTCCAATGCCTCACCACTTTTTCTGGGAAAATTTCTTTTTTAATACCTAGTCTAAACCCACTCAGTTGTATTTTGAGGCCATTCCCTCAAAATTCCCTCATATTTACCTGTGAGAAGAGACCAGCACCGAGCTCTCCACAAGGTTCTTTCAGGCAGCTGCAGCCAGCAATGAGGTCTGCCTTCAGCCTCCTCTTTTTCAAACTAAACTACTTTAGTTGTTCTTCATCAGATTTATTCTCCAGGCCCTTCCCCTGCTTACTTGCCCTCCTCTGGACTTGCTCCAGCACCTCCACGTCCCCCTTGTACTGAGGTGCCCCAAACCGAACACAGTACTCGAGGTGTGGCCTCTCCAGAGCAGAGTCCAAGGGGACAATCCCGTCTGCTCCTGTTGGATGCAGCATTTCTAATACAAGACAGGATACCATGGGCTTTCTTGGCCACCTGGGCACATTGTTGGCCTACACTGAATTGCTTGTTTAGGTTAGGGCTCGGTACTTCACAGAATCCAGTGAAAAATACCAGAGAGTAAGTCAAAACAGAGCTCTGAGCTCATCGAGTTCGGCTGCTAACCCAGCACTGGAGAGTGTCCCACCAAACCACGTCCCTCGGCACCGTGTCTTAGCACTTGCACCCATTTTGGGGCACTTACAGACAGCAGGTACATGGCAGGCAGCAGCCGCTCACCCCAAAGGCCGCCAGCAGCAGCCTCGTCCCACCCTCAGGCAGCGGCGGGAAGATGGCGCCGGCCTCACACCCCGGACACGGCGCGAGCCGCAGGAGCCCGCCCCCGCGCGGCCGCGTTCGGCACTGCGCCACGCCGCGCGTGCGCTGGGCGGGCAAGGGGAGGGGGGGGGAGAGTCGCCGTGCTGTGACGTCATCGCCCGGCGCCCTGGCGGCGGGTCCCGGGAGGAGCGGGAGGGCGATGCGGGGGATCCCGGCCGGCGGCGGCGAGCCGGTGCGGCCAGGATGCACCAGAAGCTGCTGCGGAGCGCGCATTACATCGAGCTGGGCAGCTACCAGTACTGGCCGGTGCTGGTGCCTCGCGGCATCCGCCTCTACACCTACGAGCAGATCCCCGTCTTCCTGAAGGACAACCCCTACATCACCGACGGCTACCGGGCCTACCTGCCCTCCCGGCTCTGCCTCAAGAGGTGAGGGTAGATCCCACTCCCTGTTCGAAGGAGTCGAGCCCCGACCCACACCCCACCTCCCGCACCCCTCCGGGCTCAGCGGGCCGAGCTCCGGCTCACATCCCCTTCCCAACGTGTCTCCCTGCAGCCTTTTCATCCTCTCCAACGAGACTGTAAACATCTGGAGCCACCTGCTCGGCTTTGTCCTCTTCTTCACGCTGGGGATTTACGACCTGACGGCCGTGCTGCCGGCTGCTGGCGCCTCCCGGGAGGACTTCGTCATCTGCTCCGTCTGTCTCTTCTGCTTCCAGGTAGGGGCTGGGGAGCTTTCTCAGGGGAGAATCTGCCATCGCTTTGCTAGTAAAGGTAACCGCAAGGATTAGTGCTCGATTTTGACCTGTTTTAACAGACGCAGTAAACCGGGGAGGACTGAACAGAGCTGGCCTAGGAGAGAGGCTGTGGCAAGCAACTGAATTGTCCAAGGCCAACAGTAGCCGGGCCAGGATGAGCAGTGTTGTGGCCAGCAGAACCAAGGCAGGGATTATCCCGTTGTACTTGGCTGTGATGAGGCCACACCTTAAACCCGGGGTTGAGTTCTGGGCCTGTTCCTCCAAGAAGGACTGGAGCATATCCAGAGAAGGGCAACAAAGCTGGTGAAGGGTCTGGTGAGGAGCAGCCGAGGGAACAGGGGTTGTTCAGTCTGGAGGCGGCTGAGGGGAGACTTCATTGTTCTTTACAAGTTCCTAGAAGAAGGTTGGAGCCAGGTTGTAGGTGTCAGAGCCCAGCTTTCCAAGCTGTGGGAGTTGGGGTTATCATAGCTTGCAAAGGTTGCTGTTCTTTCTATCTGCTGTTCCTTCTATCTGTCAGAACCCAGCTTTCCAAGCTGTGGGAGTTGGAGTTATCATGGCTTGCAAAGCTTGCTGTTCCTGCCAGAGAAGCTCACCAGAGTTGCTGCTGCTCGCTGGCAGGATGGGAGCTGCCCGCAGCAAGCTGTGCTGCTGAACTCCAAATGGGCTAGGTGTGTGCTCTGAGGTGGCAGGCTGCAGCCTGCTGCAGGGGTGACTGCCTCTTGTCTGCAGGTGTGCATGCTGTGCTCCGTGGGCTATCACCTGTTCTGCTGCCACCGCTCGGAGAAGACCAGCCGGCGGTGGATGGCCCTGGACTACGCGGGAATCTCCATCGGCATCCTGGGCTGCTATGTCTCGGGTGTCTTCTACGCCTTCTACTGCAACAACGTGAGTCTGGAGCACTCCCTCAGCTCTCCTTGGCCTAGTTCCACACTGTAGGAAGGGAGGTCACTGCAGCGTCCAAACGTTGCATGTGAACGTGAGGAGACATTTCTCTAGGGTAGGGAGCACTGGACCAGGCAGCCCAGAGAGGTGGTGGAGTCTCCATCTCTGGAGACATTCCAAACCCACCTGGACAGCAAGCTCAAGGTGACCCTGCCTTGGCAAGGGGGTTAGTCTCAGATCTTCAGGAGTCCTGTCTGAACTCCTACTGTCCTGTGACACTCTTGAGACAGAACATTAGCTGAGAGAGGAGATGGGAACTGAGCCAAGATCCTTCTGACAGCAGCAGCTTGGCTTGCTGACATGACAGGAAGTGGAGGGGTTCGTCTCCAGCTGTCACTCACACAAGCCTCAAGCAAGTATTTACATCTATATGAAGGCAGGACAAGCTTTACAGGTCCTCCCTTGTCATGAGGCTGATGATGGGATGTGTCCCCTTCACAAGCAATTGAAACATCATTTCCCACTAGGCAGGAGCAAGCTTATTTTTTGCTCACTTAACACAGGACAAGTGAAATGAGCTCCCTTCAGAGGCCCATATTCCAGCCTGCTTGTGGTGGGTGCAGCCATCAGGCAGCTGAACCAGCCTGCTGAGGGGCAGAGGTTTGTGGGAGGCATTTGGTGAAGGCTTGGCCTGAAGGATGTTCTGCCAGCTGTGCCAAGCAGCTGGCACTGGGGTGACACAGGGAAGCCTGGGCACTGCGGTCCCATCACTGTGCTCGCAGTAGTGACAGGGCCTAGGCTACCCTCACATCCTACTGCCCTGGGCCTGCCCCGTGAGGAGAAAGCCTCCAGCCTCACTCTCATTCTTCTCTCCACAGTACTGGCGCCAGGTCTACCTGATCACTGTGCTGGCCATGATCCTGGCAGTGTTCTTTGCTCAGATCCACCCCAGTTACCTCACGCAGCAGTGGCACAGGCTGCGCTCTGTCATCTTCTGCTCCGTGTCTGGCTATGGCATCATCCCCACCATCCACTGGGTCTGGCTCAACGGCGGCATCGGCGCGGCCATCGTGCAGGTAAAGGCAAAGCAGAGGGTGAAGAGAGGCCCTGCTGCTGCACTCTGCCATCCTGTGCCTTGGCTTGCAGCGGCTGCGGTCTCTGCCAGTAACTGAGGTGCTGCACTCAAGCCTTGCTCCTGGCCATTCTGTGTGAAATCAGGGTACTGGGGACAGCTTTTGCTGACACGTTCCCTGCCTGCTGCAGGCTTCACAGGACCACCGAGCACCTTGGGCATGGGCAGTGTGATTAAGGAAGCTGATTCATTTCCCATATTTCCCAAACTTTGGCATTTGCTTCCCTGGTGGATTTTGGCTGTAGATAAGCACAGGCAACGAAGCAAGGTTCACTTCTATTGTGCCTTTTTTCATCTTCAGGGTGTTTTTCTCTCCTCCTTTTTGCTTTCTAATAGAACAGGAGAGCTTCCTTCTCTTTTGCAGGAGTTTGCTCCCCGGGTAGCTGTCATGTACTTCGTCGCTGCTGTAGCTTTTCTCTTCTATATTTCCAAAGTTCCAGAAAGATACTTTCCAGGTAGGAAATTCTCCTCTGGGTCTTTTCAAGGTCCTTGCTGGGAGTGCTGGAACCTCCTGTTGACCATATGCCCCTGAAGTAGTCTCACACAGACTAAAATGCTGTGTGTGTCTGCATCAGAAGGCAGCAGACAACTTCTGATTGAGGTTGTTCAACTTTTCACAGCTTCCCAATGAGTAAAGTGCATAGCTGAGCTCTGCTAATTGTACTGCAGGAGTTACTGCTGAATTTAACCCCTTGCCCTCTTTCTTACCCCCAGGACAGCTGAACTACCTCGGCTCGAGTCACCAAGTCTGGCACGTCCTGGCGGTGGTGATGCTGTACTGGTGGCATCAGTCCATGGTGTACATCATGCAGTACAGGCACAGCAAACCCTGCCCTGAGTACAACCCAGGCCTGTGAGCCAAGGTACTGTGTCCACAACCTTCTGGGAAAGGAGAAGGTTAAACAGCCTTGGCTTTAGCTTGCCACAGCTTTCACTCGCCCTCCTCGATCAGCTTCCCAAAAGCAAAGGCTGGCCTGGCTGGTGCAACACTGGCTGCAAATAAAGCAGCTGTGCCCTGGAGCAGAGGTTAGGAGCAGGTCTGCCAGATCCCTGCCCACTCTGTTGCACAACTTCACTAGTCCCAAGCTGTCATTAGTGTTTGTTCCCCTGCAGCCTTTTCCTCAGGCTGTTGTCAGGTTTTAGCACTGAGCTGGAGTTTGTGGCCATCAGGTTACAGTGATCACATGCATAGAAGGGACTGAACTTGTTTACTCTCTGCATTTCAGAGGCACTGTGATGAAGTTCCTGCCTTTGAGGGTCTGGATCTTACCTGGTGAGCCGAACCTTGAAGTGCTGAGGCAGTTCCTTTGCTGACTTCTGGACTGTTACTGGGAAAAATGCTGCTGCACAACCCGAGAGCACTGCCTGGGACCTGACAGCCATTTCCTGTCCTGCAATCAAGTCCAAAGCAGGCCTTGCTAGGCTGGGATGCTGGAAAGAGGAACTCTCCAGCTTGGCATTCAGTTGGGAATACGAACAGAAGGGCCCTGGCTGGGCTAACAGGGCTGTGCGCTGCTCTGCAGGCCTTGCCAAGGCCACAGTGAAGACTCCTGACAGCATGTGGGGACCACCACAGGACTGGGCTCTCATCACAGCGCTGCGATGATCAGAGTCTGCCTGATGTGCTCCAGTGCTGCTTTGGGGAACTCTGAAACTGCATCTGGTGGACTCCTGTACTCTGCTGGACAAGATCTTTTTCTGGAAGCAAAAGTCAAACATCACCCACAGCTACATCTGCAGCTCAGATCTTAACATTGCCTTGCCCACCCTGGGCAGTGCCAGTACTTCAGGAAGTGTCTCTGGATCCCCCTGGTACCAAGGGACAACTTGTTCTATAGCACCTGAGCCCATGTACTCGACCTTTGTTGCCATCTTGCAATCAGCTAAGAATTGTTTTTGTGTTTGTTATACTCACCTCAAAGAGGTCAACCTGCTGACCTTTGGCCTTCCAACCCATGATGTTCCACACTGCCCTCAGAGTTCCTTACTGCAAACAGCCTCTCACCATGAGCTTGCGCGGTAGGGAGGCTGCCTTGGGTTTGAATCTGTCACAAAACCTCCTCCTACAAACTGCTCAGCAGGAGCCATGCAACAGGCAGGCCATTCACTGGCTGAAGCTCAGCACAATTGACCTCAGTGGGTGCCAGCTTTTCCAACAGGATTGGAATTAGGTCCTGGAGTTAGAAGCAGTGTTTGTAAGCAGCTTCTGCAGAGCGGCTGTGCTTGTGCCATGGCTAAGCCCCAGATCTGCTTGCTGCTGCCTCACCTGACCCAGTGTCAGTGTCAGCAGCCTGGAGACTCCTCTCCTTGCCTCAAGATGCTGTCAGGACTTAATCCCAGGGGTTCAGGCTCATGAGCAGGGCTGTGGAAGGATGCAAGGGTGTGGGCAGGGCTCGTGTTAGACTGCTTCTGCTTCTGCCACAGGCAGAAGTGTTCTGCTCTGGGACTGTCCTAGCGCACTTCCATATGACTCTTTGTACCTGCAGCGTGGCCTTCAGTGGCATCCCAGCATCTTCTCTGCCAGCAGCCTGTTTCACTTGCTGGCACCTGAAGGGGAGGAAGAGCTGGCTCTGACTTGCAGTGGAGAGGGAAGCCTTGGGCAGCCATGCTCAGAGCTGTGCTGTGAGAAGCCCTTTGTGACTGAATGCTCTGCCAGTGCCTCTTCTGCTTGGGGAGAGTTTTCCCCTGATGGAATTTAGCTTCTCAGAGGCAGAGAGGCTGGCTTTCTGCAGTGCCCTCTTCGGGGAGGGCAGGTCAGCAGGTCCCCCCAAAGCTGCCTCTTCTCCAGGCCAAACAAGCCAAGCTCCCTCAGCCTTTCTGCTAGGGGTGTGCCAAGGATATGGAATATCGCTGGGAACTTGCCTTCAGTTCAGTGGGTGGGTTGGGTTGGTTTGTTGTATTTTTTAACTCCAGAATTGAGTAGTGGCCAGAACTGACTTTGCATTGGAGACTGAACTTGCAGCCTTTGAGCCTTGCAGTGTAAACACTGACTTCTTAATACTCCCCAATGTGCCAGTCAAGTTTCAGGTGCACTAACTGCTGCTACTGGAGCCTGCCAAAACCTGTGCCCACTGTTAGGTGAACAAAAATAGCCAAGAGTGTGTCTGTGTGCCAGAAACTGACTGACCTTCAAGTCTGCTGATGTGTTTTGTATGTAAAACCCTAAAGTGCTCTGGCAGTTTTCCCTGGTTAAGGAAACTGACTACAGAGCTCTACGTTTTTATGACCCTGACCACACTCACAAGCTGCATGTTGGTCTTTTCTGTACATACTGAGCCTGTAAATAAAGTCCAGTTCAGTGGACGTCATTCTTGCATCTCACCTGGTGAAAGGGCAGAGGTGAAGGGTTCAGCTACATGATGTCTGTCACCTGCCTTGGATTTAGGTACAGAGGGAGACTGCAGGATGGTTCTGCTCATGCTGCTTACTGCTCTCTAGGCAAATGTCCTGATCAGCACAGCTGTGCAAGCTGCCCTTCTGCAGGAAGGCTTTAGGGTGACACTGAACCTAAAGGATTACAAAGGGTACATCATCAGCAGGTTTTTAACAAGCAGAACAAAAAAAAGCAGAGGGAAAAACAAAAAATAAAGGTATTTCAAAATGTTTTGGAGAGTTTGGACCTAGAGGCACAAAGAGCCACCAGGAGAAGCAGTGTTGCTCATCAAGTGTAAATGAAAGCCTGAGTGTGAACACTAAAGGAGAGCTGCACGGTCAATGTCACCACCTGTGTTTATTTACCAACTGCCATACATCAGAGTCACAAAAAGTTAAAAGTTCTCTGTTTAGTGGTACACAAAAAAGCTTTAGAAATGTGAAGTCTAACAAGAAGTGGAAGTGTAGTCGAGGAAAGTGCACTTGGAAGCTGAATGCCAGCAATTTCAAATCCTTGTGATGGTCTTTAATACTAGAGGGATGCCTCAGTCACAGATCTCAGATCACAGCCTCCTTGGTTTTCCTTTTGAGAGAGGGAAGGCAGCAGCCACTCTCTGCCCTTGCCTGAGGCTGTCACTACTCACTGCCCCACCTCAGCACAGCGAGGGTGGCTACTGCCTTGCCAAGCCCAGAGCAGCCCCAGCAGCCAGGGGATGTGTGGAGTGTGGGGATCCTTTGGATACACCTCCCATCTACAAAAATACAGCAGGCAGCATCAAAGGCTCCAGACAACCTGACTCTCACAGTGGCAAAGAGATGAGCTGGTTTTCACAGTACTTGGGTTTGCTAACTGGGACACTCCATGACTAGAAGCTGTTTCCTCTACAGCTGGTCCTCAAAGGGCCCACCTGAGGCAGGCTGGCCAAAGCAGCTGCACTCCCTTGGGAACTTGCAGAGACTCCCCCATCCCACTGTACTTCTAACAACCACAACTAGTGAGGCCTTCCTAGCACCTTCTGGCAGCTGCTTTCTCTCAAGCAGCTGATTCCATGCTGCAGGAGAAGCAGCTGTACAAACCCATGGATATTTGGGTTGGATGGAAATGTCAGCTCCTTACCTTGCTGCATCTGTCCTCATAGATGCTGTGGTGCACATCCAGTGCAGCAAGATAACTTTCTGCATTGCAGGCAGGGGGAGGACACACAGATGAGCACATACACCCCAGGTGAAGGCAAGAGGACACCTTCCCCACAGACCCAGACGGCAGCTCTGCTGATCTGAGCTGAAATGAGCCCCAAACTCGGGCTGGGCTGTGTACAAACAACATACACCACACAGCCAGCTCAGCGAGGCAAACTGATCTCTTGTAAGTCATGATGAAGGATAAAATCATTTGAACTCTAGAAACAAAAAAGCTACATTAATGCACAAGCCTGGCTCAGAGCTAGAATACCAAGAGCCAGGTTTATTAAGGCCATTAGAAAGCTGTAGCATTGCACCAGTTCTAGAGAAACTTCAGAGCCTGCTTTCATCCCACCTCCTGTGCCTGTGCACAACCTCCCCTCAGCTCCTCTGCCTGCAGTGTCACCCTCACACACCTGCCAGATACCAGCTGAGCTGCCACCCAGGGCAAGCAACCTGCAGGGCTCCTTAGCAGGCAGCCTTGGGGCAAACAGGCAGAACTCAGCACCTGCCTTCTGCCCCTCCTTTTCCTCAGGAGGCCCACACCAAGCCTACAGGGCCCAGCCAGCCCCGCAGGTGCTTTCCCACCTGGAGAAGCTGTGGCTGTGTGGCTGTGCTGACACCTGGCCACAGTGCAGAGCATGGGGCAGTGCCTGCTGCTTTATAATGCCCCATTCTCACACCATCCCAGCCCAATAGGCAGGCCACAGGTCAGAAGGAAACCATAGGAAGGCAGAGGCAAAAAAAAAGCCAAAAGAGTTAACCTGAGTATCAGAAAATGCTACAAACCTGGCCTGTGCCTCCTGCAGCCTTTGGCACAACCCCAGCAAGAACAGCAGAAGTGCAGCCTAGGGAACTGCTGTGCAAAGAGAACCAAAACCTTTCTGCTCATCACCTCCTAGGAGTTGCATTTCTAAGCCTGGCAAAGGCAGGCTGAGCCCAGCACAGCTGCAAGTGGAGTAACTTGCACCCTGTGAGAAAACAAAAGGGAGGAAAATGAAGGTGATGAAGGTGTCACATACGTAAGAGCTACCTGCAGGTTCCAGGATGAGGGGAAGCAAATCTGAGGTGTATCCAGAGGAGAGTTTCCTCAGACCTGCTCCCAGAGGAGTCAAGAGACTCCCTTTTAACGAGTTTCCCTCAAATGTTCACCCTCACAGTACCAACCACTGGATACCCAGCAGTAGGCTTGGAGACACAGAACCACAGACACTGCTGCTGTGCTGCTGCTGCCCTGCTCCCACACACAGCCAGGCTAGAGGAGTTTCTTCAAAGCTCAGCACAGGGAGCAAAACTTCCTTACATAGTACACTTCAGAAGAAGAGGTTGGGAGGCACTGAGCAGAGCAGCAGCTTACAGCCACCTCCTAACAGCACTGTTCTACAAAAACCAACAGCTTTGAGAGAAGAGGTGTTTTCTCTGCCACAAAAACCCCAAAGGAAAGGTATCTGCAGACACAGATCCCAATTTGTGACCAATTAAATCTGATGGTGGCACCTCACGGTCAACAGGGCAACCTGAAACGCTGCCTATGTGCCCAAGGACCTCTGCTCCCAGCACACCCAGTGGTGGTGCTGCAAGCACCGCCTGCCTTCCCGCTCCCCTACGTTCATGGTTTGGTTTTTTTTTGTCCCCCAGATCATTACCTTCTCAGGAGCTAAACTTCCAGTTTGCTGTTTTACGTTAATGGCACTTACTGGGAAAATAAAAATAAAACTAGGCACACAGAAAGGATCTGCCCTTTGTGTCTGCAGCTGCATAGAGATGGCTGCCAGGGCCCAAGCCAGAGGTGTGCTCTGGAACTCTGGGCCACAGCCCCTTGAGGACTTGGCTTCTTGATTTTTGTGATTAATCAAGGTAGTTTTCACCTAGGAAGAAGAGACTCGACTACCTCCAGCAGACCAGTCTGGCCGTTAGTACATCCTGGTTCTTGGGTCTACTGCAATTGAGACACAGGAACCAGCCCAGTCCCGCTGCCGTCAGCCCAGCTGTATGCATGGGAAACCTTCCTGTGACCTCCACCTCAGCATGCCACAGAGGGCTGGAAAGGCAAAGCCAAAGTGCAGACTAACAGCACGGGCCGGGGCCAGCAACTCACGTGTGATTTCTCCTTGCATTCTGGGAGCCATCTGTCAGAACAAGCTGATCCTCCAGGTTGATTTATCCTGTTTTTCTTCCCCCCTCCCCAACAACCCCAGTTTGCCACCTTTCCGAAATTCCTTGTGCAAGCTGGCCTGGCCCTGTGGGACTCGAGCAAGCCGTCCAGCCCGGCTCCCGGGCAATTCAAGCAGATCCATTACCCCACTCCTTAACTCCTCCCTGAAGCAAGCAGGAGAGGCGGAGGAGGAGCCAGCTGCAGGCAGTTACTGCTTGGAAGGGAAGGGAGCCGCTCCGAAGGGGTCCAGCTCCAGCGCCTGCTGCTGCTGGCTCTGCGCACGCTGCACCACCAGTTCCGTGAAGGGCACGGCGCCAAAGTCGTCCGTTTTCAGCCCCTCGGCACCATGAAGGGCTCCGTGCAAGGAGCTCTGCCTGGCCCTGCCGGCCACCACCACGGCGCCGTGCTCCCCGCGGCCGTCGCCGAAGCCTTGGTGCTGGGGATGCCGCAGCAGGTCGGGCGGGTGGAAAGGTTTGGCTCCGAAGGGATCCAGCAGCCCCTCGTCGGCCTGCAGAGCGCCGGCTCGGTCCTTGGTGTCCGGCAGCGCCAGGCTGATGTTCTCCTTGGAGTCGGAGATGGTCAGGAACTCGTTGCTGCTCTGCGAGTCCCTGCGCCCGGCCTTCTTGTGCCTGCGGGCTCGCTCCGGCGTGCGGTAGCTCGGCTTCGGCCCCTTCTTGGTGCTGCCCGGGGTGCCGTGGTGCCGCTTGCCGTTGTTCTTGGGCACCTCCTGCTTCAGGCGCCTCTGGCGGGAGGACAGCTTCTGCAGGCTGCGCTGCTGCTTCACCTTCTGCTGCGGGCTCCCCGCGATCTCTTCGAAAGGGACCAGCCCGAACAGGTCCTCCTTGCTACCCCCCGTCTTGGGGAGCAGGGAAGGCTGAAAGGGGGTGCAGCCGAAAATGTCCACGCAGTGCGGAGAGCTGGGGGAGAGCAGAGGCACGGTTCCTGCCAACTGGCAGTCGTGCTGAGACGCCTTCTTGCTGAAGGGGGCCCTAGTGAACACATCAAAGTCATCCTGCTCTTGGGTCAGGCCAGGAAAAGCCATCTTGGAAGAGACATCTTTGTCCATCTTCTCCCCTGCCTGAGGCTGCAGAGTGAAAAAGGGCACAGCCCCAAACACATCAAATTCCTGGCCAGGGTTCCCCTTGGTTAGGGTACTTGGCACCTCAGACGCAGGCACTGGACATGGCTCTGTGACTTCACTGCTGTTCACACCATCTCTGAACCTACTGCTCAAGGGCCCTTCTCCACATTTCTGCTTGGTACGATCAGAATCAGAGTCAGAACTCTGCTTCTCCTCCTCTTCCTCCTCCACCTCTTCCTCCGAGTCCATGAGAAGAGGTCGGTGGCCTAAGTTTTCCGGTTCTGTATCATTGTCATCATTGAAGTCTCCATTCTCTCCTTGCAAGACTTCTTCGTCCTCCTGTTCTTCTTCTTCCTCGCTGCTCTTGGGAGAAGGAGGATCAGATTCGAAGTCACTCTCTGACTCATCACCTCCTTTAGCCACTTGTCCCTCTGTAGCTTTCTTCCCTGGCCGTGGGTCTCTGAAAGCATGGCTCAACTTCCCAGCTTTGCCGGGGGTCCCCAGGTTGTTCCCTTGGCTGCTGGTTGAGGTGTCCGCTTGTTTCCCAGGGGAACCTGCAAGTACCAAGAGAAATGTACAACTTGAAACATTCTTAAAGCCAGCAGAGACTCCACACATGCCACGGCCTTGCAGCCCAGCAGCTGATACAGGCATTCTGTGCATTCTGAGGGAAAGGAGGTCAGGGCAGACCAAGGGTTTCAAACAGCACTCACACACCTGAGTCATGGACTGCTTCACTCATAGGTTTGCTGAGATGTACTAAAGCAAGGACACAAACGTAGACAAACCAGAGTGGCTCTGGTCTGAGCTCTGGCTGTTGGTCTCTCCCTCTCCTCGGCTTCTAGCTGGATCTGTGTAACTAATTGGTTCTGCTTCTAACCCCTTGGCATATCTTCCCTGTGGTGGAAAGATAGTTGGGAACCCCTCTTGGGGACTGATCTCTGGGAGGGCTGTGGTGTTTCTGTATTACCTCTTTACTGTATATACCTGTAAATATCTGTAATATATTGTAAATATCTGCTTGTCTGTTGTGCTGAGCTCTGAATATAAAGCCTCATTCCTTAACTTCCAGCCAGCTGAGTCTAGTCTGGGTGGATTCAAACTCGTGGCAGGGGACAGTGAACTCCCAAACCATCACACTGCTCCTGCTACAGCAGTTCAGGTCACAGAAAGCAGCCACTGCCTTCACGGAAGTTTAAGCAGTGCTGCCCTGTTTGTTTGTGCTCAGATCTGCCAGCTCAGGATCTCCATGGGAAGGAAATTAATCTGTTCCTTTACTGCAACACCTTCATCTCCTATTCTGACAGCTATTGCTAAGAGAACAGCTCACTGGGGACCTTCCTGGGCTGGTTAGCTTAGCAATAGCAGGAGTAGTAAAACCTTTGCATCAGGTAAAGGGATGGCAGGAGCACACAGACCAAGTCAGCAGGCACAGCGTCACCAGTACGGCACCCACCAGACCTAAGCAAAATGAGGGCCTCCCTTTGTCACACAATCTGAGAACTGCTTGGGTTGGGAAAAAGCCTCCAAGATCCTCAAGTCCAGCTGCCAGCCTAAGACCACCATGGCCACTAAACCATGTCTTGATAGCCATCAAACCATGTGTCAGAGCCCTACTGCTGCACAGAGATGCTGTCAGCGGCCTGGCAGATTTCTGTCTGAAGAGAATCAGGAGGAGGAAAAGTAAAACACTTGTTCTCAGCTGGGGAAAGTGCATTTGCTCTGGAGATGTCCTCTCCTGCAGGACACAGCTCAGCCAACAGCCACGCTGCAGTAGCAACCAGCAATTAACAGGTAGCCATCATTCACCTCTCTGCAGGCCCAGCAGCTACCCAGGGCTTGTGTGCAGCACCAGGTGAGGCTACAGCACCTTTGCTCCAGGCTGGATCCTGGCAGGAGACCAATCTCCAGATGAGTACTGGCTGGGAAGGCTGGACAGATGCAGCAGTCACTGCTCTGAAGGAAGTCTCCATCTGGTGACCCTCTTGTTCTGACAATATACAACACAATTCCTCAGGTAGTTTTCTCTTCCACAAGGAATTAGCAGGCACCTCCCAGGCCAAGTCAGATTGTTCCCATCCATGCTCCAGCTTAGACCAGAATATTAAATTTCACCAGTGCAGATTCTGCCCTTTTTGAAGGAATTAATGGCTGCTGTCTTCAGCCAGCAGCCGTTGTGCTCTCTGCAATTACACTTCAAATCACAACAATTCTACAGCAATGGATTTTCTGTATGGATTTAAACCCAAGATGACCAGAATGACTGAAAACATCAGGTGATTAAGGCTTTGTGCTGCTCCTGCTTTGCTTCTGGTGTCAGATTGCTTCTTATCTCCTGTCATTTTAAATACTACATATTTGCTTTACCCACTAAATTAGAATCTGGATTTGGCTGCTTACTTTAGATTTCCCCAAGGTATAGCCTCCACACTGCAGTCCCACAACCCCCTGGCTCCCAAATCCTGCTGCTCCCAGCATTTACTGATGCTCTAATGCTAGCGCAGCTGCAATCACATTTCAAAGCAGAAGGACAAGCAAACATTTCCAGGCTAGACCTTACCACCACCTCCACAGCAGCACTCCAGACCCTTTGTGCCTGTCAGTATCCGTGGGAATTCACACCCCCAAGGACCGGCTCCACTTTTGTACACAAATGTATCAAGCCATAGTTTTAAAGACAAGAACTGAACCCCAGCACATCTAACACCCACAACTTCCTCAAAGGATTCAGCATTGTTTGTTAATTGCTGCCACAGCCAAGCTCACCAGAAAACAACCTGCAAAAGTCATCAACGAGACCAAAAACCTAATTTCTAGCAGCAGTTGCTGGCTTGCTGAAGGAGTGATTTGAGCCACACCATGTTCATTTCTCAGGAGCAGGCCTCTGGACACAACACCACTGGACAGGACTTGCCAACACCTAGCAAAAGAGGTAAAGCAGCTTCCCAGACCATGCCCAGTGTACCAGCACTGGCACTTCAGCCCCTTTCAACAGGCCCAGCTTGAAGTGACTCTTGCTGCCAACACATGGTGAGTGGTTCTGGGCATCAGTCACCCAACAACCGTGTTCTGAAGGAACCTCTGTGAGCATCAAGAGCATCTGCACTGTTACCCACACCAGGGGGGCTAAGACCTGGTGCTGAGCATAGCACCCACCTCCCTTTCTGAAGGATAGCAAGAATGAAGCAGCACACTGGGAAAAAGCTCAGGCAGGCCTGGATATTTGCAACTGTCTGTCCCTACACACACAGAAAATAGCCTCAAAGTCTCCATTCTGAGGCTGCTCAAACACCCAGCAAGCAGATCCAGTGGAGGGTGGCCCTGCCTATGGCAGGGGGGCTGAAACTAGATGATCCTTGGGGTCCCTTCCAACCCTGACAATTCTGTGGCTCTGTGATTTGTTTTTCCAGCTGTAACATCATCGCAGCACCAGGCAACTAACTGCCAATTAGCTCCTCAGCTCCAAACTCCTCATCTCACCCAGCGATTGCCGAGCTTCTGTCTCCTCAGCCCTGACACACTCCTCCCCACCCACCAGCTCCTACGTGACTTCCTCATCATTTCAGGAAATTCGTGTGGAGTAGCTTGTACAGACCCAAAACCCTGGTGAAGGCGGTGACAGAAGCTTCCCAGCGACAGTGCCAGCCTGAGCCCAGAGGGATGGCAGCAGCTCAGTCCTTCCTCTTTCAGAGCCCACACGCAGCGTGCCCAGCGCAGCACGTGGCACACGTCAGATGATGCCTGGAGTGGCAGCTGCCCCTGCCACAGCCTTGGGGAAAGCACTTTCCTTTCTGAGCTATGGCAGCAGTGGTGACCTCACTGCTCCTACATTTGTCTTTTTGAGGAAAGAACAAGAATTGTGCTCTATTCTGCAATGCTGTCAGCTTGGAGCCATCTGCTCCCAAGCAGGCATTGGTTTAAGAAACCACCCTTAAAGCACAGAGTCTAAGACAGGCAACCTTCAGAGAGGAAGCCATCTCTGCAGGCACCTTCTCACCTGCAGTGCCTCTGCTTTAGTCCCAACGAGGAGAAAATTGCAGCAGGCTGATGTCAAAACTAAACCACAGAAACAAAGCTGCCCTCCTGAGAGACATCAGCCTGAGACTCACGGCAGGAGTTGGTTGGTTTGGTTGCCTACGCCTCCAGCTCCCCCACTTCACTCCTGAAGAAGTCAGCCAAACTCCAGGAATACCAGAGAGCACTGCAAATAGAAAACTAATGCTCCAAAAGGGAAAATTCCCTGGTTAATGACGATTTAATGCTCTGGCCAAAAAAAAAAAATTAAAAGAAGACTTCCAAAATGAAGTGCTCTGTCACGTTGATTTCATGCAATCTCCTCAGCCCAGCCTCTTTGGCTACACAGTTATAAAAAACCCTGCAGACTGCCGAGCAGCATCTGTTTGTAATGTACTGTGCAGATTGCTACACTTCTAATCAGGTTTGCATCTTGTAGGAGACAATTGTCCTTGGCTCAAATGCAAGCCAGGTGGAACATCTTTAATCGGATAAGAAGATCCCAATCTTCAAGGAAATTTGCTGTTCTGATGTTCTTTTCCGAGACGGCTGCCGCTAAGAGGATGAATCCCCTCCAACAACTGCAGTAATTACAGGCCTGCTGCTGGCTCCTCACGGCAGGGCACTGGGGGGGGGTGGGGGGTGGCAGGAGGGCTTTAAGCCTCTCCTGAATTGGGAACATACTGCCACCATCACTGCAGAGCCACTGGCCACATGGCAGGCCCCGGGATTACCCGCATGCCGCCACCGCATCTGCACCGCTTCTCCGAGCGGCCGGAGAGGCAGCTGCTGGGTGCTGCAGTGGGGATCTGCACTGCTGACCACCTCTGCTTTCCACAACAAAAGCAGGGCACCAAAACCACTGCTGCCTGCCATCTGCTGCTTAGATGCTCTTTCCAAGAACTAGTCTGGAGGGCAAAGGGTGTTAGGAAAAGGTGAAAGGGGACTGTGAACACTCTAAGACCCCCAAAACCATCCTCACTGAAGAACCTTGGAGAGAAAAGACAGCACCAGCACAGCCCAGGCATGGCATTTAGTTCTTGTGATGTGAAAGCAGGTTCAAGTTACTGTAGCAGTGTCATCTACAAAAGCTGAAGTCCAAAGATGATCTTGATACAGGGCAAGATCCTAAACCTGCATCCAATAATCCCCAAAACCAAGGCAAGAGGAGGCTCTGGAGTAACAGAAGCAGGGTTTGCATCAAGTGCCAAGACTGACATTAACTTCATTTAGCTTCCAGTTCCCTGATCCTGTAAGATTGTACAAGGGCCATATCAAGTTCTGGGTCTGAGGATCTTTTAAGCACTTCAGGGACCCCAGTTGATGGCACGAGCTGCTGTGGAGGCAACCAGCTCACGTCTCTGTTTCTTCTCTTCTCCTGTTTGCTGTTTCTTGCTAAACTGTAGTGAGCTGTGTTTCACTTCAAGCTCCAGACTGCACAGTCCAAGGGCTCCAAAGCTGTGGTGCAGGAGCCTGCAGTGCTTTGGAAGCAGCAAAGCCAAGGAAGGGCTGTCACACTCACTCTTGGTGCCACGAGAACACCCTCTCCCTGCTGTGCCACACCACATGCCAGCACACAGCTGCTGCAGCAGAGTCCTTCCAGAGCCGTGCTGTGTTCAGGGCCCCAGCTGATTGCCAAGGCACTGCTGCATGGCATACAGCTGGCTGCTCTTCTGTCAGGTCCACACTGCTGTGATGAGAGAGTTGCACACCACATAACTGCTCCCACTGCCAGATGGACACCTATGATGATCCTCAAGTGCAGGACGTCAAAAGACAGCCCCTGCAGAGCATGCATGCAGTGCCCTGCAATGTGAGCAAAGACAGCAGCGACTTGATGGAGCAGCACCACATCTGCAGGTGCAGGAGAGCAGCTTTACAACTGCTCAGTGGAGCAGCTCAGCAGATGAGCAGAGCTACAGCTTTAACCCAGGATGCCAAGCCAGAAGGCTGTTCACTGGGGCTCTCCACACGAACAAGCTGTGTAGCAGACAGCCTCAGGTCAGCACTTGTGAAGAAATTCCAGGCCAGGTTTCCCAACACCTCCACTTCTCAGAGTCCACCCACATAATTTTGAGAGTTACCTCAAGTCTTTCATTGCTTCTCTGAATTCCAGTAGTAAGGTGAGGCAAGCAAAACCCAGAGGCTGTTTAGGACAGGCTGGTAGGTGCCTGTCCTAAACCCTCCTTAGTGGCTATCCAGCTACACTTTCTTCTTTCATAAGAAGGTTGCAATGCTACTTTGGTTTCCATCACACTGCGCACTGGAACTCTCTCACCAGCCCATTTTTTTCTCCTTGAAGTTCTATGCCGTTGCATTTCACAAGCGTTTATGAGCAGTTTGCACACAGTACTTGTCAGAACACCTTGAACAGGATGTAGCCAAGTGGAGCACTGAGTGCTTCTGCACCCTTCTTGTCAGCTAGCAGCAGCGGAGCCCAGGATGGTGTCAGCTCCTCTCACACCACTGCTTGCCCTCTGCACCGTGTGCCAAGTGACAAAGGAGCTATTGCTGGCTCTCCACTCCCACCTGACAGGAAGAAGCAGAGAAGCTCTGTTGGGTAACAACCTGTGTCTGCCCAGCTCCTGGTAATCAATGCAGCAAGTCTGAAATGTGTCACAGCTCCTCAAGGGCAATCCCAGAGGTTCACAGCTCTCAGCACCCCGTGGGCCTTTCTAGACACCATGAAAGCTTTCATATTTTAACTTATGCATTTCCCTTGCATTGCCTTCTTGGACACATGATATACCTGGTGGCATTTCCTTTGCTGAGCTACCAGCACTTCCTGTTGTTAAGTCCAAAGATGATCCGTGATCTTCAGCTTCTTGCTGCTATCTCACATCAGATGACAGAAATTAGCCAAGTGTTCAGTCAAGAGCTGCCTTCAGCAGAGAACCCTTAAGCCTCTGACACAAAGAAAATACTTCAGGTGCCTCTACTCAGCTATGGTCCATATGCAGCAACATTTTACAAACCTGAAACCTGTGTGACACAGGAAAAGAGAGCAGAACAAGACCAGAGTCCCAGCTCAAAGGCTGTTAGTGCAGCAGAACACATCTTCCGTAGAAACTTTGTAGTACTGGGGCTTGTTTGTTTATTTATTTTAAATAGTCTGCCTTGGTAACATCGAATTTCATCTCATCACAGTTCAAGAGGGCAAAGTTCAGCAGTCAAACCTCAGTAAGCAATGGTAACACTGCACTGGAGACAACATGGAAGTGAATCTTCTGCTCCCAACTAGATGAAGACATCTCTCAGCCAGATGCTGGAGCTAAGCCTCCGCTTGGTCACTTTCCCTTTGATGCCCTGAGTGGTTAAATGTCTTACAGTCAAAGGAACAAGCCAGAACCCCCTCATTGTACAGCAATGTTAAGCACAAGAGGGGATCAAAACGTTAGGGACATTTTTCAGGTTTGCCCTAGAAAGCCCTCAGCTGGAAATAAAAACTTCTTGGTGGCCACCATTCAGCTCTCCTCAGTCACCTTACAGCAGCCACCTTCCAAGAACAGCTCCATGGGGAAAATAAAGCAGCTTTCAAAAGACAGCATTTCAGATGTAAAGATTTATCAGATCTGTTTGCCCAGTGTAAGTCACTGTCAGAGTTACAAATGCTTCCCTTCAGACCAAGCCAAGATGTGTGCAGTGCTGTGAGGAGGCTATTGCAAACTGTACCCTTTCAGCCCAGTGCCAGGTAACAGCTCACAACCAACTCACCACTGCTCAAGCAGGTTGGGTTTTGAGCCATGACTGAGGATTCTTTGGGGTTTTTTTTGGTTTTTTTCTGAAGAGAAGGCACCTCCCTTTGCTTTTCAGGATATCAAGAATCAAAGCACCAAAATGAAAACATAACTCACAAGGAGAGCAACTCATTACACCCTAATCTGTAACTCCTGCCACCAGCAATGAGCAAACACATTTTTAAGATCTAAGGTGATGAAAGGAAAAAAATAACCCTTGGACACAGAGGTATGAATAGTCCAGAGAGGAGACTAAGCACCTGATAGCCACCATCTCAGGTGAAGTGTCACTGCTACTGCTCATTTCACAGCTGAATTTGGGCTCAACCAAAGCCACCCCTTCAATGAAGGCTTTAGGGCAAATCCTTCCCAACTGACACTTACAGAGCAAACACCTCCTTACGCAAGAAGAGCTCCCACATTGTATTGAGCTCCTGAACGCTGACAGGATGACAAGAGGAAAACCCAATGGGTGGAGTAGGAGACTCTGGCCACACTGGAGCTGAGCGGACAGGGTGAATCCAGGGCTCTATCAAGGGCAGCCAGGATGCACAGGGGTTTCTGCAGGATGCCTCCCAGTACACCAGGGTTCTCTCCTGGGCACTTCCCCAGCACAGCATGTGGGCATCTCCTGAGCACTGAGCAGCTCTCTAGTAGAGGATCTTCAGGAACACAAGGTGAAAGCAGAAGGAAACACAGATGCGTGCTTAGGTTGAGCCCAAGTGATTTATTTTAAGGCACATTACCTGAGATTTTCAGTCATTAAAGGCACTTTTACCACTCTCTCATCAAAACTTAGTGGCTGCAGAAGTAATCAAACCTTTTCAGCATTTCACTGTCACGTAGGCTTCAGTGTGCCACAGCTGCCACAAGATGATTAAAGTGCTGATCAAGCAAGTGTTACAACTGGCCATTAGGTTGCAGGGTGATGCAGTCTGACATTCACAGTCAGCGTTCACACACAATGTTATTATCTTCACTTCATCCAAGGTACAACAAGCCAAAGCTGGAGTGAAGCACAGGAGTGACTCTTCCCTCCCCTCCAACGCACAGCTCACACAGGTGTTTTGTTTGGCTTGACTCCATTTGCACCAAAGCTATGCACTAAGTGCAGCAGCAGCTCCCAGGCTTGAGCTTGGCTGGGAAACTGAACCAGAGAAACAGAATGGGCTGGAAGCAGACTTACAGGGAAGAAGCAAAATGTGGTCTCAGCAAAAGCACTTTTGAGTCTGTACAAGTGACTCAGCCAGGCCAGCATGTCTGCTGGAAGTGGAAAGAAAGGCAGCATGCCCTGCACAGGCACCAGGGCACACAAGTGGGCTTTAACTGGAGGTAATCAACACCTAAACAACCTCTTCAACCCATCCACTGTCAGGAGGCAGCCAACACTTTGCTCATTCTTTGGTCACTCAGCCGGCTGCACATGCTTCAGCAGACACACACAGCTACACAGGAGGCACCCAAAGGTTTATCTAGGAGGTAGGGATGTCACAGGTGTAACTTGCCTGGGTGCGAAATGAAAGGAACAGAACCAAAGGGATCTTCGGGAGGATTGTTCTGTGGAGCAGAATGTGGCTCCACAATCTTATCTGAGGATGTTCTCCTGTCCACCAGCCTGTCTGCAAAAACACAAAACGAAACAGAACAAAAAATAAAGTAAAATAAAATAAAAAGCGGCAGGTCTCGTGCCTAAGCAAAGGGATCACAGGATGTTGTTAGGGGTTGGAAAGGACCCAAGGAGGTCATCAAGTCCGATCCCCCCTGCCAGAGCAGGGCCACACAATCTAGCACAGATCACAGAGGAATGCAAGAGATCTCCTGAGCAGGGGGAGGGGGCAATGCACCCTTGCACTAGGTGGGCTTTGATGCTGAAGACATCCTACACGCTGAATTCACATTTCTCCATCCCTCAGAACAACTCAGCTGCACAAATCCATTGTTCATTCCCCGTCCCACCTACAGCAGCTTGTTTTGGCTGAGGGAACACTGCAAATGAGGACCTCTCTTCCATGTTACATGCAGCCCACACGCTTTCTTGTGGAGCCCACTGCTCCTCTGCGCTCAGCCAAAACACAATTTCACTCATTTGAAACAGGTTGTGGCCAGCCCTTGCCAGGGAAAGAGACAAGCTGACAATCAGAGTAAAATAGCTGTGAGTCCATTTCACTGAACACTTAATGCCTGTTAGTAACTAAAACCCATTTGAGTGCCACACCACAGAAGCAAACGCAGTGCCTGTTTCGCGTGGCCTGCAACCCTCGTTGGACTGCTTGAGGGTTTTGCTTTTTGGGAGACACACACAAGGTTTGTAACTGTTAAAAGCTGGGAGCACAAGGAATGGTAAACACAAGTTTGGCTTTTGCTGTCTGAGCAATTATTCTAGCTCTGCTACCAACTTCAGAGCCATGCTGCAGTCCAGGAGGGTCCAGCAAGCCATCCCCCACCATGTCCCAGGACACGGTGCTGCAACCTTCAGCTGACATCCAACATCCTCTACGCAGAGGACACAGCACCTGGCTCTCCCCCTTGTCCACAACAAGCAGCTGCTCTTCCAAACAATTTGCAGCACTGTGGGGATGCTACTGCTCTGTGTCTTAATTCTACATCCATCTTCAGGACAGCAAGCAGGCTGAACAACAGAAAAGACACCGACTTAGAGCTGTAGCTTCCATTCTCCTTCCTCTAGATTGGCAAAAGGAATCACAGCAAGCCTGAAAAATGAGCAAAAAACCAAAATTCCCTAGTGGCAATCAGCAGTTCTCTCTCCCAAGAGACAAGTATTAAGCCTTGATCCTTACAGTGTATCAGAGGAGACTGCAGCAAGTATCACACAGAGACAACTTCACAGGTAAAGCCTTATCTGGACAAATAAGCCTCCCAGTTTCTCATTGATCCACCTAAGCCTGAGCAAGTACCAGCAGATAAAGTTAACTGTAAATGTTTCTGCTCTGACTGCAGCAAAGGCATGAACAGAGCAAGGCAAGGTCACCCCATCTCTGGCACAGCATCCTCACTGTCAAAACAGGAAGGCAAAAGGCCCAGGCAGCCTTTGCTGCACATCTTTACCCATACACACACACATACACAGAGATCAGAACCAGCCATGCTCCCCTGCACTGCATCTGGAACACAGCTCCAGCCAAGAAGTCTCAGCAGGGCTGCAGCTACCGGTCCTGGCCAGAGGCAAGTCTGCCATCTAGTGCACTGCTGGCCAGGGGACTCCTCCTGGAGCTGTAACATTTTCTGTACTCTAGTGCCTAGAAAACCCAGCTGCTGACCCATTCCAAGGAAAACCATGCTGATATTTTACTTCTGATACAGCAGGTGGAAATTCACTACCATGCCAAGCTCTTTCCTTTACCAAGAGGAGAGCCAAAACCATGCCCAAGTATATTCAGTCTTCAAAAATTTCAGACTCTTATCACACATGTAGCACAAAACCTGGGCAATGGACTCACAGCAGCAGTTCTGCTCTTGCTGCTGGAGGTTGGGAGTCAGCCATTAGTGGCACTGAGCTCCAAGTTATCTCAGCCCTCACTAAGTCTAACTATCCCCATGGGATTCAGCATTCACCCCAAAAAGCATTCTCAAGCCCTGGAATAGGCTGCCCAGGGCAGTGATGGAGTCCCCATCCCTGGAGGGGTGTAAAAGCCATAGAGATGTGGTGCTGAGTGACGTGAGTTAATGGTTGGATCTGATGATCCTAAATGATTCTAAGATTCTCTACTTCCCCAGCTAACTATAACCACCTACTCCAGGTAAGCCTGTGTCTTCTATGGCATTTCCCAACTTTTTTGTAAAGCCAGTTGAAAGATGTCCTCAGTGGCATCATCTTCTGCACAGAACCAGTTCAAACACGCCTTAACCCAATCAGTCACAAAATTCCCCACAGCCACAGCCAGAAGCCTAGGAGGCAATTCAAGATACTGAAGAAGGCAAATGTTGTGCTGTCCTTGTGGTTCAAGCCAATACACTCTGACATCTGGAGAAGGGTGTTTCATAAGACTTCTACGGCTTCATGTGGAAGCAGGCGGCTTGAAGACATTGATTTCTCCTACTAAATAAGGTTCAGTTTGACCATGGGTTCAGACAGTGCTGATGCTTGCAGCTGGTACATTCTCCATTCCCCCAGGCAGCAGTGAGTCACATCTCAAAAGCAGGAGTCTGATTTGATCCACACAGGACGCAAATGAAAGCCTACAGCTACCAAAGCAGTCCATTCGACCAGGCTTGAATCCCAAGGGATTAACAGGTCATCTGCACATCTTCTCCAGCCACAGATAATCCAAGAATAAAACAGACTCCACTGAGGCATGGAGGTGTTTTATTGTTCAGTTACTTGGAATTCAATTTTACTTTGTTTTTAATGGCAAAGAACTCACTGACAGTCAGCCAAGTCAATACAGTCTGGGGTTTGACATCATCATACCTTACAAGTCTCGGTACTAAACCTCAGCTTGACCAAACCCTTTTTAGGAAGAGCCTCTAACTGATCAGGTGGCAAGCATTAGGAACAGGAAGTCATGCCAAGTAAAAACCATTGAGATAAGTAGCTTCAAGAGGAAAAAGTTTATTCAGCTATTGCCAGATCAGAACAATAAAGCAGCCCTTACACACAGGCACTGGTCAGAAAGGACATTACAAAACATTAACATAATGTAAGAGATCACTGCTCTTCCAGGCATTTTCAAAGGACAGGTCAGACCCACAGAATCTTCTGCTCTGGTGTGCAAGGAAAAAGCTAGAAAGGAACAAAGCAAGCAGCCAGTATCTTTCTATCTCAGTACATACCTCTGCTGTTTAGAGCTTCTTGACAATCCAGGTGACAGAAGCAGTATTTAAGAGCTAAGATATTGCCGTTTCTGCAGGATTCCAGCCAGTAAGCACTGACTTGAGACAGTGAGTTCCTATTGCACACATTTTCAGAAAGGAGGAGGAAAGAAGAGAGGCCCAACTCTGCCCTCAAATGCTCAGAAAGAAATTTTCTGTACACAGGCTGCACAGCCCTTCCACAGAACAGGTGTTGGAACTGCTCAGCCACTACAGAGCCCCTATCTACTGGGAAGCAAAATAAGCCTTCAAGCGTCCCTTACTTGATCTTAGCAGGTCAAATTCTCTGTCCAGCAGCTCCTCCTCTGTCAGCTTGGAAAAATTGTCCTCTCCAAAGGGGTTCCAGCCTGACATATCAGGTGGGTTATTGATGCTCTGCTTTGGGTAACTGGTAATTGCTTCAGCATCAGGAACACCTGACCTGTAAAGTCAGTTCACGGAAGGAAAGAAAGGGAAACATTACTGGATTGTTTATCAGGGTGGAAAAAAAAAAAATCTGTGACATGCTTCATTATGTCAAAACACTACAGGCAAGAGATGCAGGTGCAGTGACAGCTCAGACAACTCATCAGCCCTTCCTCTAATGCACATTTTTCTTCAAAAGAGTTAACTTACTGCAAAACACTGCTAGCACCCAGGCACTGACCTGAGGCCAAACAGCAGGAGCAAAGACTTCAGCCAAACACACAGAAGAGAAAATGGGAAACAGACACGTTAACTGCCAGCCTGGAGTTATTCCTTTCAGGAACGATTTGGGGCAAAAGCATTCTGGCACTAGACCTGCCCAAAGAACAGCTGGCACAGGAGCACAGAGGAGGAGACCACTCTGCTAGGGCTCAGACTACCTAACTGGGGAGATGAAGCCACATTGGTCACACTGACACATGAGGCTCATGTGTCACATCCAGCCCACAGCAGGAAAAGATTTTGCCTTCGCTCTTTCAACACATTGTAAACTGTATGAGGCTCTGAATGACAGCAGCACCTGGCACACATCAGTCATGCTGTTAACTGAAAGCCTGCATCAAGCCTGGCTGCATCCAGAAGCGCAGCATTCCCACACTTCCCTTGCAGTACAGCAGAGCAGGAACCTACAGGAGTGCAGCCCAGTTTGTAACAGCAGTGAAACTGGACACGTCTGGGACCATTGGTAATTCAGCAAAGGAAGGGGGGTTGTTCCACACACACTTTGTCATAAGAATTCACAGCAAAGTCACTTCAAGCAAGACTAAGTCCACAGCCTCCTGCAAAGGGCCTGTGCAGCTGCTGAGGTGGATTCTAGCAACTGACGCAACAGTAAGAAATCCTAGCAAATGCCAGCTACAAGGTCTCTCTTAAAGGAGTGTTTGAGATGACTTCCACCTGGCCATAACCTCACTCAGCATAGACTACTGACCACCCTCAAAGTAGTGAGCAGTCAGTTCCTGCGATGGGTCCACAACAGAGAAAAAGCAGAACACAAGCAAGCAGTTTCTGAGGAAAGGATTCAGCAGCGAGTAGCCCTTGGGTACAGCCCTGTCAGAGTACTTGCCTGTTTGCAGGGTAGGAAGAATCTGCCATTGTCCCAGCACACACTGGAAGTGACCCAGGGTAGGAGATTAAGGCTGGTGAGAATTCTTGTGGAGAAGTGATGTATTCAGGGGACTGCGCCTGCTGCGCCCGCTGCTGCTGAGCAAGCATCTGCTGCTGCAGGAGAGCCTGCTGGTACTGCTGCACCTACGAGAGACAATGCTCAGGTTAGTTACACTCACATGGGGCAGTGGGGCCTCCTCTGCTAAGGAACACCACCAGCCTTGCAGCACTGACCACCCACCCCTCCCAAAAAGCTTGGCAGCTTCAGCAGAAGCAAGAAGCCAGAGGAGTGAAACCTAAGAGGTTTCTCTTCCAACACATCACCACTTAGCTTGTTGTAACTACTGCAGCACAAAAGGGGTAGCTTTCATCACCACTTAGTCTCAAATATTGATATCCACAATTTCAAGAACAATTATTTCTGGTTTTACTGTTGAAGCCAGTCAGCTTTTCTGAAGTAAGAATGTGATGCCACCATGCCTTCTATTTCCTGGTAGCAGAGCAGACATTTATTGCTGTGATCACCAATCCTTAAGCACCAAGTATGCTTCACACTAGGATACACCTACTCAATGCAGCTTAGGATATATCCCACCTGATTAATACAAAACTGCAACTCCAAATGAGCTTCTGCTACCAACTTTGGGTTAACTGCTTTCTTCCCAAGCAAATACAATTTTCAATGCTGATCTTCACAGTGTTTACCACATCCCCAGCTCATAAACCTACTCACAAACTTCTCTTACTGCATTTTCACAACAGACTAATAAGTACAGCACATGTACCATCCAGTCTCCATCCTTGACATACCATAGCAGGGTACTGAGGTTGGGAAGGTTGCTGCTGGTACACAGACTGCATCAACAGCTGCTGCTGGACCATCTGCTGGTGCATTGCCTGTTGATACTATAGTTGGAAAGAAGAAAACAGCTTTAAGAAGTCAGGATTGCCTTTTAGAAATACCCAGATCCTCAGAAGCAGCATCAATTAAAGTATCACTCCTGTGACTCAAGAGAAGTTTTCAGAGAACCAAGAATCAGTTTGCAGTTCACTCGCTGCACTTTAATGACCATGTTTGGAAGCTTCCTCTTCACCTCCCCCAGTTAACACCAACCAGTTTAACCAAAAACAAGACCATGTGCTCAGCACTGCCTTTCCTTGGGCAGGCCAATTAACACCCCTAGTTTGCCATTTTCATTGGTGCTGAGCCCCTTTGCCAAGAAATTCTGCTGTGCCTGAAGAATAACAGGTTTCAGGTTAAGAGGGAAAAACAGAGGAATAGCGAAAGATGTCTTAGGCAGGATCTGGAAGTTGAGCAAGAGCAGCAGTGGCCAGCAGGGCAAGGGAGGGGATTCTGCCCCTTTGCTCTGCTCTCCTCACACCCCACCTGCAGTACTGTGTGCAGCTCTGGAGCCCCCAACTCAAGAAGGACATGGAACTGTTGGAGCCAGTCCAAAGGAGGCCACCAAAATGCTCAGAGGGCTGCAGCAGCTCTGCTCTGAGGACAGGCTGAGAGAGCTGAGGCTCTGCAGCCTGAAGAAGAGAAGGCTGCCAGGAGATCTTATAGTAGCCTTCCGGTATCTAAAGGGGGCCTACAGGAAGGCTGGGGAGGAACTATTGACAAGGTCTTGTAATGACAGGATGAGGGGTAATGGGTTTAAACTGGCAGAGGGAAGATTTAAACTGCACATTAGGAAGAAATTCTTTGCAGTAAGGGTGGTGAGACACTGGCACAGGTTGCCCAGGAAGGCTGTGGCTGCTCCCTCCCTGGAGGTGTTCAAGGCCAGGTTGAATGAGGCCTTGGGTGACCTGTTCTAGCGGGAGGTGTCCCTGCCTATGGCACAGGGGGGTTGGAACTGGCTGAGCTTTGAGGTCCCTTACAGCCTAAACCATTCTATGATTCTATGACCTGGCTGCTCTTCTGTCCTGCATACATGACTGAAATGATTACAGCTGATGGTACGCAAGCTGGACACTCAGAATGGGGCAGCCATGAAAGCAACAACTACAAAAAGCAAGCTCTTCATTGACAAGAAAAACTGAAGGAAAGCAAGAAGTCCTGCTCAGGTGGTGTGTGCCCAACCACCTACAGCAGCATCATCCCCTAGATAACTCCTCAACCACACACACACACACAAATCCTTTCCCTGAGCTGAGCAGTGATGATTCACAGCAAGCTGGGCCTGAGGGTCACACAGCAGGAAAACAAGGACAGCACAAAGAAAGCAGCTCTCTGGGATAAGCATTAGAGAGCCTGTGAAGAAATAAATCAAAGGCAAAAAGAAGGAGCAGAAGCCACACTCCCTTTCTCTCTCTTAGCAGGAAGAAAGCCAGGCCACGAGAGCAGAAGTGTTTAAGCTGCACACGATTCCAGGCACTAGTAACAAATAAAGGGATTTGGCTAACAGATTAGACTTGTACCTGCTGGATGTAAGCATCCTGAAGTGTAGGTTGCTGCTGCTGGTGATGTAAATGGTGTAGCTGCTGCAGTCTCCAGTCTCCCTGCTGCAGCTGCTGGAGAACTCTGTTCTGCTGCGGGGGGTGCTGCTGGGTGGTCCCATGGGTCTGCAAGATTTCTTGTCCATTCCCTGGTCGTGTGGCTCCTGCAGTGTTCAGACAACACTACTGACACACTGAGCTCTACAGTTCAGCTGGAGAGCTCCCTTGCAGGTAACCTCAACACTTTAGGGATGAACAGTTCAAATTCCCTTCCCCAGACTAACAGCTGGCACAGCTGGTAGATGCTAAGCTGACTGCAAATATTTCCAGCCTTGTCAGTGCACAATTTCTACCTGCAGGATGCAGGAGCTTCCTTTAGTCTCATGACAGAGGAAGCTGAGTTCAAGACTTGTGCTTTTCTAACACCCTGAGTTGTACTTTCTAATGTGTCAAACCCTAACCCTCCCAGCACACACATTTGTGTGCATACAGCCACCCTGCTATACCACCAGCAGGGCTCAGTAATTCTTAGGAACTCCCTGCAAGTCGAAACCGAGCCTGAGCTTCTCTCAGCCCACAGTGGAGAAGTTAGTTCAAAACCAGTGTCAAGCACAATGCAAAATGTTTGCTCCCTTATCAATTTGCAACTTGTTACATGCACCTCTAGAGTCTTCTGGAAAGGACGAAGACCTGGGGTTTGGCATGTGAAGAACCCCAGCTGAGCTGCAGTCTGAAATGTTATCCCTTCTAGAGCCAGAAGGGAAAGACAGTGTCCATTCTTTGGTTCTGTCAGGCCCTCCTCAGGCTGCACCTTACCTTTATGTCCACGACTGCTGAATTCCCCCGGAGCCTGCACTTTGCCAGGTGCTGCAGAGCTCTGGATTGCCAGCACCCCAGTGCCGGCACCGCTGGCGTTGGCCTTCGGGCGCTGGCGCGGCGCGATTGAGGTTTCTGTTGGTCCAACAGTGTCTGTTATTCTGCAAAGGCAAGGGCCCCACAGAAGAGACTTCACTGAAAGACTCCTCCTCTATCAGGTTAGACACAGCACAGCTTGACCTGGTTTTCCCTATTTCCTCCTCTACTTCTGTACTGGGTTTTAATGCCTTCAGATCTGCTTCTACAACTGCAATTGCTGCCCACTGCAGCCACAGGATGAGGTGACAGAAAGCAGCCCCGTGGAGAAGGATGTGGGGGTGCTGATGGACAAGAAGCTAGACATGAGCAGACAGTATGAGCTTGCAGCACAGAAGGCCAATCGCATCCTGGTCTGCTCATGTCCCTCGGCTGCTCCTCAAAAGACTTTTCTCAAGACCCTTCTCCAGCTTCGTTGCTCTTCTCTAGACCTGCTCCAGCACCTCAATGTCTCTCTCATACCACACATGAGAACAGGGTTCATTGAGTTTAGCAACAGAATAGAATAGGCCAGGTTGGAAGAGACTGCCAAGATCATTCAGTCCAACCTCTCACCCAGCCCGATCCAATCAACCAGACCATGGCACTAAGTGCTCCATCCAATCCTTTCTTGAACACCTCCAGGGATGGTGACTCCACCACCTCCCTGAGCAGCCCATTCCAACGGCAATGTTAGGAAAAAAACAAACAAACAAACAAAACCAAAAAGAGAATAAAAGAAAGAGTGAAGCCACATCTGCTGCTCACCTTGCTTTTATTTGGCTTTTTCTAGCAGCTGCCTCACTAGCTGTCATGGGCTCAGGAAGAGTAGAAGGGACAGGAGAATTCTTGGGAAAAATAAATTTGAATAAATTAAAAAAACAAAATCCTGAAAGAAAAAAATCATTACATATTGAAGAGGAATACTTGGGTGCCAGCTCTTCATGTTACAAGGCTTCATGCAGCACTGCCTCAGAGGGCTGGAGGCTAAAGGTGTTTTAACTCTGCAGTGTATCTGCTCTGCTGCAGAGGCACAGCAAAGCCATCCCTGAGCTGTTTTCCCAACCACTGCCCTTCCTTCGTGCACTACAAACTACCAGTTGAAAGAAGACCTTTTCCCCAGACGTCTTCTTCTGCACAGAACAGAGCCTTGTTTTAGCCTCAAGTTTAAGAACTAAACCAAAGCCTAAGCTTTAGATGAATAAATAGATTTTTAGCCTGGTTGACTCTCCTATGGCAACAGGAATTTCAGAAAGTTATGCAGCATTTAAGCTTATGGTGCTTCAGCTTAGCCCCACTGCAGCCCAACTCCTGACTTTGCTTCCCCTAAACCACAATGCTAAGGAAAATGGCAATGAGGAGGAGGAGGAGAGATAGACATGCTTCACCTCACGATCACCAGATATAAACCAGGTCACAAACAGCACAGAGTTTATTATCAAACACTGCTGCTGAAGGACACCATCAGTGCTGGAATTATTGAAGAGTCCAGGAGAACGAGGCAGGCAAACTCCTGACTGCTCACTGAAGAATGAAGCTGCTGTCCCAGGCAGCAGACTGCACTCTGTAAGCCCCTCTGCTGGCCTGCAGTCAATAGCCCTGCTCAGCTTCCACTGCTCACTACTTACATCTGGGAAGAAGCTCATCCTTGAGAGAAAGCTGAGACTTTCTAACAAAAGATGGACTTCAACACCACCCACAAACTAACCCAGAAGAGAACGAAAGATTACTTACATTTATATTAGACACTGGACAGTCCTTTTTGGCAAGTTTAAAGGCAAAGTAAGATACTTGAAAGATATCAGGTCTCCGTTCTTGGTCTGGTTCCAGCATATATCCTGCAAAAAATTGAGAAGACCAAATCATCACTGCTGGATTTCACAAAGCCTGTTAAGGCAGTGTGCTACCAGGCAAGGAAAAACCCAAGCAGCTCCACCAGATGAGCTTTCCCCGAGAGTGATATTTGTTGTTGTGCTGGGTTTCGTTTGGGTTGGTTTGCTGTTGGTGGGGATTTTTCCCTAATAGGTTTTGTCAGGTCAAATAGGTCCTCAGGTGTCTCAAATACAGCTGGAGCAGGTGTATGCTGCTGAATATTCTGACATGCAGCTCTGCAGAGAAGGCTAAACTAAAACAGTCATTAATAACCAAACTAAATCTGCCATACTAGGTGATAATCCCCCTCTGACCTGCTCTCCTCAGACACATCCTGCACCACTGCATCCAGTTCTGGTGGCCCCAGTGTAAGAGACATGGAACTCTTAAAGGAGATCCAGGAAGTCATCAAGATGATCAGAGGGACAGAGAACCTCCTCTATGGGGACAGGCTGAGAGAGTTGGGGATATTCAACCTGGAGAAGAGAAGGCTCCAGAGACCTTAGAGCAGCCTTCCAGTACCTGATGTGGGCTACAGGAGAGCTGCAGAGGGACTTTTGAGGACTTTTGATATGGGCTGGGAGTGACACCACAAGTGCCAATGGCTTTGAGCTGGGAGAGATGAGATTGAAACTGGAGATAAGGAAGAAAGTCTTGACAGTGAGGGTGGTGAGACACTGGCACAGGTTGCCCAGGGTGGTTGTGGCTGCTCCCTCCCTGGATGTGTTCAGGGCCAGGCTGGATGAGGCTTTAAGCAACCTGGGCTAGTGGGAGATGTCCCTGCCCATGGCAGGGAGTTTGGTACAGGATGAGCTTTGAAGTCCTTTCCAATCCAACCCATTCTATGAGTCCAGACATTTTCTAGGGCTGACACAAAATTCAGCGGAGCTACCAGAAGATTCAGAGATGAATCTAACTGAATCAGGCTAAGGTTCTACATCCCCTTGTGCCTTGCAGGGTTAGTTGGCTGTGCACACTTTTGTGTATTTAAAGGAAATAGTTCAATGGATAAAAAGTGTTTTTTTAACTGACAAAACACAGAATTCCTGATGTCCTTCACAAATACTAGGTTCCCAAATTAGACATTTTGGTGTTTTACAAGCAAATGGAAATTTCCTTACATTGTTTCCATTACAATCCAGAGTACACAAATCAAGACATCTTGCCTAAATATGGCCACAGAACCTAAACAGAGAGTGAAAGGTATTTTCTAAACAAGCTAAGCCTCTAAGAATACTCCCAGCTATGAGGAAAGTGAACCTATGAAAATGTAAATTCTCAGTTTGGGTGGGAAAACTGAGCTCTGCTTCCACACTGTTCACTAATACAGCCAACCTCCAACAAATCCTGCAGGAGTTTTGGTATTATCCGACAGATCTCAGCATTTTCCTGCAAGCCATGGCCAATACAGCTGACAGCAGGTTTTATTTTTAATGGGTTTTACAAATGAAAGCAGATTTAATGGTGCTGTCACTGCAAGCTGAAGTGGAAACAGAGCACACTGAAGTGATTCCTGTCACTTGCTTCTGAAATATTAGATGTATGAGAACACTCAGCTTGTCACTCCTCACCTCCCACCTTGGCAAAGAGCTGAGACGCAGCCAGAAGTCCCTGAAGCATCCTTTGTGACCAACTGCAGGTTTTTTTTGGCTTCCATTCCAAATGGCAAGAGGGGAAGTTTACATTACAAGATGCTTCCCCACCCACATATGTTTCATGCCAGTAAGGCTCATCTTGGCACAGCAGTTCATTGAATCTTAATAAATCAGCATTCATACTCATAGGGAGACAGGATTAAAACCTGTACTCTTCTGAAAGTATCCCTGTGACACAGAGAAGTGTTTGATCACCTGGAAATAAATCTCACTTTTGTCAGTTACTCAGTATTTGCAGAAGGTTAGGTGCTTAGGGAGGCAGCTGCTAGTTCTCAGTTACCAGCGTGGGCTCAAAAAAGTGGTTTGGATTTGCGATTTCCTAGTCTAGAGAAGCAGCAATTGTGTGGTGAGCACATCCATAACTTGTAAATAAATTATAAGAGCTCCTACGCAAACTGTCTGAGCTTGTTATATTGGCAGTCACACCTTTGTAAGTTAGCCTGCTCAAAGCTGAGACAAGTGAAAGCCCCCATTATGGGTGCAGAGATGAGCTCCTGGATCTCTGTAGCTGTTAGCCTCACAGCTGTGCTGTCCAAAATTCTCCTTCACACTCTTTATGCTTTCACGCTTTGGCCAATGTTCATGCCCAACACTTTTGGTGACACAAATTTTATTAGGTACTTGTGCCATAAAGCATGAAGCTGCTATAAAATGCTTCCCAGTGCAATTCATAGAATGGTTTAGGTTGGAAGAGACCTCAAAGCTCAGCCAGTTCCAACACCCCTGTTCCATAGAGGCAGGGACACTTCCCACTAGATCAGGATGCTCAAGACCTCATCCAGCCTGGCCTTGAACACCTCCAGGGAGGGAGCAGCCACAGCCTCCCTGGGCAACCCGTTCCAGTGTCCTGCCACCCTCGCTGTGAAGAACTTCCTCCTAACATCCTGTTTCAATCTCCTCTCTGCCAGTTCCAGTACCTCCCCAGCCCTTCTGTAAGCCCCCTTCAGATACTGGAAGGCTACTATAAGGTCTCCTGGAAGCCTTCTCTTCTCCAGGCTGAAAAGCCCCAACTCTCTCAGCCTGTCCTCATAGCAGAGGTGCTCCAGCTCTCTGATCATCTTCGTGGCCCTCCTCTGGACTCTCTCCAGCACTTCCATGTCCTTCTTGTGTTGGGGGCTCTGGAGCTGCACATAGTATTCCAGGTGGGGTCTGACAAGAGCAGAGTAAAGGGGAAGAATCACCTCAGTACAACTTTGGTGTGTACTTTCAATTCATCTAAACACAACTGGCAGCTTGGATAGAAAAAGATCAACCTGTGCAACTGAAGGAGCTGCAACCAGATGGTAGCCAGGAGCAATGCCCACCAGCAGCACCCAGCCCAGTGGGATCCTCTGTGTTCTACTGGTTTGATGAGGCAGAAGTGCCCTGGTCCCAGCCACTTACTGATCAAGCAGTGCATGGTGTGGGAGTACCGGGAGCTGTCGGGAATGGTAAAGCTTCCATCGCAAATAGCAACTTGACTTTCTCCAAAGGGCAGCGAGAAGAAGCAGAGTTTGTACAGCAAGCAGCCAAGTGCCTGTAAAACACAAACACGGGCACTGGGAAGGGATCAGAGTGAGTAAATGGCACCGACCAGAACCAAGTGGCATCCCAGCTGCAGCTGCTGCTTACACTGCTATGTGGGCAGGAGCTGCTGCTGGTGTGACAAGCTGACGCGTGAAGCAGCTCTAACAAGGCTCTTTCCCACAGACTCCTGTGCCAGACAAGGAACTACCAGAATCAGACAGCAGCCCAAAAGCTGCATTCAAATTGGCATACCACCCAGAGATACCACCAGTCCTTACTGACTTCACTGCACAGCACCCAATAGAACACCTTTCCTTATCATGCTGCCACAACAGGTTTCCTCAGGAAACTCCTGGTGACTCTCAAGCAGCAACCTGAGCCAGCAGAAAGGAATTTTCAGTCATGCCTCTCTTAAAACAATCATCACAGGTGGCATTCATTCTGGGTATGGAAGATACCACCTTTGTTAACCCCTCTTGCTGCATTCTGCACTGCTTTCCACACACCTCTTTCATTAGTTGCCTGTTTCACTGTACCTGACTTTTTTGCTTACCCAGATATCTGCCTTGGTGGTAATTGGCTTTCCTCCATAAAGATTGATCATCTCAGGAGCTCTGTATGACAGTGTTGTGTACCTGGCAGCACATGATTAAAACAGGACAGAGATGAGCGGCGTCCCTCAGAACTCAGAAAGCATTTCCCTGCATCTGTCATACACACACCAAGCCCTGGGGACCTGCCTGGGCTTAGCTCACAAAATGCAAGTCCTTTGTTGAATTTGCAGCATCGTAGAAAACTACCTGGATTAGCAACATAACATTGTCACGCACAAGAACAAATATTCAGTCAGCTAAAACTTGCTTGTCATGCAACTTCCCCAGCATATGTATTTGTGCCAGTCACTTTGCTTAAATACTGCAAGAATCAGCCAGCTGAAGCAATGATCCCACAGGAGTATTCCCTGTTGTACACTGAAACGTGCAGAATATGGACTTCAAAAAGCTTATCCCAAAATAAGCTCTCTCAGATTGTTCTTCAGAGATAGGGAAAAACCCAGACACCCTACCCTGTAGCACTAACTTGAGAACAAGCAGCCTGCATTTACTACTCTGCACCAGACAGCCCAAGAGGGCAGGCCCAAACCAATCCATGTTTCCAAGAGCACTCCTGCAGTAGCAGTCACAGCATTCCTCTGATCAGCCTTAGGAGAATGAGTGCAGCCCTCACTACAGACCCATTCCATTTCTGACACCAGGTGCCTCTCTCACACAGGATTAGCTGTACCAAAACAGCACAGATTTGAAATGACTCCTAAAAAGGCCAGCAGCCAGAGAAGCCTCATTGAACAGCTGCATTTCAGGAATGCTTTTTTCCCCTTGCAGTTTTACTCTTAAAAGGCTCCGTTTTGCAAATGCACTCTGTGAGTAAATAAACCAATCTACGTCAGCAGAGAGCTCCAGGGCTCTACTACAGTTATGGCAAGGTTAGCTCAAACCCAACCATGAAGTGCAGCTCAGATCAGCAAGGCAAATGCTTGCTGCACCGCAGTACACAGGGAGCCTCCTAGCAGTACAGGCAGTGCTTCTGGCCAGCCACTTAGAAGGGAACTCACTTCTTAATTTCTTCCTCAACCATATTCACACCATCTCTTTGGGGATGAAGATGCTTGTTGGTGGCACTGCCGAAATCACAGAGAACATAGTTCCCATTATCATTTAACAGTAGATTCTCCACCTGGAACAGAAATCCACAAAGAGGAATATCGGGTGTGAGTAAGTGAAGTAGCCCTTACTGAAGCAGATCACAGAATCACAGTAATATTCTGGTTGGAAAAGCCATCAGGATCACCAAGTCCAACCCACAGCCCTACCCTGCAAGGTGCACCCTAAACCATTATCCCCAAGCACCACATCCAAGCGACCTTTAGACACATCCAGGGTTGGTGACTCCACCACCTCCCTGAGCAGCTCATTCCAATGCCTCACCACTCTTGCTGGGAAAATTTTTCGTCATGTCCAGTCCAAACCTACACAGCTGCAGCTTGAGGCCATTCCCTCTTGTTCTATCACTATTTACCTGTGAGAAGAGACCAGTAGCAGCCTCTCCACAAGCTCCTTTCAGGAAGCTGTAGATAGCAATGAGGTCTCCCCTTAGCCTCCTCTTTTTCACATTAATCATCCTCAACTCCTTCATAAGATTTATTCTCCAGGCCCTTCCCCAGATTCTCTGCCCTTCTCCACACTGGCTCTAGCACCTCCACATCCCTCTTGCATTGAGGTGCCCAAAACTGAACACAATACTCAAGGTGTGGCCCCACTAGAGCTGAACCCAAGCTGAGATTTGAAGCCAGGAGCTCCCTTGTTTGTGTCCTACCTTGAGATCCCGGTGAATGATGGGTGTTTTGCACTGGTGTAGCCGGGCAACAGCTTCACAGGTATCACAAAATATCCTCAGCACTTCTGCCTCACTGAAGCCTGTCTGCAGGTGCTGATTCATCTGATTCACAACCTGCCCAGCTAAAGAAACAAGGCCACTCATTTTTTCTTTTTTTTTTAGCACCTCCTATCAGGTGCATAAATAAAGAGTTGCTTGTACACAGAAAGTCCACCCATGAGATGTGAGGAAATGTGAAATAAAACAGCCCTGGTCTTCCACAGGTGCATGTTTCTATCACCCTAGATAGAAAAAGCTCTGGTGTTTTTTAATTTCAGGCAGAAATGAACGAAACCTGTCACAAAGACAGACATCCAGGGACTCCCTGGCTGCACATCTTGTGTGAAACAAAGCCACATGATGAAGTGGGGCCACAGGACTAGCGTGGTTTTGGCCAGCATCACCCATCTCACCTATACCAAGTCACCTGTCAGGTAAGAGCGAAGCAGCTTTAACATTGCTATCTAAAACAAAAATAGCAGAGGGCAACAGCAGTTAAAAGCCTGCCAGACTCTCCTACCAAACAGTGTTTTAGCTTCATGCTGATTATGCTTACACAAATTATTTCCCTGCTTCTAATTACACTTAATTAAAGCCGTGTGAAACCAGCTTAGGTTTTCTCAGTGTTCAAGAGCTTAGTGCCTAAGGAACAAGGCAAACGGAAAAGCAAAAAATCCTAACAGGACTGCAGCTGTGAATTTGTCAACCTTTTTATATGGGTTGTAAACAATTTTAAGTAACAATCTCAGGTGGCTAATACCAGTTTTCTCCCGCCTTTCCTCTGAGTCTCACCTCTACAGTACTCCATGAGAATGAGCACCTCCCAGACATTGTCACTTATGGAGTTCACAGCACAATCCAAGTAGCTCACAATGTTCTTGTGCCCAGATAACTCTTTCTGAAAAGGAAAATGCAGGTTAACACTTCAGCACAGGAACATCCACAGCAAAGGCAAGATAGCACAAGCAACAGCTACAGCCTTGATATGCAGGGGATATGGAACGACCACAGAACCATTACACTTGGAAAAGACCTTTAGGATCAGCAAGCATCAAGCTACTCATTCCCATCCTGAGCCGAACTGAAAGTCTCTCACAGTTACTAAAACAAGTAGTTGAATGAAACGCACAACTGCTGTAATCTAGTTCAAGTACAAACCCAGGAGCACAAGGTCAAAAGAAAAGGTGGTCTGGAAGCTGTTGTCACTGCAAAGGCATTGCTGCCTTTCTGTTACAGGCCGGATGTGGCTCTGAGCAACCTGATCTAGTGCGAGGTGTCCCTGCCCATTGCAGAGAGGTTGGAACTGGGTGATCTTTGAGGTCTCTTCCAACCCTGCATTCTCCAGCTCCAGCTGCTGGGTTTCTCACCATAATAGTGATCTCTCTCTTGCAGGTGTTGAGGTCTGGCAGGTTGTTAACGTACATTCGCTTCAGCGCACAGCGTGCTCCTCCGTGGGCGCGTACCAGAAACACGGTTGAGAAGCCACCTGGAAAAAAGAGGGACAAGCAACTTGAGTTCTGCTTCTGCCTCTAGCCAACATTGCTACATGCTGAGAAACGAGTAAGAAAAGGTCTGTGTCAGTCACAGCGTGAGAAGTACAAACACTTCAAAAGTCACAGAGATTTGCTGCCTCCATCCATTTCGCAAAGGTTAAGCAGCCTTGACAAAAACATCTTAAGAACCTCGCTTTACTTAGTGTCTAACAACAAAGTCAACACCTGAAAAAGATTTCTACACTTCAACACATTCCTAAAGCCTAGCGCAAACTCTGTCTTCAGGTATCAGCCCTGAAATGCTTTCAGAGCCATCAAAAAGGCTGAACAAAGTAAAGGTATTCTTCAGATTGTCACAATCTCTAAAGCCCCCAGTATCAAATCAAGGTCACTTTTAACTCCCTACTCCTACTTCTTAAGACATAAGAGTTAAAATACTAATAACAGAGAAAGTCTTGAGAGATACTTAAGTCAGCAACTTTTTCAGTGCCACCTAAGGACAGGAAGAACCTTCCTGCAGTCACAGAGTGTGCAAGCCATCAGCTCTGCAGCAGTGTTCTTATAAGAACCCACACTGAACACACAGCTAAGACTGAAACACTTCCCCACAACCCGTTCAGCAGCAGCACAAACCATCAGCCATGCACTCAGCCACCTCCCAGCTCATGGCTGGTAGGCAGGAGTCACACAGAAGCTAAGTGGAAAAACACCACTTTCCTGCTCTGCGTCTTGGGCTGGTCTGAGCTATGCCTCAGGCATCCAGCAGCTCCCACCAGCATCATCCTCAGGTTCACAGACACACATTTCCCACAGCTCTGACAGACTTGCCCAAATCCATGCTCTCCTTAACTGACTGCTGTCTGTGGCAAGCCAACCCTGGGAACTTGCAAGAGTGCAAACGTTTAGCTACACAGCCAGGGCTGAAACCTGTAAATTGAAGCAATTAAATCCTCTGCTAATCGGGTGGGCAGCCAAAATGCTCAGGGTCAGTGTCCCCTGATGGAGTCCAAGGGCATGACATTTAACAACACTGAGTGCCAGGTTCTACACTTGTGGCCACAACAATCCCATGCAGCACTACAGGCTGGGGACAGAGTGGCTGGGGAGCAGCCAGGCAGAAAGGGACCTGGGGGTACCAGTCAAGAGTAGCTGGACATGAGCCAGCAGTGTGCCCAGGTGGCCAAGAAGGCCAATGGCATCCTGGCCTCTATCAGAAATAGTGTGGCCAGGAGAGTCAGAGAAATCATTCTCCCCCTGTACTCAGCACTGGTTAGGCCACACCTTGAGTTTAAGAAAGATGTTGCGATGCTCAAATGTGTCCAGAGAAGAGCATCAAGGCTGGTGAGGAGGCTGGAGCACAGCCCTGTGAGGAGAGGCTGAGGGAGCTGGGGGTGCATAGCCTGGAGGAGGCTCAGGGGGGCCTTATCCCTGTCTACAACTACCTGAAAGGAGGTTGTGGCCAGGAGAAGTTGGCCTTTTCTCCCAGGCAATCAGTGACAGAACCAGGGGACACAGTCTCAAGCTGTGCCAGGGGAGGTTTAGACTGGATGTTAGGAAGAAGTTCTTAAGAGCAAGAGTGATTGGCATTGGAATGGGCTGCCCAGGGAGGTGGTGGAATCTCCATCCCTGGAAGTGTTTAAAAGGAAGACTGGATGAGGCAGTTGGTGCTGTGGTTCAGTTGATTAGATGGTGTTGGGTGATAGGTTGGACTTGAAGATCTCAAAGGTCTTTTCCAACCTGTTTAATTCTGTGATCTGCCAGCAGAGTCAGTACAATGCACTTCATCTGATGCAAGCCTCAGGTGCTTCAGCAACCCTGCACACGAAGAGCAGCCCAAGCAGCTAAGTTTTCTAGACAAAGTTTTTCTGAAGATTAAAGATCTTTTAACTTAATTTCTTGTTTAGGCACATGAGATGTTAGGCTGACAAAACAGAATTGCTGCCAATTTGACTGCAGCAGCCTCAACTCTGCACAATTATTGTACTTAACTTCGCATAACACTACCAGGACACCCGCTCCAGAGTTACTCAAGTTCTGATGCCCAATTCCTCCAGCTGGAGCTGAAAGGATCCTATGGGATGTCCCAATACCAGCCTGGGGAGCTCTGTGAAGAGTGATGTGCAGGCCTTCCTCACTGAAGACATTCTGGCACTGTCCTTTCAAGCAAAAGCCCTATTTTTCAAGCACCAAAAATCTAAAGCAGCACTCAGGTGAAGCACAAAGGTTTAGTGATGAGAGGATAAAAAACACTTCTTGTCTTTTCAGCTTTTTATAAGGCCTTAAGGTTCTGCATGAGTGGCAGCAGGACAAGTACAAGCTGTCACATTTCTAGTTTCCCTGACAATTGGTTTTACGTAACCAGAGCAGACAGGAGTAGGGAAAAAAACCAACCAGCAGAAAGCAGTGAAAAAACCCTCACTGCTGAAGAAAGCTTTTACTGGCCATGAGGTGGCAACACAGCCCAGCAGTTGAGCCACCAACAGACCTGTTCCCCACTCTGCCACTACGGAGCACTGCCTGTAGTAAATATCGCCACTATAAAAGTCTCTTCCAAGTGCCAAGAGGCATAAAAAGCTGATCAAAACTTGAGTAACTGCTTCGCATTTACAGGAAAATTAACAGTCCCCAGTGCTCTTCTCCTGTCTCATCTCAGTGAAGACAGAAAATACACTCAGGTTTCTATGACAGAACACATCCAACAAAAGCTTAAAACCAAACTCTGATAAGCTATGGCAAAACAAACAGGACAAGGAAACTCCAGATGTTAAAGCCACCATCTTCTCAGAGCACTTAAGACTACGGGACACTTTGCACTTCCAACACAGTCCTTTCTCCAGAGCCATCATCTCCTTAGCCCGGTCTGCAGGCACTTGTGGGAGTGCCAGGCTAAAAGCATAGGCAAGAGTTGGGGTTTGCACAGAGCCCAGGATTTAGTTCAAGAGAACAACATTTGCATCTGTGAGAGCAAAACCTTCCCAAGCACATAGACCTCAAACATTTGAATGCTGGTAATCAGCCTCCAAACATCACACCACTGTTGAGAATCTACAGATGAACAGAAACTTCTGAGGTAGCTTTCAAGACTTATGAGGAATATTTTTTGCCTAAACACTCCATTTTAGACAAAACTTCTACTAGGCAAAGAAGCCACTGACCACCATTTCTGTATCTGCATTCTCAAAGCACAACCTCTACGTAAGGAGGTGAACCATCCCTTTAATAAAGGTATCAGTTTCCCAGCAACGTGACAAGAATTCCTACACCAGGCTTCCAGAGCGTGGGCTGAAGGTCATCCACTTTTAAAATCACCCCAGTACACTGCCACCACTTTGCTTGTTCTAACACTGCTGCTTCACAGCACCAGACACTGGTGCCATAGTTAGTGAAGCACATCTCAGTCACCAACAGAAGGCTCTGAAACATAGCTCCACAGCCCCATCCCTAAGAGCAGTTGACAGATGTCGAGAGAAGGGCCACGAGGATGATCAGAGGGCTGGAGCTGCTCTCCTGTGAAGACAGGCTGAGAGAGTTGGGGCTGTTCAGTTTGGAGAAGAGAAGGCTCCAGGGAGACCTTACTGTGGCCTCCCAGTATCTTAAGGGGGGATACAAGAAAGCTGCTGAAGGACTTTTTAGGATGTCAGGTAGTGATAGGACTGGGGGGAATGGAACAAAACTAGAATTGGGTAGATTCGGATTGGATGTTAGGAAAAAGTTCTTCACTGTGAGGGTGGTGAGACACTGGAATGGTTTGCCCAGGGAGGTGGTGCAAGCCCCATCCCTGGAGGTCTCTAAAGCTAGGCTGGATGTGGCTCTGAGCCTCATCTAGTGTGAGGTGTCCTTGCCCATGTCAGGGGGGCTGGAATTGGATGGTCCTTGAGGTCTCTTCCAGCCCTGACAGTTCTATGATTCTATGTTGCCCACAAGCAGGAGAGTTCAGCATTCCCACAACCACGAGCAGAAATAGCTCTCAACTTCCCCAGGATCCCATTTCCCACACAGACTTTCTGGAGCTCTCTGCTTTATTCTCAGCATGCAGACAGTGCACTCCCAGGGACACGCTGCTGGCCCTTTCCCACTGCCCACACAAATTCCCACTGTGACGATCGCAGCACCAGGGCTGGTCTAGACACAAGTATGGCTTGCTTCAAAGCAGCATCTGCTCTGCAGGCAGCAGCTGTGGCTGCCATGCCCAGCGGACACCAGGTTACAGCACAGCCTGGCAGAAGCAGGTCTGTTCTGCACACCTCTGCCTGCTGCCCCAGCCTGCAGCCCTGCTGCTGAGCAGCCATGCTCACCCTTGGGATTCTTCCCAGCACCAACCACAGCCCAGCTTTCCCAAAAGCTTTGGGACTACTTTGGGCACCCAAGATAGTTACTATGGTGCTCGGAGGTCTGCTGTGGCTTTTTGTGAAAAGCTTTCTTACTCACTAATGCCAATGCACCACACAGGCACACAGACCCAACTGGAAAAAATCAATTCATCCAGGGAAGGCAGAAACTATTCTGCTGCAAAGGAGAACACACAAAAGCTAAGTGCACAAATCATTTCACTTTTTAGCCATTTAAAAATCATTTAGAGCAACTGATACAACGTACAGTCATAAGCAAGCCCCAAAGGTGCCAGGGATGCAAGCAGACACTAATATTTTCCTCATGAAGCAGCAATAAAGCTTTATCCCCAGCAGAGCTGACACTTTGAGATTTTATTATGTCAACCTCCCTTTGCCGTACAAAGACACAACAATTTATTTACAGTCACATCAGGAACAGAAGCACAGCAGCATTCAGCTGGGCATCTCCTTGTCCAGTGTTCCACCTTCCAACCATCCAAGGGTCATTGAGTGATTGACACTTCCAAAATGTACACTAATAGAAGCAAAACATATAGTTTTCAAATCCCTTCTCCCACTGCAGATGCCCTCCTGGCACATCCCAAACCAGCAGGATTGCTCCTTACAGAGCAGGGCAGCATTTCATTGCATGTAAAGTACGTGGAGGTGTTCAAGGCTGGGTGGATGAGACTTTAAGCAACTTAGCCTAGTGGAAGGTGTCTCAGCCCATGGCAGATGATCTTTAAGCTCCCTTCCAACCAAACCCATTCTCTGAATCTGTGATGTCCAAGCCAATGTCCTTTGGACAGAGCTGCCCAGCTCTGCGGGTGGGTTTCCCACTCACCTACCCTGCACTGCACCACTCACAGCTGCAGCCCTAACTTGGCAGCTCACAATCTCCCTGGCTGGCATAAACCAGTTCTGGAATTAAAACAAAAAAGCAACTAAATCCCCGAAACGCAGCCCAGGTTTCTGGAGCCAAGAAACACTTGTCAGGAGTGACAGCTGTTTGCAGGAGCAAGCAGAATTTCTTCTTCCAGGAGACAGAGCTTCACATCACTGAGGCTTTCCTTTCCAAAGAGTAAGATTCAAGAACAAGCAGAAACTCTCACCACAGAGGCCTACCAGCTGACCCAAACACTCCCTTTTTGCTTCTGGCTCAGGTCAAGACTACTGACCAAACATTTCCATAAGGGTTATGCTGTGTGATCTAGGCCAGAGCAGTTAACTCAGTGCCACTTCACTTTGCCAGTAAGCTTCTTGTCTCTCAAGCATGAGCACACTGGACACAGCATGCTACTGGAGATGTAGCCAAGGTGGTGCCTTCAGGTAGATGTGCTTCCTGCCCAGCTTTTTACCAGAAAGCTTCTCAGCTTTCCCCAGACACCTCTACTGAGCACTTGCTAGCATCACTGACAAAGACCACCCCAAACCAAACTCACACCACACCACCACTTCAGGACAGCAGTTGTATCTTCAAGACATAGAAAGGGTTTCCCTCACCACCATTCCTCCCAACTTGGATTGTTGACTGAATTCAGCTTTGTCTGTAGTTTACTCTGAGCTAAAAACAGAGGGAGTCAGAAGGCAGGATGACAGCAGCTATGAACCCAGACTACAGCTCTGAGGCTATGATCAATAGGAACTCATGTACTCAATTCACTTTATAGATTGATCTCAAATGTCACTTGCTAAGCATTTGGAAGGCCCACAGCAGGGCAGTTTAAGAACCTGCATTTTGACCCAAATATAACAAGCAAGTGTCAAAATAAATCACAGTTACTGAATGGTTAACTCAGTAGCAGTGAGACATGACACACCTAATGTGTAACCACCTGTGGTGGTTCAGGAGTTCCCTGGTGTCCCCCCATTTGAAATCACCCAGACTAGACTCAGCCAGCTGGAAGATAAGGAATGAAGCTTTCTAATCACAGCTTAGCACAATATACAAACAGATATTTACAATATATTACAAATATTTACAGCTATATACAATAAAAAGGTAACACAGAAACAACACCCCTCCCAGAATCAGAGTCCCCAAGGAGTTCCCAACCACCCTTCCACCTTCCCCCACCCTCTAATCTTACCCCAGAATCTGTTTAACAGCCAATGTAAATTAGAAGGATTGGCCAGGGGGGTTAGAAGCAGGAATTGATTAGTTGGGTTACACAGGTCCAGCCAGAAGCACAAGGAGAAAGAGATCAGCAGCCTGCAGACAGAGAGCAACTGTCTTCTCTGTTTGTGTCCTTGCTTTTGTAGCTCTCAGTAAACCTATCAGTGAAGCAGACATCACCACTGTTTTCTTTTTTCACAGCCTATAACCTAATTCCTCTTATTAAAATATTCCCATTAGCCTCAAACCAGCACACCAGCACAGCTTCATTGGGACTGAACTCCATTGCCTACTGAATGGTTACCAGTCAGTTACAAACCCCAATCAGCTCCTGTTCACTCTGTGTCTTCCATCTTCTATGGCATCATTCTTTTAATCACGATCTCTAACACATCCAGCACCTCACATCACTAACCCAGCCAGTGAGCAGCACAGAGCTGCCACGGCACAGAAACAAGGCAGGGCACAAGGTGCCCCAATTTGGGCAAGCCTCAGCTTACCTTGGGTAAGTGCTACTCACTGCAACTGAATGAAGGAGTCAGAAGGCCACACAGAGATCCAGCAGGCAGCTCAGGATGTTAGGAGTATGTGAAACCAAGGCAGATGTCCCAGAAGATTCTCTGCATTGCATCACATACACGATAACTTAGCCAGAGTCAATACAGACTTGCATCTGAGTGCAGCCACCACTGAACTCACTGACCAGTTTTCATGTATGAGCATGATCAAACTGGATTAACTGCCTGGAGTGAGTTGTTAATATCTGGCATGAATAGCTGAGGTGATCAGTGCAGAGATTTTCATAACTTCACCTCATCTTCTTTGAAAACAAACACACACACACACTTGCAGGCTGCTGAACTGGAAGGAGCAGAGGCAGAGCTATCTGGCACATGAACAGGGGACCAATAAACTTGAAGAGCAAAATACCTGGGATTCAATCTGTTTATAGCAATAAATAGCACAGGATTCTGAGTAAGAGAGACTATGATCAAAATAATTCAAAACCTCTCATCCATCTGTGTCTCAAGGCAGAATCACTCAACAGCCACAACTCTGAACATGGCAGTTTTTCATTAAAGGGACTGCTCTGAAAGCTCATTTGGTTTTGGGTTAGTCTCAAAACATGGAAAGGTGAGGACCTATTGACCACCTAAACCCAAAGATGTCCTTCAGCCAGAACTTCCTCATACAAACCCAACTGTATAACCACATTAATGTCAGCTTCACAGAAGGGCAAGCCAAAAGGAAGCAGTAAAACAGTCCACTTGCTGGAGGCAAATGTTTTGAGCGAGCACAGAGCTGGGGAGGTAACCTTGTGAATTCAAATCAAGATAGAAAGAACCTGAGGACATCTGCTTGACCAAACTAAATTACATGGCACACTTTTCTTAGGATGAGTGGTCACACACACCAGAATGAGACAAGCTTTCTGTTCTACCCCCAGAGCGCCTAAGGAATCTCTGGATAGCTCATTCTGAGAATAATCCTTCTGCTGCTTGCAAGTGTTAGAATCACAGAATAGTTTAGGTTGGAAAGGACCTCAAAGCCCATCCAGTTCCAACCCACTGCCATAGGCAGGGACACCTCCCACTACAACAGATTGCTCAAGGCCTCATCCAACCTGGCCTTGAACACCTGCAGGGAGGGAGCAGCCACAACCTCCCTGGGAAACCTCTGCCAGTGTCTCACCACCCTCCTAACAGTTCTTCAATGAACTTCCTCCTAACATCCAGTTCACATTTCCTCTGTCAGTTCAAACCCATTTCTCCTCCTCCTGTCATTACAAGACCTTGTCAATAGTCCCTCCCAAGCCTTCCTGTAGGCCCCTTCAGATACTGCAAGGCCACTCCAAAGTCTCCTGGAAGCCTTCTCTTCTCCAGGCTGCAGAGCCCCAACTCTCTCAGCCTGTCCTCAGAGCAGAGCTGCTGCAGCCCTCTGAGCATCTTGATGGTCCTTAGACAGGTGTCAGTGTTTTACATCCCTGAATAATCTGTTTGCTCTGCATCACAGATATCAAGTTCAAAACCCAAGTACTAAGAGGAATCACCTTCTGCTGTGTTTACCATGCTGCAATCCAAAGCAGCACTTGGCCCTATCAGAGTTCTGAGGTAACACAGACCAAGCCCACACCCATTTAGCAGGTAGAGGAAGACCAGCTCCAAGTTCTGTTCCTCCGTAGCTTGTCTCTCCCAAGAAACATCACTTTCATATAGCTTCACATAAGTCACCTGGCAATTATCCAAAACAATAAAAGAGAAAACAACAGTTCAGCCACAACTGCTCTAAATCAAGGCAGGTTCAGTGTTCCAGCCTCCAGGAACTGGGAAGGAACACAACAATATGTCACACTAACCACTGCCTTTTAAAGCTAGTGTTCATTTTAGAAGAAGTGGCGAAATGCTGCAGGAACAACTCATTAGGGCTGCTGCTGCTGACAGGCAGGATGCTCAGATAGAACTCACAGTCCAAACTGCAAATTAAAAAGATGAGAAGTAAAATGAGTCAGTACAGCAGAAGGACTGGACCATTCCTACACATCAGTACATAACTCCTATTAGAGCCTCCTGCATTAAAGTTTCAAGGCACCACAGGAACCAAATTGTCCATTAAAATCACATGTAAGTTTGAGAGGAAGCCAAACATCATCACCAATAACATCTTCTGCAGCCCTGGAACATCAGAATTCCTTTCATAGTTCTGCCTATGGCAGCCAAGGCAGAGTAGGTTACATAACTGTCAAGGCAAAAACCACCAGAGCCAGGAGGTTCCAAACTCTCCCCATATCTCCTGTACAGACCTGTATGCCTTAGGGCAACATCTGCCTTCGTTTCTCCATCTGTGGAATAATGACTCCCCACTAAGGGGATGTGAGGATTCTCAGACCAATACCAGCTTGGACACCTCTTGAAGGGCAAGACAAAAAGCACCGAGAGGTTCACTCACAGGAGGCTAAGTCTTCAATGCTCTTAACACTTGCACCAGAAGTAGCTGTAGCAAGACTCAAGGTCCAGACAAGCCTCAGCCCCTTACAGGCAGAACACTGCCACTTAACCACCTTGCAGTTCCACAACACAGCCTTCATGCTTTGTGACACCTGCGCTCGTGTTGTTCAAGAGCAAAGCAGCAGGCCTTCTGCTATGCAAACCAAAGCATTCTCCAATAAAACAGACCCAAGACAAGGATTTTTTCTGTCTCCAGTTATTGACCTGTACATTTTTTTGTGCGCTTTCTCCCACCCTGCTCTGTTCAGAGACCAAGTTTCATAACTCACCCCACCCACAGCCACTGGTAGTGGTAAGAACTAACTAACCTAGACAAGCGTGAGCAAAGAACACATCACTCAGAAGAACGAGGAAGAGGCTCCTACCTTCCTAACCAGTAGGCACTCATGAGACTAAAATCTATTCCCAGGACAATCAAGAGAGCAGAAGAAGAATTTATCTTCCTTTCTTGTCAGCAGCTAGACAATAACGAAGAGACAAAACAGAACCTAGCTCTTCAAGAGCACAGGGGAGTTCATGCTCACTGTCTATCTGCTGGAGAGGAAAACAGAGGATAAGCCACCCCTACTGCAGTAGAACAGACTAGAGATGATAGGACCTGCATCAGTGTGCTGCTGCTTAGCATCACTGGGATTTGCAAACCAGTCTCCGACTTCTAGCTTGAAGTTAGAAATAGGCAAATATTCCCAGCAGTGCAGAAAGCAGCCATGCCTGCTGCTTCTCACCTAAACCTACAGAAACAGGGAAAAAAGCTCCATTTCAAAGCAGACAGCTACAAATCCAACAGCTTCTTAAGGAAAGGAGAGCATCTCAGGCAATCAAGTTACAGCCAGGTACAGCCCCTGTGTGCCTAGTCAGCCCCAAATGCAGGACAGAATCTGCCCTAGAAGCACCTGTTAGCTGACACTCGAGCAGGACACAGTATGGCAGGCACTGAGCATTCATAGTGTCAGTTAGCAGCCTACTTAGCCACACTAGTAGGAGGCAAAAAATAGCCACAAGTAGTAAGGAACAGCCCAAGGTTAAGAAATTGAACGGTTTGGAGAATGAGGATTTCAAAAGAATGCTGTAAAGCAAACCAGTGCCAGAGACAAGTAGCACAGCCTCAATGACAACCTTAAAGACTCTGCCTCTGAAGCAGGTGGCAAGAAGTGAGACACTGAGCCAGTATGGGCAGGCACTGGCAGCTAAAGCAAACACCCACCCCCAGCCAGAAGGGTGGCCTGGGTCACACAGCTAACTGTATACACAATCACAGAATGCTAGGGAATGGAACGGACCTCGAAAGGTTATCCAGTCCAACACCCCTGACAGAGCAGCATCACCTAGAACAGATCACACTGGATCACATCCAGGCAGGTCTTGAACACCTCCAGAGAGGGAGATACCACAACAGCCTGTTCCAGGCTTCTGTCACCCTCACAGTGAAAAAAATTTTCCTCACATTTCTTCCTATGCCTCAACTTCCACCCATCATTGCCCCCTGTCCTGTCACTGGGCATCACCCAGCAGAGCCTGGCTCCAGCCTCCTGGCACTCACCCTTTATGTATTTATAAACATGAATGAGGCCACCCCTCAGGCTCCTCCTCCCTAAGCTACACAGCCCCAGCTCCCTCAGGCTCTCCTCGTAAGAGAGATGTTCCACTGCCTTCAGCATCTTTGTGCTGGACTCTCTCAAGCAGTTCCCTGACACACTTCTTGAACTGAGGGGCCCAGAATTGGACACAATATTCCAGATGCAGCCTCATCACGGCAGACTGGAGGGGGAGGAGAACCTCTCTCTACCTACTAACCACAGCCCTTCTAATACAGCCCAGGATGACCTTGGCCTTCTTGGCCACAGGTCCTTTTCCCCTTCACTGCTCTCCAGTAGGTCAGTGCCCAACCTACACTGATCCCTGGGACTGTTTTTTCCCAGGTACCAGGCTCTACACTTGCCCTTGCTGAAGTTCATTAAGTTTCTCTCTGCCCACCCCTCCAGCCTGTCCAAGTCTGGCTGAATGGCAGCACAAGCTTCTGGTGTGGCAGCCACTCCACCCAGCTTTGTGTCATCAGCAAACTTGCTGACAGTGCTCTCTCTGCCCTCATCCAGGTCATTGATGAATATATTGAATAGAACTGCTCCCAGAAGCAATCCCTGAGGGACTCCACTGGTTACAGGTCTCTGTATACACTTAAACATGCTGGTTCCTGTCAGGTGTGAAGGACAGCAGCCTGCAACTGTGCTGCTCAGCATCCACAGAGCCTGAGCCCCATCTCCAACAGAAACTTCAGCTCCCCACAACAGCAGAGCTGTGCAAACACTTCCAGCTGGGTGGCTGACAGCTCTGACAGTATGCTAAAGGAAGCCCACAGCAATGAGCACACTCTTCTCACAATCGCTGGTGTCTGAAAATCAGTTCTGCTTTTATTAGCTAACAAAAATTTTCTGCTGATGTGCAAAATATTGAGCTCTAACAAGAAAAAAGTCACCTTTCAGCTAACCCGAGAACACACCACACAGCCAAAACAAGACCATGTGCAGCAAAATGCCCAAAGCTACTTCTCTCCTCTGCTAGTCCCTGCTGCTTTGCCTGAGTGTCCCAGTAAAGCACCTGCCCCAGAGCCTTGCTGTCACACTACTGTGCTGGGTCCAAGTACAGCCACACGACAAAGGAGGAGATGGCAGCTGCATTTTTTTCACATCCATCTTTCATCAGAAGCTGGCAAAGGAAAGATGGTTGAATGTTGTGCATCACACTAATACGATACTGCTACAAATCCAGTTGCTTCTCCTATCTAACCATCTGACTCTTGGCCTCTGTCCCAACCCTCAGCTCACAATCACTAGATTCAAAGTACTCACTCAGTATTTAACTACTTCTGGGCACACAGAAGTGAAGTCGAAAAGGTTCTTTGACAAGAAGGGAACAACTGTGTGCAGTTAATAGAGCAATGTTACCTGTTCCTGCACACTGCAGTGCACAAAGAATTGTCCCTAGGGGATGCAAAGACCATCACGGAGCATGACATCACCTATGGGTGAGAGCTGCACTTCTCAGCTGTACACACCTCTGCCAGCCTGCAGATGTTCCCCAAACTCTTAGCTCCTCCAGCAGTGTAGGAGAGGCACAGGACAGCTCTACAGAGGACAGCGAGTGGGACTGCTCTGCCAGGGTGCCACCAAAGTTCAGTGACACCAGCTATCTGGGTGATAAACTGAAGCTGCAGCATTCATGATGTGTGCTGTGTACACAAAGTTGTTTCCAGCTGTGTGGTGATGCCAGCCCAGGATCTCACGCAAACACTCCGGCCGCTTCCTGGTCTGCCTTTTTCATTCCATAGCATGGCCTGTAGCTCCCACTGCTCCTGTTTCCAGTTGTTAGCTGCCTTTGCTGGGTGTGAAAAGCCCCGAGATTAATCACAAGCACTACAGTACAGGCTCCCTTCCTTGCATTAGCCAGAAATCAAACTTGGTTCAGCCACACCTGAGGTAAGGCAACCATGGCTGCTCCTGAGGCCGCCAGGCCTTCACCTGTGTTACAGCACCCTCTGAGCCAGCACAAAAATCGGAAGCTTTCAAGCACCCACATTACTTCCCTTCTCCCTTTATCTTCTGAACTCAAACAAACCATTTCTGCTAGTCAAATATTGGCAAAGCAAAACTGCTCCAGACAGAGTAACAGGCTTGACCTTTACAGCCACTTGTGAACAGAGATTCAGTAATGTTACACTGGGATTAAAAAAAACATATATATAATCAACATGACCAACCCCAACTCAAATTCCACAAGTTATCTTTCTGGACAACCTTCCAGCTGATAATCCACCTGAGCTAGATTCCAACTGAAAATAAACCAGTAGCTGCAAAACCACTGAACTGCTGCTGTCAGCTGGCCCCAGGCGAGAGGCTGCAGTGCCAAACAGCCATGCACAGGGGACCTGCAGCAGCTAAGCTCTAACCACACTGCACAATCAGAACCTCAGAGTTCCAAAGTCAGGCCACGCCACATTGAAACACTCTGAAGCACTGAAGAGCTCCACAATCACGGCACCTCTCCGCTTGCCTCTTGGGAGCAAAGCACAAGGAGTGAGGCATCCTCACGGGACAGAAAGCAGGGTGTGCTGCGCAGCAGCACTCTCAATTCAGAGCAGCTGCAAATCCACCTGAACAGCTGGGCATTATCAAACTATCCTGGAAGGGCAAGAACAACTTTGTGCACATCAGAAAGTTCATCTGTTTGTATTACTAATTGAACTGCTCTTGCACCTCAGGTAGGAAACAAAAAAATCACCCACCACAAAACTTTCAAGATTATTACAGAAACACAGAATGGCTTCAGTTGGAAAAGACCTCCAAGATCATCCAGTCCAACCTTCAACCTAAAGACCACCGTGGCCACTAAATCATGTCCCCAAGTGCCACACCCACAGGTTTCTCAAACACCTCCACCACCTTCTTGGGCAGCCTATTCCAATCCGTGGCCACACTTGCAGCAAAGAAATTGTTCCCATGTTAATTTGAAGGCTGATTTTCAAAACCTCGACACACCTCTTTTCTGGAGACTAAGTCATTCAATGTTAACCACAGCTACGGTGATAAAAATTAAGATACTTTTTCTTCCCACAGACAATTAGTTAAAGAAAAAGCCTCCAAGAGAAGACCCTTGGAGCTAAAAGTTAAACAGCAAGACAAGCTTGATGCACAGCACAAGACCTCACAAAACAGGACTCTCAATCCTCCCCATCAAGCTTCTTAGGTCGCCTCTGTAACAGGGTGGAAATAAATGACTGAATAATAAATGCCATCCAGTACTTGCATGCTCATGTTTAACAGGGCAGGAAAGCTTGCAAGAGGCTCATGCCTTTGCTGCTCCATGAGGTTGCAGTCTGAGATGAATTAGAGAAGAATGAATTTCCCATTTTATAAAGGCAAGATGGGAGGTTTCCATTTGTCCTCCCTACCGAGAGGATCCTCTTCACAGAAAGCTGTGCCTTAACCATTATATGAAACAAATGAAGCAAACATGAACTGATTAACTTAAAAAGAATCACTTTTTTTTCCTCTGCCTCTCTGGTCCTAGGTCACTTAGAACAATGACATCTTCCTAAGATACAGCTCTGGAAGGCTCACCACCACACAGCTCCCAACTCACCATTTTATCAGCTAGCAGGATGAAACCCACTCTGTAACCACTCCTTCCCACGTCTGCTGGGGCAAGGAAATAGAAAGCTACAGCACAAGAGCAGCAGCCATCACGGTCAAACCCTCCCACCCGAGGTCTCAGGACACAGAGCTAGAGAGCAGCCACTGCCTTTCCTCAACACTGGGATGCTGCTACTGCTTCCCAGCCAGTCTGGGTGCTTCTGGGAACAAGCTGCATGGGGGCTTTTTACCCAGTTTCTTCCCAGTAAGTCTCTAGAATCTCACCTCCACTTCACAAGCAAGTGCACTTGCTGGTGGGAGAGTTAAAGTGGGGAAAACTGTAATTATTGGATAATCCTGGGCAATCCAGTTCGGTAAAGCTCACCCACATGTGGCCTGATTAGCATCTCCAGTATGGGACAAAAAACCCGACAAAAAAACCCAACAAAAACCACTTTGGTCTGCTTGTGGTATAGAGAAAAGTGCAAACCTGAGGAAGTATTTAATTATTCAGTTTAAACACCCCCAAGTCCTGCCAAGCAGTCAAGGTGAGAAGACAAATTGGTGTTTCCCAACATCTACCTTTATGGTTTCCAGAGTAAAAAAAAAAAAAAAAAGTGTTTTACTGCAGTTCTTACACTTCACTAACTCCTTTCTAAGGCAATGCAAACAATGAAGTAGTTTATGCCCACATGAAGACACAAGTTTCTACTTGCTCCTTACATAAACCAAAAACGTTTGGGGAAGCTGCTGGGTTTTGCTTTCCTTTTCGCTTTTCACACCATTCAGCACCCTGCAGTGACATCTGAGATCAATCTGATCACATGGTTCATACTTTCTCACTGCCACTTTGCTGCAGTTTCTGAACTAGAGAGTCTTTTTCAATATAGGAGACACTGTAACTAGAGCTCTCCATGCAGCACCTGCAAGCTGGAGCAGAGGATTCTCCGTATTTTTGTCAGGTTTAATTTTCCAGACTTCAGCTGCATTGCTCCACACTCTTGTTCCACAAAAAGATGGAAAGAGAAGGCCTTCATCCTGCCTGCACCAGTCGTTTACTCTGCATACGTCCCCCCTGAAGTGGAGAAGGAACTCATCTTCTATGTCAAACCTTAACCCAGATCCACCATTCGGTCATTTCTCATTTGTTGTCTTTTCCCCATCTCTGAGAAAGTAAATCAAACCCCAGTATCTCCAGCCAGGATGGAGTGCCATAACCAGCCTGGTTACGAATCATGAAGGCTAAGAGGTCACCAGAAGAGAGATGTGTTTAAAACAAAAGAAGCCATCTAACTGCCTACTAACCACAGCACTTCCACCTTCATCCCCTCTTTACTACAAAGGCTGCTGTGGCTTCAGACAGCATTTCAGATGTATTTATGCAAAGAACTGGGTTATATCCCTACATGCTTTTGCTTTTAGAACACTGCAGTAGCACAACATGGAGAAAGACAACAGGAAATCCACTTGGGATTCATCACTGCAGACTAAGAGGGGAGTAACACCTTGAGCCTTTGGCATCACCTCTGCCACCTGTCCTCACTGCCAGGAGCCCAAGTCCTCTGCAACACCAGCAGCTATCTTCCTAGGGTGGAAAATTTGAAAGGGGTGTGTAGGGAGCTGCTGTTTAAGCAGTTTAAATCTGACAGACATGCAAAGTTATTAATGCTAACAGTAAAAAAAGCATACCCCACTGTTAACGCCTTACATATCCGTGTTGAAAAGAGGCTTCTAATAGTCATTATCTTATTAACGACACCTAAAACTGTAATGTGAGCCCCTATGTAACTTAGAAATGGTATTTCAGCAGCACTAAGAGGAACTACCTGACAAACCCTCAGTGAAAGAGAGGTTCAAAAAAGGAAAAGAACAGTTAAAAAAAAAAAAAAGCCTTGTACAAAGGGACCAGGAGAAGAGGAAAAAAAAAAAAAAAAAGCTGTTTGCCCCCTGGCTCCCAAGAAGGATTCTCAAGCAGACAATCTGTAAGAGCGATAACTCTTAATACCAGACTACTCTAAATGTGTAATATGGCATCAATAACATACCATTACTTACTATTAATGGTTACTAAGTCGAGGGAAAACCTGCCTGTCAAGAAGTAATTTCTAGATAACAACTTTGTCATTCATCAACTGCTGTGGTCAGCTCAGACACCTCAGTGCCACTTGGACACTTAAGTCACCCTCACCTTCTCCTCAACAGTCATCACAGGGCAGCTGCGAGGGAATCACTGCCCAGCTCCTGCACTGCTCCACGCCCCCTGCCACGCAGCTATGCCACCTGTTACTGCCTTCTCCTCAGCCTTCCTAGGTCCTCCCTACTGAACTGTGTTGGCTTCCAGACTTTGCCCAAAAGGCAGCAGATCCACTGCCTTGACTCTTCACCAGATCCAGTCCTAGGTGGTTCTGTTTGAGAGGGCACCGAAAAGCTGTATGGAACTTTCTGTCTCAATAAGGAAAGAAGCCAGTTTGCGCATGCCAACAGGTAAAATTCATTCTGCCTCTTACCCCCCAGCCCTCTTGGGCTAAGAAGCTATTTCTGCAAGCCAAGAAATTAAAAACCCCAGTGACTCTTGAAACTGCACGTTACCAGAGAACTCTGCACAATCTGCTGCACTGAATCAAGCACCAGGACAATTTTTCTCCTTTCCACTACACAGAGGTTTTTGGTTCATGAAACTGTTTCCGTAATTTCATTGTTGTCCCTACCCTGCAGAGCAACCACCTTCTGTTAGACCACAATGACTCTGGATGAGTTCTCATCAAGGACCACTTGCATTTTAGGCAAGCAGGTACACAGCTTGCTAAGCCCTGACCTCGTTCCATAAGCCAAAATATTGCTTTCTGAATATTATGGTTCCACTATTTTGTTCAAACTTTTCCCAGCTAAGAATAAAAACTGAAGTACCATCTGCATGCTTGTCTGTTAAACAAGAATTAAATCTGTGTGTACTTGGTAAAAGTGCATCTTAAATTAAGAAATGCATGAGCAATGCAAGTGCCCCAGCACAACTCTGCATTAACCAGTCCAAAGCAATACACAGCCACCTAAACGACAAAGTTACTGTACCCACAACATCCAGAGCACTGCGAAATTCAGTGGCCACGAAGTACAGAGGACCAGCCCCATGCTCAGTGACCTCGGAAAGGAGTTATTCTCCATCCAACATCAGCTGCTACCACCAGAGATCAACACTGCACTGTTCCCCCCACACAGGAACACTCGAAACATGGCTGGTCTGACCATGGCCCATGCCAGAGCCCAGGGAAGTCACAGAGCCAGGAAAGTCTGGCCAGTTCTGTGCCCTCTGCATTCAGACAACTCTGCTTCCAGAGCCAATGGAGGTGCAGCGACTTCAGGTTCAAGTCTAGGACAAGCAGAAGCCCTGCAGCAAGGCCCTACAGCACAACTTACTCGCAGTGCGGCTCCACTCGTGATCCTGCCAAAAACCTACTGCGCTCCAACAAAGAAGATCATGGGCTTTATTTTGGGGTGATTTTTTGGGTTTTGATTGGTTTTTTTTTCCTTCCAGATTAGCTGGCAAAAGACTACCCCAGGAGTGACCGCAGGCACCGGTGATGGCCACTTCAACCCCAAACCGACCTGACCTAGTGACTCACCAGCACCGCGCTGTTCTCTCGGACATCTTCTATCACTCTCCTTGACACAGTGGGACAGGAAATTCTGCCCCAGCACCAGCCGAAACTCAAAAGCCCCAAACGCCCTTAACCGGCTTTACAGCGCCTAAGAGCTAGCAAGGGCCGGGGAGCGCGGCGGGCAGTGCGCGGGGGCGACACCCGCCCCGGCCAACAGTGGAGCCCCCGCCTCGCCCCATGGGCCTCCCCAAGACCCACGGGCACCGAGAGCGTCCCGGTGTGTGCCTCCTCCCGCCGTTACCTTCCGCCAGCAGCTCTTCGGGGGTGACCTGGTACCGTCCGACGGTGAGCACCTTGCCTAGAACGACGCCGCTCACCCCGCCGCCGGAGCCGACGCACGCCGTCCCGCCCCCGCTCCCATCGGACTTGGGCATCCGAGAAAACTTCTTCATGGCGAGCGGAGCCCCGCCGGGCCCGCGGGACGGGCGCGGGGCGCCTGAGGAAGAAGCCGCGGGGCAGGGTAGGGTAGGGCAGGGCAGGGCTGGGCAGAGAGCCAGAGGCGAGAAGCGCTGCCGGAGCGGGGAGGGGGCTGCCCCGCTTCACATGCCGGCCGCGGCCCCCCGCCCCGCTGCTTCTCGCCCGCCAGCGCCGGCTCGCAGCGCTCCGGGAGAAGGAGAGCGAAGGAGGAAGGGGGCGGGCAGAGCCCGGCCACAGCCCCGGGCCCGGGGAGGCGGGAGCAGGCAGCCGCCCCTCCGCCCTGCGCATGCGCGGCCACGGCTCCGGCGCTGCCCTCGCTCCGCCCCGCGCGGCCGGAAGTGAGGCGAGCACGTGGCGCGGCCCGCCCCCTCCTCGCGCCGCGCTTCGCGCCCCTAAGGTGCCGTGCGGTGGTGGCGCGGCCTGACCCGCGCCCCGCTGCCTGCGGCCCTGCACGCCGCGCGGAGACAGGCCGCAGGGCAGCTGCAGCCTCTAGGGTGCTTCCCGGGGAAAAGGACTGAAAGGCATCGACACCAACTGCAAAATTCCAGCGGCGCACCTCCGCACCCGCAACTAACCAACGGCCGTTTGAAATTCACAGTCAGACCGAAAACACATTTCCAGCTGTCCAAAGTGCCAATGACATCCAAGTTTTGTACCCAAACAAGTGATTGCAGTCACCCCCGAAATGGTGAGAGTCACCGAACAGGGAGCTTTTGTTCCAAGCCTTTTCTCCTTGAGTACCCCTCCCTGTGTCCCAAGGCAATGGAAGCAGAAGCTTACAGCACTCAGATAATTTCCAGAGAACTCAAGAGTTTCAAGAAGTGTTGAGCTCCGTAAGGACAGTGGGGCTTGAAAATGCTTTTGGAAAGGACACTGAACCAATGAATCTAAAAGAGACGAAGCAGAACTGTGACACTTCATCTAATTTCTGGAGGAGGCTCAGGAGGGGACCTTACCATTATCACTTAACACTCCACAACTACCTGAAAGGAGGTTGTAGCCAGGTGGGGTTGGTTTCTTCTCCCAGGCACCCAGTGACAGAAAGAGGAGACAGTTTCAAGTTGTGCCAGGGCAAGTTTAGACTGGATGTTAGGAAGAAGTTCTTCCGAGAGAGAGTGATTGGCATTGGAATGGGCTGCCCAGGGAGGTGGTGGAGTCACCATCCCTGGAGGTGTTCAAGGACAGACTAGATGGGGCATTTAGTGCTACTGGATAGGGCTGGGTGATAAGTTGGACTGGATGAGTTTGGAGGTCTCTTCCAACCTGGCTGATTCTATGATTCTATACAGCTACCTGCCTCAGACCCCATTCTGCAGGGGGGAACATTTGATTGCCTTAATGGGGGATCAAATTTTCAACAGCATACAGTGACTTTAATTCACAGCTGGCCTGAGAAGAGGAAGGAGTTTTGGGTGCAGGTGGAAGGAGCAGGGCACTGAGAGGAGTGGCATGATCAGGCACCCACCGTTAACAAGGGCAGCCTTGCGGTGATCGATGCCTGCACTCCTCAGCCGCACACCACTCACTATGCCTCTGAGAAGGCAGGCAGCTGGTTTAAAGTACAAGAGCCTGGCCCTGCAGAGAAATACAATTTTGCTTCTCCTCAATAAAATCATGTGTTTCTTAGCAGTCATTGTGAGGGTAGGACTGGATTTTAGGTGAGTCTTCATTTGCCTCCTGAGGGGGGTCCCTAACTCCACCTGTGTGTTTGCTTTTTTAAGTCAGAGTGGGGAATTACTTCCTGAGTTATTTATAGGATGACATAAACGAGCACTCTTGTTGTGCCGGTATTAACAAGACTAATCTCTGCCCTGACACACTGGAGGATGTAGAGGTCAGGCAGGAGGCAGGGGCAGCAGAGCAGTGGCGCCAGTGGCTCAGTGTTGCACACCGAGGCCGTGCCCGCGTGGGTGGCTGTGCCACTGGCTTACTCCCAGGAGTAATCTCAGCGCCCTTACGATGCTCCACAGCCCACTGAGCCACCAGCCTGGCACCCACATGGTCTTTTTCTGTAAGACACTAGCATTGCTGTGAGGAGGCTTTGTGTTAAGGGTTCCCTTTGATTAAGTATAGGTCACTGAAGTTGAATAATAGAGGTGAATCTGACAGATCACTTTAAAAATGTGAGCCTGATCCTCCAAGCCACTGCATGAGTGATGGCTGTGACTATGTGAACAGGTCACTGGCTGTGATTTAATTCCTTGCTTGAGTGGAACAGCATTTGGAGATTTCTAGAAGATATAAATTCCAGAAAAAGAGTTAGGAGACTTCTTTCACCCAAGGTACGAAGCCCAAAGTAAACCTTGGTCTCCTGTACTGAAACGGAGCCTCCCGTTCAGCTCAGGCAAAGCAGCAATGCTTTGGTTTTCTTCATGCAGTGAAACCAGCCTCTTACTGTGACATGTGCCTGGCAGCATGACAAACGGATCAGAAAGGGCTTTGCACTACTTTAAAAAAAGCCCAGAAAATACATCGTAGACCCTTGAAAGTACCCACAAGCACAACTACTTCCTGGCTGGCATGGAAGAGTAGATGGTCTGAAGAAAAACTCCAGTGGCAGAGAACAGCAGATCAGAAGCATGAGCCCTAAAGGGAGATGCAGCTCAAAGGTGGCGAGGATGAGGGATCCTAGGGCAGGGGCTGCAGGATGTCAGTTGTCATTTCTGAGGGTGGGAAGAGGACCTGTTACTCTATAAACCTTCAATCAATGAATTCTGAACTGAATTTGTACTCAGCTTTTGTTATTAAATACAAAATTAAAAAAAAAAAAAAAAGCAATAAAAGGTCAGGTTCTGCTTTTCACGACTGTGGAGTCAACAGTGAACTTTCCCTGCAAGAAAACAGGAGAGAAAATAAAAAAGCCCAAGCTCCACCTGTGTATGGCCTCAGCCCAACACTGCTATGTCACTTCCTCTTTTCTATTCTTTCCTGGGGTCTCAAGTGCTGATGCATTCTTCCCTTTTTAACAGCTGTGTAATGGCAGAGCAACGGCAGCATAGAAATTATTCCACTTACTGTCTTCATTCAGCACACAACACACATCTTGAGAGCTCTCTCACAGTTAATGTCACCCAAGCAAACCACTAGAGATGGTTTTTAATTCAAGAGTCACTGTGTTTTGAGTGTCAGGTGGTGAGTGCCATGGCTTGTGTCAGATAATGGAGCCCTGACTTGACTTCTGAGCACCTGAAATCTGGGTCCCCTCCTGTCTCCTGGACAGCCTTAAGCTCCCCGTCTATAACATCAGGGTAAGGTAACTCCAGGCGAAATGCTTCCCCTCCATGTAGGAATGATTTCTGCATCTACAAAATTAGTGCAGTGCTGATTATAAAATCCTTCCAAGATTTCTGGAGGAAAGCTCTAGGTGAGAGCTGGAAAATGCGAATGTCTGACATTTTACATGTGCTTGGAGTTCGAAACGTGACAATTTAATCCTCTTTCGACTGCTGAATAGTTCAAATGCCTTCACCTTCAGTACTGTTTCTCAAGCATTTCTTTCCTTACGTCTTTCCCTGCTTACAGCTCTTCCCTCTGTGCAAACGTAGACTGGTTTTCATTCAAGCTGTCGAGAATAAACTTGCAAAAAAAAGGGCAACTCCCTTTACGGAAAGCAGCTACCAAGGCAGAGAGCAAAGGAAGGCCTTGGTTGAGTGTTAATCTGGAAATGTCTCTTACTATGTCTGGACAGACTCTCTGCTATGAGGACAGACTGAAAGAGTTGAGGCTACTCAGTTTGGAGAAGAGGAGGCTTAAAGGTGACCTTATTGCAGCCTTCCAATATCTGAAGGGGGCCTACAGAAAAGCTGGGGAGGCTTTTTAGGCTATCAGGGAGTGAGGACTAGGGGGAATGGAGCAAAGCTGGAGGTGGGGAGATTCAGAGTAGATGTGAGGAGGAAGTTCTTCACCATGAGAGTGCTGAGACCCTGGAATGGGTTGCCCAGGGAGGTGGTTGGGGCCACATCCCTGGAGGTGTTTGCAGCCAGGCTGGCAGAGGCTGTGGGCAGCCTGATCTAGGGTAGGGTGTCCCTGCCCATGGCAGGGGGGCTGGAACTAGATGATCCTTGTGGTCCCTTCCAACCCTGACTGATTCTACAATTATTTTCACTCTAATTTCCCAAGCTGAGGGACAGAAATGAAGGGGGGGAAAAAAAGATCTCATTTTCTAGATGTACATTCTTTATATATTAAACCCCTGAGGTTAAAGTGTCACTTCATTCTTTTGCACCTGCACTTAAAGCATGCAGAGCTGTGGGGTCTGGAGGACAAACTCTCAGCTTCAACAATTCCTGCAGGAAAAACTGATTGTCCTTCCTCAGGTTATTTTCTGCTTTGTAACAACTCAGCCACTGTGAACGAAGCACTGCCAGAGAAGGGACTCCCAGGAAATACTTCAAATTATTTTTTTCCCCTCTTATCACTCTTTGTTGCGTTTTTTCCCCCTTCTGGTCTCCTGGGAGCTGTGAGAAACATCATCTTGCACAGATAAGTAGCTCTGCAGCCTTTCTCTTAGTAAATACCATGTCTTGGTTTCACACTGCTGACCTGGGGGAGTCTGGTTTAGGCACAGTCACTAAAACCATGCAAAAGGTTTATGAAGAATGAAAAGCTCAGAAAAGCCCAGGAGATAACTGGTTTGGGTTTGCTTTTTTTTTTTTTATTTTACTTTTCACTAGGATCGGGCCATATCCCAGCTCCACATTGAGGCATCAGCAGTAATGAAAGGCTTTTTTTGTTTGTTTGTTTGCTTAATTATACACACGAAATAAAAGAAAGGTTTTGGTATGTTTTGGAACACTGGCAGGGCACAAACTGCAACAGAGGCTGTGTCGCTTGGTGCAGAGGGATGGCACAAACCAGCTGCCAAGTAAATGCATTCCCTAACATCTCCTCTGGTTTTGAAGATCCTGAGGCACTAATCCCAGGCAACTTTTCCTTCATCCCAGTTTCTATCAGCTGTTCTAATCAGGAAAGAAACAGGAGCTGTGGAACTGAAGACACTGAAATGGAAGCAAACCAAGGAGCGAGCTAGGGAAAATATTTAAGGTACAAACAGCTGATGTCAGCTTTGGTGACACCCAACACAACTCTCATTGACACCGAGGTCAAGAGTCTTTTATTGCAACACCAGATTTGGTCATTTGTCCTCCAGCCAGCGCTGGGACCCAAGGCAGTGTAAACTGCTTGTTGATACAACAGCCCCTGGGCAGCTCAGCACAGCAGTGTGAAGCACAGGAAACACAAAGGGAGCGCGTTTGTAAGAGTCCTGGGGAGACAACTGAGAGGAGGGAGGAAGAAAGATGCTGTAGCAGGCTCAGAATTGTTTGTATCTTGACCTGGCTAATTGCTTCACATTAATAATAATCTGTTTCCTCTCTGGAGAGGGCTCCTGTATGTGTCCTGATGGCCAGGACTCTCGCCTCATTTGACAAGGCTTGCTTTGGAAGAGTATTCTTGGAACTGCATTTGACCTCTTGCAGTTGAGCTCATCCCTGCCTTCTGTTGTGCAGGCATCTGGTCATTCCCAGCTCACCAGCAGCCTCGTGGAGTACACTCCCTGACAGTTGTCTCCAGGGAGATGTTAGATTACGGCTGGACTCAGTGATCTCAAGGTCTTTTCCAATCAGGTGATTCCATAATTCCCTCATAAACAAAGCCTGATTTCACCCTGGCTTTAATAAGTAACTTGGGCAGTCCTAAAGGCAGCCAAGAAGTTCCTCTGATGGGACTGAAGTGTGCTCTGTACAGCCCTTGGGAGGAGGGCTACCATCACAACTGAGTGGATAGGTCCTAAGAAGTTACTCTTTTCCTTGAAAAAGTGCCACACGTGACTAAACCATCCTTAAAGCACAGCCCATGGCTGACAGGTGCAACATCCCCCTTCCTGAAAGCTAACATGCCCAAATCACAGAATGTCAGGGTCTGGAAGGGACCTCAAAAGCTCATCCAGTCCAACCCCCTACCAGAGCAGCAGCATCTAAACCAGGTCACACATGAACACATCAAGGCAAGTCTTGAACACCTCCAGAGGAGACTCCACAATCCCCCTGGGCAGCCTGTTCCACACTTCTGTCACCCTCACAGTGAAAAAAATCCTCCTCATGTTTACATGAAACTTCCTATGCCTCAGCTTTCACCCATTGCCCCTTGTCCTGTCACTGGGTATCACCCAGCAGAGCCTGGGTCCAGCCTCCTGGCACTCACCCTTTATGTATTTATAAACATGAATGAGGCCACCCCTCAGGCTCCTCCAAGCTAAAAAGCTCCAGCTCCCTTAGTCTCTCCTCGTAAGAGAGATGTTCCATTCCCTTTATCATCTTCATGCCTCTACTGGACTCTCTCCAGCAGTTCTATGTCCTTCCTGAACTGGAAGGCCCAAAACTGGACACAATATTCCAAATGTGGCCTCACCAGGGCAGACTGGAGGGAGAGGAGAACCTCTCTCTACCTACTAACCACAGCCCTTCTAATACACNAAGCTAAAAAGCTCCAGCTCCCTTAGTCTCTCCTCGTAAGAGAGATGTTCCATTCCCTTTATCATCTTCATGCCTCTACTGGACTCTCTCCAGCAGTTCTATGTCCTTCCTGAACTGGAAGGCCCAAAACTGGACACAATATTCCAAATGTGGCCTCACCAGGGCAGACTGGAGGGAGAGGAGAACCTCTCTCTACCTACTAACCACAGCCCTTCTAATACACCCCAGGATGCCCTTGGCCTTCTCGGCCACAAGAGCACATTGCTGGCCCATGATCAACCTTCCATCCACCAGGACTCCCAGGTCCTTTTCCCCTTCACTGCTCTCCAGTAGGTCAGTGCCCAACCTACACTGATCCCTGGGACTGTTTTTTCCCAGGTGCCAGGCTCTACACTTGCCCTTGCTGAAGTTCATTAAGTTTCTCTCTGCCCAACCCTCCAGCCTGTCCAAGTCTGGCTGAATGGCAGCACAAGCTTCTGGTGTGGCAGCCACTCCACCCAGCTTTGTGTCATCAGCAAACTTGCTGACAGTGTTCTCTGTGCCCTCATCCAGGTCATTGATGAATACGTTGAACAGAACTGGTCCCAGTACTGACCCCTGAGGGATTCTACTAGTTACAGGCCTCAAATCCCACCACTAATACTGCTCTCCTGCTTCTACAGCTGCTAATGAGGGAGAAACGAGTTCAAGCACACAGGGCAAGTCAAACTAAGTATCTTGAAGTACCTTTGAGATGCAAATAAATTATACCACAAAAAATATGCAAGTGCCAGCCCCCACCAGAGGCAATGATACACCCCCAAATTCCTTGCAGCAGTAAAAAGCCACTGAAGCTCCACAGCCACTGGGGTTCAAGAAATCATTTCTTTTTTTTTTTTAACCCTCCCAGTAGAGATAGGCTTCAGTGTTAGAATTGTTCTATACAGTGAGCAATGGACTTCCCCTCCCTTGACTATTTTTGAGTCTTGGAGAACTGCAGAAATATCCCTGGTCATCCATCAGTCCTTATGCTAAAAATACTTACTACTTTAAATAGTCTTATGAGCTTTAAGGGAAGGGGATGAAATCCTTGGAATGAAGAGCCTGGGGAAGAAAAAAAGCATTTTGGGTCAGACCAGGAGAGTCCCTGCACTGATGCACATCAGCACATGGAAATGGTGTCCCTCCTGTGACTGCAGGTCACAGCTGCTGCCTGACTCAGGCTGTTCAGCCCCACCTAGACTCACACTCGTGCTGCTCATAAATGAAGTTTGCCAACAGGTTATTTGTGCTGCCAAGCTGCTGGCTCAAAGCACAAGTGCAGATCACAGAGGGTGAGCTGTAGTTTTGGTCTGGTGGTAAACATCCTTCAGCCAGTTTGCATTCAGGCTGAACAGAGGAAGGGCTGGATCTGCTGCTAGCACAACTGAAGCTAGTGCCACAGCAAGAGGATGGCAAAGGTGGAGACAAGAGAGTGACGGCAAGCTTACGCCAACTCTAAGTAGGTACAGAACCATAGTAACAATTGCCCATCACTTTCCAGCAGCCCTGCCTGAAATGGGCTGTGTGATACTGCATCTCCTGATGGCTGCCCATGGCAGGGGGGCTGGAACTAGATGACCTGTGAGGTCTCTTCCAACCCGAACCATTCAGTGATTCTGTGGCTGGCACTCCATGTTCTGCAGCCTAAGTGCACATTAAAGAGTGTAGGGAAGTCTTTGGCATGAGATGTGAGTAACTTGCTGTTCTGGGAAACAGAGAGGATTATTAGGGGATTTGGATGGAATCATATGTTCAAAGTAGCTGCTTCCTCATCCCGAATGCAGGTTTACACCCACTCAGTCCAGTGCGACATGAGGTAACAACCATGGCACAGAGCTTCGGAACGGCGAGGCCAGCCTGCAGCATGCTGGCTGTTTTTATTTACTCTTCTGTTCCTTTGTGCTTGGTTGCAGTGGCCTCCAACCTGCTCTCATCTTGACTAGACTTGAGGAAATTACTCCTCAGTAGTAAACTGGTACAGGTTGGCTTTTGCAACACATGGAACCCTGCTTTGACAGTGGGAGTGAAATGACTCCTGTGGCAGAAGCGCCAACACAGGCACACAAATACAGCTGCCTGGGAGGAGGGGCTGTGAACTGAGCCCGGCCAAAGAATGAAACATTTTCCAAGTCCCCTTTTTAAGCTGTCTGGGAAATTGAGAGCTGATTGAAACAATCTGAGGAGCTTCCAGGAGACACATTCTTTTCAGAGCATGCATTGGCTTCCAATGCCAATGAAACCGCGTAATCCTTGAAACCTCCTTCGTGCATTTTCCCCTTCGCTTTTCCTGCTCAGCTGGTGACTGCAACAATTCCTCTGCAGGAATTCCTTGGTCCGTCACTCCCCTTCAAGCCTGGTATTGGTCTCTAGGAAATGCCTACACCTAGTCATTATTGTTTAACTGGACTGTCACTAAACAACAGGGACACTTTCAATCTTCACAAAGGGTGACAAATTAAGACTTATAGAGTTGCTGAGAGGAGATGAGCAAAAGCAATCCAACAAGCTGTGAACAAAACCTGGCCACTGCCCACATAAACATGGGTACTGCTGACAGGTGCAGAAAGGAACAAGAAAGCAAGAGCACTTCAGACTGAAAGCAGCAGAGCCTGGGGCTGCAGTAGCAACTGACTCATTCCTGAGCCGTTCCTGCCCACCTCCCGACCTTCCAACAGGCACGGGTTCTTAGCATTTCAGTCCTGCGTATTTTCTGGTCCTCTGAATCTTCTAGGCTGAATTGTCAAGAGCTGATTAGCACTGGTTTTCTGTGATGCCACCATTCCGGATGTGCCTCACAAAGGTGCTGCACAACCTCCGTTTCATTGTGTTGAGAAGTGAAAGGCTGTGAATGACCATTCAGGAAAAGGTGAGATCAGAGGATGGTAACTAGCCCGAGGTGTGAGTGCTGCTCATCATCTGTCATTTTAGCCTCCAGCAAGGACATAAAGGAGCGCTGTACCCTCCACACGACTTTAGCAATCCTAGGGCAAAAGGAGCTTCCAGTGGACTCCAGCTCTTCTGGTCAGCACGAACGGGGAGTTTGGTGCAGAGAGACCTGGAGCTGAGTAAGTACTGACTGCCCTCCTGCACACAGGGCACAGCAGAGCAGCTGCTCACAGCTGCTTATCCTCTGGGACCAAGGGGAAACTCCTGCCTTCTGCTCGCCTTTCAGCTCGGTTTCAGGGCCAGCCCAGAGTGCCTCAGCCAGGTTTGGCAGTAACATCCAGCAGTGGTAAAAGCACATTACACACCAGCTGCTGCTTCAGACATCTGCCACTGCCTAGAATGATTGCATTCACTCCAGGATAGCAGCAGTGGTTTAGATGTGAGCTTAATTAAATCACTGCAGTGTGCAGACTGCTCAAGCAGTTTCTGCACTGATTTAATTAAATCAATCGAGGCAAAGTCTTTATTCAAACTCTAGCTCAAGCACTTTGTCTGTGATGAAAGGGATCACTTCCCTGTTCCTGGGGAGCAGGGGGCATGCCCAGAGAGCAGTGTGGCATTCGTGTTCATCTGTTGCTATCCTGCCCTGCATCAGGCTCAGATCTCTAGAAGAGACACCAGCAAGGGGCCACGTCCAAAGCTAAGGCGACCATGTCATAGAATCAGTCAGGGTTGGAAAGGACCACAAGGATCATCCAGTTCCAACCCTCCTGCCATAGGCAGGGACATCTCACACTAGAACGGGCTGTCCACAGCCTCATCCAGCCTGGCCTTCAACACCTCCAGGGATGGGGCTTTGACCGCCTCCCTGGGCAACCCATTCCAGGGTCTCACCACCCTGATGGTGAAGAACTTCTTCCTAACACAGGTCACCTCTGTCAGCATCACTGTAAGGAGCTCTTAAGGAAGAGACCCATGTGAGGAAAGCCAGGAAGGACTGGAGTGGGCAATGCTGATAAGGCTGTGCCCCTGCTTTCTCTAAACCAAAGAACAACAGGAGAGTTACTTAGCACGCCCTGTGTTTGTGTTCCAAAAATAAGATAGCAAATTAAACCCCAAGGCAGAGTTTCAACTGCTTCTGGAGAAATATAAATATCCAGCTGCAGGTCTACATCATATGGTGTCTGTAATGCTCTGTTCTACCACCAAGGCCATGGAGCTGAAGAGCTCAGCTGTATGAATAGCAGAGAGCCATTCTGATAAGCAGAGTCACCATGACCTGAAGGAGCTGGAGAAATCATCAATAACGAGCACTACTGACTTCAGTGCTTTCTCCCAGGCAAGAGAAAAGGGTTTCATTGTTTCCACACCAGCTGGTGTGCTTCCCTTCCAACCCCAGCCGAGGCACTGTCAGTGATCAAACCCTGCAGCAATGCTAGAGTGTATTGGGGTGGGGAGTGCAGACCTGTGGCTGCCAAGATTTAAACAAGGTGGAAATCTTTTTTCCCCAGAGATGGTTCCTTTATGTTAGAATCATAGAATGGTTTAGGTTGGAAGGGAACTCAAAGCCCATCCAGTTCCAACCCTCTGCCATAGGCAGGGACACCTCCCACTAGAACAGGTCTCTCAAGGCCTCATCCAACATGGCCATGAACACCTCCAGGGAGGGAGCAGCCACAACCTGCCTGGGCAACTTGCCAAACCTGCTGGAGGATTTATCTCCTACCGAGGGGAACTGCCACTATTTGCTTAGCTTGCTTACATGACATAATTTGAGAATCACAGAATAAGTCAGTTTGGGAAAGATCTTTGAGATCAACAAGTCCAACATATCACCCAACACCATCTAACCAACTAAACCACAGCACCAAGTGCTATACCCAGTCTCTTTTTAAACACTTCCAGGGATGGGGACTCCACCACCTCCCTGGGCAGCCCATTCCAATGCCAATCACTCTTGCTGTGAAGAATTTCCTCCTAACATCCAGCCTAAACTTGCCCTGGCACAGCTTGAAACTGTGTCCCTTCTTTCTGTCGCTGGCTGCCTGGGAGAAGAGACCAACCCCCACCTGGCTACAACCTCCTTTCAGGTAGTTGTAGAGAGCAATAAGGTCCCCCCTGAGCCTCCTCCAGAAATTAGATAAAGTGTCACAGTTCTGCTTCATCTCGTTTAGATTCATTGGTTCAGTGTCCGTTCCAAAAGCATTTTCAAGCCTCGCTGTCCTTATGGAGCTGGACACTTTTCAATTCATAACTCTGAGTTCTCTGGAAATTATCTGAGGGCTATAAGCTTCTGCTTCCAGTGCTTTGGGACATGGATGAGTACACAGCCTGGGCTGTCTTGGCATGGCCTTGCTGCTGGAGACACCTGTGTCTGCCAGAAAAGCACATGGTGCACTTCTTGGAACAGCTGTGTGGCAAAACCACAGCTTCGTGACACGGGTTCATGATGCAGGCCTTTATTCCTGCAGAATCCATTCAGGAGAGCTCAGTGAATGAAGCTGGGGGGGGGGGGTCGGTGCACTGATACAGAGAGTTGCAAGTTGTCTCTTTTTCCAGAGGAAAAAAAGGGATTGTATTGGCACTCTGTAACTCTTATGGAATAGAAAATCCATCCTGAAGAGCTAAGGTGCCATTTGTGCAATGGTCTGAGCTCAGTTTGAGAAAGGGAACACCACCACACAAGCCACCAGCTGAAACTTTTCCATGTCCATGCTGAACCTGCGTGACAGGAAAACAGCCCAGGACAGTTAAGTGCAGCACAGCTTTCCTTTCCCTCTGCAATTCCCTCTGAAGCTGAAAGCTGCATTCTGTGCCTCATGAAACCCCTGCTCCTCTGAAGTGAGGTGTATTGCGTAACTTGGAGACAAGTGAGCCCAGAAGTGCGGCTTGCTACTTAAGACATCAACACTGCTAACCCATCGGGAGGGCTGCAGCAGCATGGAAAGTAGTGTTTGCTCACTAGCTCTTGCCACAGCACCAGACTGGTGTTGACACTCAGCAGTATCATTTGGCACAGAAAACCGAACAAGAGTTCCCTTCAGCACCAGCCTGCACCCTTCCTGTGGTACAGCTTATCCTCTGTTGTGTCTCTCAGCTGCTTGTGCCACAGTAGCAAGCCTGGGCATTCTAAAAGGCACCAAAGGAGATGCAGCCCTGGTGAGGACTGAGGAACAAGTGCAGCAGCTGGGACTCTCCCCAGCCCAGGGGGCAGAGTACAAACTGCACCCATTCATCCCAGCAAGGCAAATGGCCCACAGGCATCTCATTCTCCCCTGTCGCTGGGGCTGAAGAGGGAGAAGCCAGCAACAGGATCACAGGATGCTAGAGGCTGGAAGGGACCCAAGGAAATTAACGAGTTCAACCCCTCTGCCAGAGCAGGACCATACAATCTAGCTCAGATCACAGAGGAACACATCCAGACAGGCCTTCAAAGTCTCCATAGAAGGAGCAAATAGCCTCTATATTATCATCCTACAGCTAAAGCCTAGGAGAAGGTAAAAGTCATGCTAGAAGCAGCAACCTGAGCAACAGCCACCACACAGCCTGCTCTAAAGGGAGCACAGCTCTTCTCCAACCTGCCTACTCTTTAGAAAGCACCTATGTGGCATCATTAAAAGCAGGATAGACTCTTGGCTGTCAGTGATGAGGTAGATAAAGCCTGGCTTGATGTTCTTTGAAGTAGAGAACACACAGCCTATCTGAAAGTGGTGAATAAATTGTCCTATAGATTCTAGATGAGAGACAATGCCGAGTTGCTAAAGACACACTGAAGCACAAACCAACAGGCTGGAGGTGGCATTACCATTTCTTAGGCTTTCCCTCTTTAGCTGGCATCAATAATCACACTGGGGGAATTTCATTCTCGGATATCCTCCTTCCCAGAGTAAACAGCTACAAGGAATCGATTCCTTTGTTTGTTTTGGGAGGGGCCTGGGGGTTGTTTGGTTGTGGGGTTTTTTTCATGACAGGTTGAGTTTGAGCCATCCTTACTGTGAAGCCTTACTCGGGCCTTTATTCTGTCATTTAGCTCAACAAGAGCTTGTCTAAACGTCTGCTTCTGATTGATAGAAAGTTAAAAGGAGGTTTCAAGTCTGCATAAGGCAGGCAAATGTGCAGCATTATTTTAAGACAGAAATTACTACTTGACCTCCTGTGAACCATTCATCCTGTGAACAATGCCGACTGATGTCTCTGGTGTCTCTCTCAGCCAGCATCCACACACAGACCAGCTTCTGTTATACTGGGGTTTTGTTTCCGTGATTGCTATCCCAGTAACAAGCAAAGCTCCCTTTGCTCAGCCAGGCTTACAATGATTAAACCAGGCAGCACATCTCCAGCTTCTCCCTGCCTGCCCATGCAGAGAGGGGAGCCATGCTTCCAAGGAGAATTCCAGCCATTTGCTTTGCATCCTCACACACCAGGCAACACCAGACGACTACAGAAAGAAGCACAAACAATGAAAGAGGTACAACCCTTGGGCGGATACTACAAGGAACAATCTGAACAGCTGTCTTGGTTCACCCTTCCCACAGCACAGTGTTTCCTTCATTCCCTGAGAAGCCAGGTAAACCTTGGCCAGCACTGGATGCAGCTGTGTTTTAATGGGTATGTCCCAAACCTCATCCAGCTCAGACTCAGCAAGAGCATCCGTGTGGGCCAGCACCACGCAACGGTTCACATGCTGGCACACCAATCCCTTCTGTCATATTTTGCTCCAACATTTCCTGGGCTATTTAATCTCAGTGTGCTGTAAAAGGCAACTGCATTAGAGGGAGAGCAATAAACACTTCATTCAGTCTGCTGGGCCAAAAAGAGCTCCCAGAGGCCTGGAAAGAAAAGACCCTTGTCCACAGCAGACACAATGAGAAGCACAGACAGGATGGGTTTGCCTAGGAGGAGAAAACGCCCTACAGCTTCAGGGGGAGGGTGAAGCCTCTCAGTGGGCAAGGCAATCGGTTTCCTAACGATTAGGACACTTGTAACTGGGAGCCGGGAAGAGATGGGAGGACAGAAGTGCCTGAAGGAAATAACGAAATGCACCTCCCATCTTCCTAAGGAAAACTCTTCCTCGTGCTCACTCCCTGCCTTCCTTCAGAGACTACTTCAGATAACTCATCCCAAGGAGAAAACTCCATCGATTATCACTCCCTCCTCCATTGTGCTTTCTGAAGGTTTTAAGACTTGACTCAGCCCTTAATCATTGTCATTCTTCTCTGCTGCTTGCATGTTACCCTTATTCCTCAGCAGCCTCAGAGGTTTCACACTTTGCCTCTGCTTCCTTCCCTTCATCTCGACTCTGCCTTTTGCTTCTCTGGCACTCATCTGCAGGTCCCCTTAAACTCCTCATGGCTCCTCTCTCCCAAGTGACTCATGTTGCAGATGGCAGCAGCCAAAGCCAATTAAGGTGCACCCTAGAATCCAAAGCCACAGGACTTGGAGAAGGATTTGCCACAGTATCAGACCCTACAGCTGTGCTAAGGGGAATCCTACAAATATTTTCTCTGCTAAGAGGGGAAGTCAGTCATGGTGCCTTTGTTTGCCACACATTAGTGCCTCCCCGGGTCCATAAATGATCAGCATGGGCACTGTTTGAGCTGCAGCAGCATTACAGGCCACAGGGAGGAAACTTGGCTGAGGCTCAGCACTTCATGTTCGCTTCTTCCTCAGAATTTGGACTCAACAAGGATCAAAGAAGCAGAAGTCCTGCCTAAAACATTCTGATCATGAAGCTACCCCAAAAAAAAGTTTGTCTTCTGGCAGGGCTGTGAATGCGGAGGAGCTGTCAAATGGGTTAATGCTGCTCTGCACATCTACAATGCTGTAGCTGTTCCCAAAAGGATCTTTCAGATGTCACAGCATTTCTGTCCCTTCAGGGAGTGCTGCTTTCAGTTCCTCCCTTGATCACAAGTTCTCTGACAGGACTGCATTGGAAAATAATTGTTATTTGCAGGCTCTTTTCAGGCTCTACTCTTTTCATGCTCAGGATCAGTAGACTTCCACTCAGTGAAAACTACAGGCTGCAAGACAAGACTTTTGTATTCACCTCCCTTGGCAGCACACAGGAAATTTAAGGTAGAAGCGCAGAGTGTATGAACCATGTGCAGGAACTCTGCAAGGAGACCCAAATGCCCTTCCTGCTTCTGCAGACAACCTGCAGGAATAGAAGACTAACAAGTCTGTGGTGCAACTGCCTACGCTGAGAAAACAAACATTTACCCACCAGGAAACCTGCAGGGCTCAAGAGCAGCCATGTGCTTGCAGAAGGAGGAGATCACCTCCCATCTCTTGCCACAGGAAGGGAATCCCTGAAGGAGATTGGCACTTGCAGGCTCAGAGCAATTGGATGGCAAAGTGCTTTCTGAAGAGGCTGCCTTACCCCTCCATACTGCTAGGGTACACTTGAACGGCACTGCCAGCAACAGGAAGTTGCTGATGTGCTTGCTTGTGTGTTCCGAGATGACTTAAGGTGAGCTGCCAGATTTTCAAACAGAGGTTTTTCTGTTTTGCCTGCCAAATACTTCTTAGAGCAAGCACACTCCATTGTCTGTGCCTTCTGATACCACCCATTTGCTCTCCTGCCCTGGAAGTTTTGTTCTAGTCGTGCTGCACAGCAAGATAAAATAATTTCTGAATTTCTGCTTTTTTTTTTTTTTTTTTTTCCCCTGGCAGGAGTACCAAGAGAAAAAGAGAGCTGGTTAGCTCAACTCTTCATACTGAATACACCTCCCAGAGAATGGTTTGCCTGTCGATATTGCTGCCAGCCTTCAGAGCAATCATTCCCTGCAGCAGTGCCAGCAGCATTTGCTGACCTTGTTTTCAAGAGGAAGGTTGTCATGGCACATGCCAGCATTACATCTTGCACCACTGTCTAGATACTACCAAAATTCCTCTCGGCCTTTGCTGACACTGTTAGGGGGACAGAGATGAGCCTGTAAGGTAGCTTTTCAACCCACCCAGCAGAGCACAAAGGAGTTCCTTTAAGCCACAGTAAAAATGAGCCCAGACACCAGAAGCACAGCCCCATCTGGCCCACTATTGCAAAGCACAACCATTGCTGCCTTCACATGTCAAAAATGTGCTGCTCAGTTATTTGGTTTGTATTCTAAGTAAGAAATTAGAGATGCAAGCATCCAGAGAGCTCTTTAGGGAAGCATCATCCCTCTTGCCCCTGCCCAAGAGCCAAACACAGTGGAAGTTTACTCACTGCAGTAGATACCCAACTCTCATATGTCTCCTTAGTCTGAAATGCAAGGTCTAAAGCAAAAGAACTTTCTTCTTATTCCCTTAATTCTCACCATGTATTGTCTGATCTCAGAACCATCAGGCACAGAGTCTCAAGCTCTAATTTCCCAGCTCAGCCTGTGCTTAAAACTATAGTCAGGCAGGCTTTTCCAAAGTCAGACCTGGTCCAAAGGTCAGCTGTACCCTCTGAAGGCAGAGCTCTCTCTGGCTGTCCCACCCTGGGCTGAATACTCACACTGCAAGACCATCCCTTACCTAGGCTGGTTCAGAGCCCTGAGTAACCACACTGAGCTCAGCTGGCAGCTACTCCTAGCCCAAGCACCTCCATGGGAGACGCTGCAGTGCCCTGACCACCTCCAGAAGTGCTTCTCCACCTGCCTGCCACAGAAAGGAAAAAGCAAAACTCCTCTTTGCTTTGGCAGGAACAGGATTTCCATCCAGGAAACTGCAGAGCTCCTAACCTGGCAGACCAGCCACATTTTTCACAGTATTTCCAGTATGATTTCTAAGGAAGAAAGAGCTTAATCTTCAAAATATCTTCAGTAACCTATTTTTCGTATCTTTTAATGTAAATAACCCAGCAGTGAAGCACTACATAACCCACATCTGTCTTCTCTGCCTTTTTGTCCCACTTGCTCCCCTTCAGCTTGCAGCATTTTCCCCTGCAGCAGAGCCTCTTCTTGCACCTGACTGTGGAATTAAAGAAAACAGAACTAAAACGTAACAAGAATTGTGCAGCTGCTACCTCCTGGCTCCATCTGTGTTTTAAAGCCCCCTGTTTTGCCCTGTGCACACCTCGCAGAGTTTGGGGTTTGTTGGGTTATTTTTGGTCAGGCCAGAGCTCTGCAGTCCTTTGTATAGCACTTAGCACAGGGCCCTCTCACAGCTGCTCCAGCTGCTTCTGTGTCAGATGGGCAATTAAGAGAAACACTCCAGCTTCTTCACGCTGGAGGTAACAAAACAGTTATCCACTGGGAAGCAGTTTGCCTGCTTGTGGCTGGCCTTTGTCAGATCAGTTGCCATCGACCTGAGGAAGCAGCCAGGGCTGAAGATGATGATGTGGTTGTACGGTGCAGGCTCCTGCAGTTCACAGCACCTAGCAACAGACCATAAATGTGCTTCAGTTCCCTACAAGGCACAAAAGATTTCTATGTTCTTCTCCTTTCCAGTAGGACACTCAGCATTGTCACCAGCATTGTACCACCCATTTTACTTGCCTTTAGCCAAAATAAACCCCAGACATTAAAGCTCCCCGAAAGCCACATGCACTGTCCACTAATATTTGAGACGTTTAATCTAACACCCATGAGCTGATGTTAGATTAACATCCATAACCTAACGTACTGGAGCTTAAAAATCTGGTAATGTCTTGATTTGTCTGGAATAGCCTCTGGTCCTCAGCTGATTAGTGCAGGTATCTAAACAGACACACACACAAACCCCACGGGGAAAGCTGCATTTCTTACACAATTAGCTGAGCACAAGAGCTGAAACAAACCAATGCTGTGAATCAGTGAACATAATCTGCTCAGGCTCGGGTATAACCTGCAAGCAGCCCTCCCTGTATTCAGCTTTGAGACTCAGGACAAGGTTTACCTGACCTCTGCTGCTAATTCACTGGGTGACACTGAGGGAAGAAAACCCCAACACTGCAAAGCCCCATCTGTCTTGGCCAAAGCCACTGCTTGTCTCTGTCAGACGGCAGTGACACATCTCTTTCGAGTGCCATTGACTGGCCTCAGCAGGAGCTGTGCTTGATAACCGCTTGGCTAAGTGCAGGATCCATCTCTGTTAGCCTGCGCTGTAACAGCAGAGCAACACAAGCGGTACTGGTGAGTCATCGGCTGCTCAAAACAGCTCTTTTGAAAGCCTGGAGTTTCCCTTTAAGATCCGATGAGCTGTGTGTCATTCAACAGCTCCTTTTACTTCCTCAGCAGTTTTTCACTTCCGCGCTGTGCGCCTGGCAGTCTTGGTCAGAGGGTTTCAGAACAGCACCACTCAGACACAGGAAAGCTTTGGACACCGGGGCTGACCTCATACCAGCTCGCAGGCAGCACACCTCACTCAGCTGGTGGTCCCTCTGAACTGCTCTTGGGGCAGAAGGGGCAAAAAGCCCTCCACAAAAGTCTAAACAAGACAACCGAACTGCGTCGACCCAGTTGTCAGTGTCACCAGCAGAGCCCTGCAGCTGCTCTCCCTGGTCACAGAATCGCACCAGCGGCATAGGGAGCATACACTTCAAAAACTTCAACCTAAGAAAGCTTTTCGAGGGATAGGAGCTTTTGGTTTTCACCTTTCCCCTCCCACCCACTGAAGCAGCCCCTCGAAGCTGCCACTTCAGCTCTGCCAAAGCACACAGCGCAGGGGCTCCGCTTTTTCCTCCCGCGGTTCTCCATTTCAGTTCTGCCTGCTTTACACCAGTCTAAATGAGCAGAGAATCAGACATTCCATCCTCAGCGCTTTTGTTTCAAAGATAAATGGCTGTGTTTTGCTGCTTTCCCCACGGCTTATTCCAGAGATCTGCTGCCAATTCAGACTGGCTCCGTGTCAAGGCTTGACACACAGCAAAAACCGGGCGAGAACTAGCCAGGCTCCGCCTGAGCAGCGGCAATGGCAAGGCAACAGAGCCACAGCTCTTCCAGATACCTGCGTCTACTAAAGAGCTTTGCAAAAGTTTACACCAAGAGTTTTGGACAGGAAACACGCCTGGAAAAAGCTGAACCTCTGAAAGGAAAGAAAGGGGGCAGGGAGAGCGGAACCAGAGAAGCAGCTGATCGCTGTAGAGCGCCTGCAGATGTGGGGGTGCAGGACACAGCAGCGTGGCGCTTCAAGACAGAAGATCAAGTGAAGGTCGGCCAGAGTAGTGCTGCAGAGACACTGGTGACATGTAATTAAAGTCTCTTCTGTGAAGAATGGCCCAGTTCCAGCATTTGATCTCCTGCAAGGACTGAAAACTGTTTTACAGCGTGTCAGAAGAAAACCTGTATCTGCTTCCTGCCATATAGCTCAGAGACACCCAAAGAAGCAGGGCCAGGTTAATTTCCTTTGAGGCTTCTGCTGCGGATCTGTCCAAGAGAAACACCTTCAGGAACACTTCAGACATTTCACCTCCATCAGCAATCAAGTCCATTAAAATGAAACAGAGCATTTCCACAGGGAAATTTGATTTTAGGTACCTCCAGAGCAGACATTCAGATTCACCTCCAAAAGCAGGTGCACATTGAGTGCTGTTCTGGACGCAGGGTTTGAGTCACAGCAACTACTTTCATCAGAAATAACCTCCTAGGACCACAACATGTGGGAAGCCAAAGTGTTCAGTCCCAGTCAGAAACACATCGGCTGTTCATGGCATGCTCCAATGTGTGCAACTCACTAAAAACCCATTTAGACCACAGTCTTCAGCTCCAGCCTGACAGCTGCTTCTGTACAGAGCTTCAGAAGTTCCCTACGCAATGCTGAGTGGAAGCTGCACCCTGCAGAGTGAGTCTGTGTATAAAATCATCTGTTTATTTTTGTTTCTTTACTGCAAGCATCCCGAGCCACTGACTAATCAAAAGGAGACTCTCCTGCTTCTCCAGTCCTTTGGAGCTGAAGAACAAAGAAAGTCAACAGGAGAGAGCCCTTCCTCATCTCCGCGTCAAACCCTGGGTTGCAGTGTTGCTAGCCTCAGTGTGCAGAATTTTACCCCATGGCCATCTCGCCTGTGAGAGCTGCTGGGGAAGTCAGAAAGTTTTTTCCTGCGAGATGTGTGCAAGAAGAGCCAGCTCCCACATCCCAGCACTGACAACAACAGCCACCTTCCTGTGTGCCAGCGGCAGGGGTTTGCTTGGGGAGACTCACAAGGTGCTGCTCACTTGGATTCCACATGGGGAATCCTCTGTTTCTTTACCAAAGTCTCTTTTAGGACTGGGACTGCATTTCAAAGCGCCTGACTGAAAATAGGCTGCTGAGGAAGCTGTTCAAAACAGAGCAGTGCCCAGTGACAGGGCAAGGGGCAGTGGGTGGAAGTTGAGGAAGTTCCATGGAAACTTCAAGTAATTTTTTTTTTCCTGTGAGGGTGACAGAACACTGGAACAGGCTGCCCAGGGTGGGTGTGGAGTCTCCCTCTCTGGAGATACTCAAGACATGCCTGGATGTGTTCCTGTGTGATCTGGTATAGGTGATGGTGCCCTGGAAGGGAGTTGGGCTGGATGATCTGTGTCTGGGCTGCAGCAAGAGCAGCTGTGGGCCGCAGGCCAAGGGAGGGGATCCTGCCCCTTTGCTCTGCTCTCCTCACACCCCATCTGCAGCACTGTCTGCAGCTCTGGAACCCCCAACACAAGAAGGACATGGAACTGTTGGAGCCAGTCCAGAGGAGGCCACCAAGATGCTGAGAGGGTTGCAGAAGCTCTGCTATGAGGACAGGCTGAGAGAGTTGGGGCTCTGCAGCCTGGAGAAGAGAAGGCTTCCAGGAGACCCTGGAATGGCTTTCCAGTTTCTGAAAGGGGCTCACAGGAAGGCTTGGGAGGGACTATTGATCAGGTCTTGTAATGACAGGAGGAGGAGGAGGAATGGGTTTAACCTAGCAGGGGGGAAACTGAAACTGGATGTTAGGAGGAAGTTCTTTCCAGTGAGGGTGGTGAGATACTGGCATAGGTTGCCCAGGGAGGCTGTGGCTGCTCCCTCCCTGGAGGTGTTCAAGGCCAGGTTGGATGCAGCCTACCTGTTCTAGTGGGAAGTGTCCCTGCCTATGGTGGGGGGTTCAAACTAGATGATCTTTGAGGTCCTTTCCAACCTAAACCAGTCTATGATTCTCTGGAGGTCCATTCCAGCCCCTAACATTCTGTGAGTCCATGCAAGCCCCCACTGTGTAAGAAAATTAACATGATAGGCTCTCAGGCTTGTTTTGACAGACATTCTTTGGCCAACCCAGCTGCCCACCAGTGTGGAAACGGCATCAAAACCCTTCTCTTCCAGGAACAGCTGGAAGCAACTGTGGGAGAGAGAACAGCACTGTCACAGAGCAGTAACTCAGCTCTGAGCCCCAGCCTCAGCCAAGGAATTTAGGATGCTCAAGTGTTCCTCAGGGATGGACATTGTCTGCACTGATGGCTGTAGCAGAGCAGGGAGGTTACAAACAACAGATGGTTAAAGTGACTGCACCCTGGGGACTTCTTAAGCACGAATTAGAGAAATATTTCAGGAGCTTCTTTCAGTAAAAAAACAAACAAACAACATCAAAACCATGATAAAACCCCCACCTTTCTCCTCCATCCAAAACCTTTATGCTGCTGACTCTCACAACTACTTGTCTTTGCTTTCAAACAGATTTCTGTATCCTCACTGTCCTAGCTCCCATCCAAATCAATGTTCTGTTTTCTTTTACTTTTTTTTTTTTCCAAGCAGGAATATTTCTTCGCATACTGAATTTTGTGCTTCTAGGATTCACTTTCTCAGCTTCTCTTCAAAGGGGCCTATTTAGAATTCCCTAGAAAACTCTCCCTTAGTTACAAGCTTTCCAGAGCTGCTATTTCCAAGAAGGAAGAGCTCACATGAGATCTGTGGCTTACAGTGATAAAGAGTCAGTAATCCCAACCTACCACACCTCTCCAGAGCTCCACATTCTCTAACTGACATAACAAAGGATTTATTTCCTCCTTAAAACACAAAATCATACAGCAATTGAAGGGAGAACTGCATGAGATCATCTTCTGCCAGAAAGATGAGGCAGTATCAGCCACTCCAGGTAACACAGCTTCTCATTAAAAGACAGTTCCCTGGGAGGCAGATACCTTTTATGCTGGATGTTGAAATCATCTGGTAGTCTCCCTCCTGCATTACCTCAGGTGTGCGCAGACAACCAGCAAAGCCGTTGCAAGCCTGACAGGTAGAAGGCTCCAAAATTGTTACCCAAAAAAAGATCTGCCATGCATTTGGTGCTAAGTGGGACAGAGGTCCCAGCACCACCATCAAGCACTCAGTGAACTCAGCAGCCACAAAACCAAACTGGTCTCAGATCCAGCTGCTGGGAAGTGCTGCAAAGTGACACCTCCCCTCGTAGTCTAGGCAGTCACACAGTGCTTCTGCTTCAAACTTAGGGGAAATAATACTAACCCCAGGAGCACAGTGCAGCAAGGAGTACTCCAGCAGCTGTACTAAGAGCAGGCTGCCCACTGCATCCACCTTTAAAGCAGTATGTCCCTTTATTTGCCAGGGTACGTGCCCCATGCCCCAAGAAGTGCCTTTTCCTAGCTCCATAAAAGAGCTATGAATAGCTAAGGGAGCCACAACTCCCCAAGCAACTATTTTTCTGCTTTTGTACCTCAGGGAAATCCTGAGGGGTTGCAGCCTGTAGGCATCTGAGGGTCAGCCAGCACAGCACTGCCTGGAAAGCAGCAGCTGCTGTGAATCATATCCTGGGAACTTCAGAGAGGGTACAGACAAGTGAGGACAGGGCAGCATTCCCTTTCCAGCCCAGGAGCTGGCTGGCTCATGTTCTAAATAAACAAAAGAAACTGTATATGGGAAGTTTTAATGGAAGTGCAAGACCTGCTAGAGAACTCTGGTGATTAATAATCCACCATCCAGATGAAAAAAAAAAACCAAACATTTTTTCCCCCCAAGCTTCCCAGATGGGTATTTTCCTACCTCAATGCTGCTCAATATTTCCACAGAAAATCTGGGTGATACTTTTAATGCAGAGAGATGATGCCTCTAAAACCTGACAGTGGGACCAGCAGCAAAGTGTGTACCACAGTTAGGTTGAAGTGTGACTTGACAAACAAGAACGCAGCAAGGTGGGGGAGGCAACCAGCCCCTACACTCCTGCAGGAACGGCACTAAGCAGCAGCAAGAACAGAGGCTGTGAAGGAAGCCCCTTACCTTCTGCTCCAGATCCACGGGCGTGCTGTGTCCAAGCAGCACACTGCACTTTGGGACGAGGTGTGGACAAACAGAACCAGCTGCAGGGGATGTTAGGGAGAAGCACCAGCGTCTGGAACCCACATGGGCTGTGAGCACACACACCAAGTGCAGAGTGGGTCAACCCAAGGAAGACAAGAGTCAGTCCACAGCCTGTTACCTACCTAACCAGCAGCTGGAAGGGGACAGATTGTGAAGCCGTGATCCTTCTGATCAGGGCAGCTAAAGCTGTACCTAAGTTATGCCAAATGAAATTTAGGTTAAACACTGTGGACAAATTCTGTAGCTGCAAGGATCAGGAAGTACTGAAGAAGCTGCCTGAGGAGATGGAGGGGTTTCCAGCACAGGGAGATTTTCATAATAGGTTAGACAATCGGATGTAGCTAGTCCTGCTCTGGGACAGGAGAAGAAACAGGATGAGCTTGTGAGATCCCTGGGAGACTTCTTGTGTGATCTAGAGAACAGTGGGCAGCTTCAGCTCCTCCTCTCCACTGCAAGTGAAAGCAAGCTGCCAGTTTGTGTTTAGAGCTCAATTCTTGACCAGCCACACTCCTCCTTTACCTGGCTCGTACAACCTCCTCCTCCTTTCCCTCAGCTCCAGAGCAAGCATATTAATTTCAGATTATTTCACATTCTCCATGCAGTTCCTTTTTCACAGTGCTCCCTTGCTCCCTGCCTGATTTAACTCTTCTGTCATCACCCCACCTGTCCCACAAGCTCCAGCTGCTCCCTGTGAGGGTCTGAGGGGTTACACAGCCCATACAGTCCTTGGCAGCTTGCTCGGGTTTGCAGTTCACTGAATCACAGAATTAAGCAGGTTGGAAAAGGCCTCTAGGATCGAGTCCAACCTGTCACCTAATGCTTCTAATTAACTAACCCATGGCACTAAGTGCCTCATTCAGCCTCTTCTTAAACACCTCCAGGGATGAGGACTCCACCACCTCCCCAGGCAGCCCATTCCAATGCCAGTCACTCTTTCTGTGTAGAACTTCTTTGTAACATCCAGCCTAAACCTGCCCTGGTGAAGCTTAAGACTGTCCCATCTTGTTCTGTTACTCAGTGCCTGAGTGAAAAGACCAACTCCACCTGGCTACAACCTCCTTCCAGGTCGTTGTAGGGACCAATGTCTCCCCCGAGCCTCCTCTTCTCCAGACTGCTTCTGTGCCAAACTGGCACAAAGCCTCGTGAGCCTTACACTGAAATACCTCCCATAGTCAAGTTGCCCCCTAGATCAGAGCAGGCCTCCCTGCTGTCCTCCCACTCAAATCAATCAGGTCAAGTGCCAGACAGCACTTAGCAAGGGCTGAGAACCAGACATGTTTCCTGCTTAGCTGCCAGAGCTGGAGTGCAGAGCCTTGCTCAGGGAGAGCTTTCTCTTGCTCAGCGAGTGCCACAGGTGGCTTTCAGTGCTCCTGCTCTGAAGCTGCCCCTTGTTAGCCTTCCATGCTTGGGTGCGCCTGCTAACAGGCTTTGGAACAGCTGCTGCGCGCAGCAGGGAGCACACAGGAGCAAAATGGGTGCACGCTTCCAGCAACTGCTTCCCAAAAAAAAAGCTTCCTGGAGCTTAATGTGTAGCGAACACTCTGCCTTCAGCAGGAGACAGTCCTCTCTATGCCATGCTGCCATCTCTACATGGCACAACTGTTTCATAACAGAAGATGCTGCAGCAAAAAACCCTTCCTTCAGCTGGTACTGGACCACCCCTTAGTGGTGCAAGGCACAGCACTGTTGCCCGCTCCATCAGTGATTTCAGGAGAGCTGGCTAACCAGTTGCAGTCATCTCCTCCACTCACCAGGACGCTGACACCCAGTTAGCCACAGCATTTCCCTGCACACTTCCATTTACACACCAAGGATGATGATAACTTGTAGCTAGCTCTTGTGGCAACTCTGCCTGGCTCTGCTCCCACAGAAGTTTGTCTTGTAGCCAGCTTTAGTGGTGGATTACCAATGACCAAACATTCAACTAGCCTAGTCCTAGTGCACAATTGTTTTTTCTGAAGCCTCTTGCATGTTGCCCTGCTTCTCCTGAAGGCTCTATGTCAAAGAACCCTAATCTTGCAGGGAAACTTAGATAAGTTGCCCCTGTAATGAGGAGCATAAATTGTATAACCTGTAAGGGAGACATCACACTCCCCAGGCACTTGTATTTAGAGTGTGGAGCCTGCAAGACGAGTTCTCCTTTACCCTGCCACCTGATAAGCAGAAGGAGTTAGCACTGCTGTCAGAGTTCCCTGGAGCAAAGGCTATAAAGAAAGAGGATTTGGCAAGAGCTGCTGTCATCTGCAAGACTGCCTCTTTGATCCTCCTTACACATCTGTAATCATGCCAGCATCTCTGCAAAACAGAGCAGAGCTGCTTCATAAAGGCAATCTCCTCCTCACTTCCTTTTTGCCTCTGACAGAATTTTTGCTTTGTAACATCTCTTTATAGACTAAGGAAACTCCTGCACCTCCCTCTCCAGCCTCTCCCTCTATTGCAGCATTTCTGTTTGAGCTCATGGGAACTCCAGGTAGGGAGTAGTGCTGACAAGAAGGCAGGACACTGGGCTGCAAGTGAGGAGACCCTCATGCTGCCAGCCCTGAAACTGAGTGCCTGGGCATTTCCCCACGCTGCTTTAGGCTGGGCACTCCACATTGCTTAGAAATGGTCCCCTGAGGAAAAGCAGCTCTCTGGCTTTAGGGGCTACACAAACCACCTCCTGGACACTGTGACCATGAAGAGTGTCTATAAAGTGATGTGTGATGCCAGTGTGCACACATCAGTCCAGGCAGTGGCTGCTCCATGCTGTGTTACGGATATTCCCTCTGATTTCTCAGTATGGTATTTTCAGTACCATATTACGTTACACTGCAGCTGAAGAGTAAATCACTAAGTCAAATAGGAAACCTCATCCCAAAGACTCAGCCACCACCAGGACCTGACTCAGCTGTGCCAAAAGCTGTGGCAAAACCCCAAGCAGTCTTCCAGGGGCTCACGTCCACATCCTGGCAGCATCAGCCTTGTAAAACACAGTCCTTGAAGTCACCAGGCAAACAGCATTAATACAAACGATGGAATTTTTTCTCCCTCCAGTGCTCTTCTGATTTCTGAGCCCGGAAGGTAAGCATCAGCCACATTTCTGAGCCTTTGTGCCTTGTTCTTTTGAACACAGTAACTGATTTTCCTATCGGCATATTCATACAAGAGCTTAGTCTGTAGGAACAGAACCAAGCACTGGAGGACCAAAGCATTTGAAGTCTAAGTCCCCCTTAATACTTGTAACAAAAACCTTCATGTACTTCATTACAGTACATCCACCACATTAATAATTCAATATTCATTGAAGTAACTCAAGATTATCACTATAAAAGCCCAGGTGGAATACAGGCCTGACTTCCTGAGTGGCCAAGTCTAGCTGAGAGGCACCCTGCAGCAGGCTGGAGCAGATGATCTCTTGAGGTCATTTCCAGTCTAAGCCACCCTAGGATTCCCTGATAGAGTCCAGCAGAAATTAACAATTTCACTTGAGACCCTTTGCACAACTTGAGACCCTTTGTACAATGCAGAAGAAAGATGAGTGAGATAAAAATATATGGACAAGTAGCATGCAAGCTTTTACTTGCAGTTATGATCACACTCCCCAGTCCTTCCACTACTTCACTAATGCTGTCTCTGCTTTCAAAAGGAACAAACCACGTCCAGCCTGCTGAGCTATACATAAAGAGCATGAAATCAGAGTTTCCCAACATGTGCCTTTCCAGTTACCATCCACCACATAATTAGCAGTTTCTTTAAGAACATGTGTTTTGAAGCATCATTGGTACCTCTGAATAGGTATTTTTAACTTCAAAACCAAACAGAATTTGGCCACTCAAAGCCCTGCCTTTGCTCTGCATTGGTGCAGCAGGCGGGACAAGGGGGCTGGCTTCACAAACACAGCTCCTATGAACTGCCACAGGACACAATGTGCCCCTGTGGCCAAGAAGGCCAATGGGATCCTGAGGTGCATTAAGAAGAGCGTGCCCAGCAGATCAAGGGAGGTTCACTCTTCCCCTCTACTCTGCCCTGCTGAGACCTCACCTTGAATACTGTGTTCAGTCTTGGGTCCCCAGTTGAAGAGGGACAGGAATCTGCTGGAGAGGGTCCAGCAGAGGGCTACAAGAATGATGAGGGGACTGGAGCACTGCCTGATCAGGAAAGACTGAGGGACCTGGGGCTGCTTAGTCTGGAGAAGAGAAGATTGAGAGGGGATTTAATCAATGTTCATCAATATCTGAGGGGTGGGGGTCAGGAGGAGGGGGACAAGCTCTGCTCACTTGCATTCTGGGATAGGACAAGGAGCAATGGATGGAAGCTGCAGCACAGGAGGTTCCAGCTCAACACAAGGGGGAAGTTCTTGACTGGAAGGGTCTCAGAGCACTGGCACAGGCTACCCAGAGAGGTTGTGGAGTCTCCTTCTCTGGAGCCTTTCCAGGCCTGTCTACATGTGTTCCTGTGTGACCTGAGCTAGATTGTATCATCCTGCTCTGGCAGGGAGGTTGGGACTCGACGATCTCCTTGGGTCCCTTCCAACTCCTGACATCCTGTGATTTGTTTGAAAAACCCTCTCCTGGTGTCATCTGCTAGTGTGGGAGCTGTGTCCTCTAGAGGAACCTGCACTTCACATGGCTCTTGACTGCCTTTTTTAGGGGCAACAGAGCCCTCCCATTTACCAATGCTTCAAATCAGAGGTCTGCTTTGGCAAAGCTGCAGTGCTGGGCTCCCTTCACTCAATGCCTGCAGCACAGCTCAGTGTTTCAGTGCAGCAGCCACTAGCATCTTGCTGAACAGAATCAGAGCATGAAGGCAAGTGAAGAACAGAAATCACTGCACACATGGCCTGAGTTCGTTGACCCAAAGTAACAGTCCAGGTTCAAATGCTATCAGTTTACATATGACCTTAGATACTAAGCTTCCAGGAGTACCTGTGCTTAACAGCTTTGTCTCCTACCCATGTATCTTTCTGTAGAGTCATTCATGCCAGCACAAAAGAGACATGAAAATGTATCTGGATCAGAGCAGCAACATCTGACATGCACTCACTTGACCCTTCTGTCCTACTTATTTGTCAACCCTTTTCTCCCTCCCATTCTCTATTTAGATCTAAGATGACATTTTAGACAAGAGAGCAAAAGAAAAAGGTCATTATTCTCTGCAGCACAAGGACCAGATTCTCCCTTGCTCTTCACCATGCCAGGCCACGGCAGTGAAAGTCATTTGGCTTTTCTGTAGCACAGGAGGAGCAAGAGCAGCCTGAGTGTTGTGTGTCCCTGCTTTGTGCAGGCTGAAATGACAGCATGAGGTGCAGGGGAAGTTCAGATGTGTGACACAGTCTGCAAGCTGGAAACAAACAGCATCCACTGGGCTGCAACAAATGTGCTCTCTGAAAAGCAAACAAGCACACAAACCCTGCTCCTACAGGAGCCCTGGCCTGTAGGATACCATTTGCCCTCAGACTTGGACATGGCACCAACTTTTCCTGGATAAGTTCAACAGGTCGAGTCTCCCTCAGCTGCCCAAGTGCTCATCTGGTGACCAAGAAGAAAGTCTCTTGAATGCCAGGACAGTTGCTGACCTCCCTTGCACAGCCATGGCCCAACATTGCCTTTAGTTCCAAATATTTTTGGCAAAGGAACTTCAGTGAAAGCTCAAGAGCAGGTTGACATAGAGATAACTTCTGAGCAACATCAACCAGGACAGCAGCAAGCAGAGCCACTCTGCTTTCACCCCACACCGCAGGTGAAGAACATCTCAAGTTCTTTTTGACTAGCAACAATCTGTACAGGGAAACAAAACCCCTCATGTAAGGGTGTTGCTGGAGCATTGTGAGCCCAGTGGGAGGCAAAGGGAAATCTTCCATTCACTTTTAGAAGGCAAAACCCTCCCACCAAAACCAAGGGTGAGCCTTGAAGCATTTAAAACTCACAGCCTTTTAATAGGGTGCTCCCCAGTGATGCCCAGCACTCCAGGTGGAGATCCTAGGGCTCAGACAGGGGCCAGTCACACTGTTTCCCCTGACAAGGTTTGGCTAAGACTCCTTTGGGTTTCGACCTGTGTTTTTGATGCATCTGATAACTTCCAAGCCGTGTGGGTATTCAGTTATATCAAAGGAACAAAGCAAAAGCTTCCTGCTGCAAAGCAGTTGGGAGGGAGCACTCAGGTGCCTGGCCTTAAACACCTCCAGGGATGTGGCCCCAACCACCTTCCTGGGCAACCCATTCCAGGCTCTCACCACTCTCATGCTGAACAACTTCCTCCTCAAGTCCAGGCTGAATCTCCCCACCTCCAGCTTTGCTCCATTCCCCCTAGTCCTGTCACTCCCTCATAGCCTAAAAAGTCCCTCCCCAGCTTTTTTGTAGCCCTCTTCATGTCCTGGAAGGCCACAAGAAGGTCACCTGGGAGCCTCCTCTTCTCCAGACTGCACAGCCCCAACTCTTTCAGTCTGTCCTCATAGCAAAGGTGCACCAGCCCTCTAATGCATCTAACGCACAGCATCAGCAGCAGAATATTTCTTGCTTGATCCTGACAACCTGAAGCGTGTCTTTAACAGTTCCGAAACAGCCTTACTGTGAAAGGAGATCTGTGCAGTAGCTTAATGCTAAGCACCTATCCATGACTGTGGTGACTTTGGAAAATGGGAACCTTTCCTAGCCCACCAGCACCTGAGCAGAGCTGCCCTGGTCCCTGCAGCAGCTTGTGTCAGTGGAGCAATGCAAGCTGAATGACAGAAGCATTGATTTCAGACAGGTGGCAGAGCAGGGAAGCCAGGAATCTTCCAGGCATAACTGCCATCCAGTTCTGCACCCGTTTCCAAAGGGAGCTGTCGTTTCCCTGCTGCTAAGTTCTCCTTCAGGCCGCTGCTGACAGGCCCTCCAAGCGTCCAGCCAGCCCTGCTCACACAGCCATTTAGATGATCAACGGAGAGACAAGAGCAGCTCCATCTGAAAGGGCTTTTGGCCTCCTGCTGTGCTTAGATTATGATTTAATGCTGAAAAGTTGGCATGGCAACCAAATGCTTGGCAACCAAATGTCACGGCCAAGGAACGGGTCCAGAAGAGGGCCAAGCAAGAGCCCTGCCCTACATACGCCTGTCACTGCTTCTGGAGCAGCCAGATGACATCACAGGGGAGCATTATTAATAAAATAGGCAGCTCTGCAATAAGTGAACAGCAAAATTCTCTAAAACACTTCAAGTGGATCCAGGCACCACATTCAGGCTCCTTCAGCTCCATCCCCTGATTGCCACACGTTGCCAGGAGACAGTCCCGCTCCGCACGGGGACTCGCCACTGACTGCCATTGTGCTCCCTGCCTGTCCCCCTCCTCCCCATCCTGCTCCTGCTCCCCTCAATGACAGGAGCCTGGCAGTGCCCTGCTCCTCAGTTCTGACACAATTACCTCTTTTAATTTGCAAGCTCTCAAAAGCTTTTTGCTCTTTCTTCAATGGCCAACCGAGCAAAACCTTCAGCCCCTGCAGCTCCAAACCTGCAGTACAGGCTGGAAAGGGATGCAAGGGATCCATAAGGCCAGGGCTGACCTGAGGGGAGAGGAGTGAAGTACATTGGGAAGGGTCTGTGTCATATGGATCAAAGACACTCCTCTGCTGCCTGAGCACTCTGGCTGCTCTCCTGAAGCCTGGGCACCTGGTGAGCACACCCTAGCCAGCAGCCTCATTTGCACTGGGAACTCTCTGTAAGCCATCAAAGCCTGCCCTTGGCTAGCTCAGTGCTCCCAGGCCTTTGTTTAATCATACAGTTCTTCAAAACCCTCACTTGCCTTTGGATATTGGCAGGCTCAGTCCCACACACATCAGAAACTCAACCATTCATTCCTCAGCTTTCACCAAGTGCTCTCCTTAATGCCCTGAAGGAAGCATTTGGGATGCAGGCTCAGTAGGAGCCAGCACAGTGTCACCTTCCCCAGCCCCCCCGGCGCCAGTGCCAATCTCTCACTTCAGAGTACAGGGCTGCTAAATAGATAAGTGAAGCTAAAGGCTGAGCAGACCCAGGGCTGGTGTGCCAAGCACTGTGTGCCAGGGATAGGTTTATGCTGCCATTTGGCATCATCTGCCATGATCACAACAAAGTGAAAGGTGGCAGCTGAGGAGATCACTGTTGTAGCAGAGACCTCAGCAGAGGAAGGCTTTGGGAGAACAGTGTAGCCAAGACACAGCTAGAGCACAGTGCTTCAGCATCCTCAAGAGACTTGAAAAGCAGGCAGAAAAGAGCAAGGATTTTAATGCTCCGTTAGCCAGGAGTTAACCATAGCCTGGCCCTGCAGCTGTGGGGAGGGCAATTCCCCGTGTCCATGCTGGGCTGAGCCATCTTGCCTTTCCCTGGATGAGGAGCCCTTCACCATCTGCAAGTGACCTAACCCAAGCATCCCAGCTCCATCACTCCCAACACTACTTCTCACTCCAGCATTCCTGTTCCCTGCCCTACATGTCACCGCTCCACGACCACCTCTTTTCCCTCCCCACTGTCAGAGTTTTCCAGATGCTCCCAGACACACATCAGCTCTTTCCCCCTCCTGTCATTTAACCTGGACAAACAGACATAGGAAATGCCAATTATGTGGACAGGCCAATTAGATAAATTTATTTAATTTCACCCTAACTTCACTGTTCTGTTTCCCATTCACTATGTCACCACGGGACACATTTCCCCTCATTCTTCCCTCCCAGTGACAAACGAGTGATATTGTTACTGTTCTGACTCTGCAGTTGAGAAAAACACTGGGAAACAAAGCATCAACCTGACTGCTTCCAGCTCTCCCAAGCGCAGGGTGAGCCAAGAACCAGCAGGCAGGAGCAGATCCTTCCTCAGTGCCCCCAGCTCTGCGTCCTACCAGCCAAGAGCTGTTCCCATGCACAGAATCCAAGGGGAGGTTCAGGCTGCTGGGCAGTGAAGGAGCTCCTCAGCAGGCAGCGACCAGAGCTGCAATGGTGTGCAATGAAGGTGCATGGGGAGCCCCCAGCTGCTCACCTCTCACCCCATGTCCTCACAGCCCTGGTAGTAAGCAGCTTAGCTGTGCTCACGAGCCTCATGAAGAGAGCTGCTTTGTTTGTAGAGCTCCATGAGGTGGTTGTAGCCAGTCCTAGTGCATAGACTCATGTAATTGTTTCATTTGGAGAAGTCTTCAAAGATCATCAAGCTCAACCACAGACCAAACACCACCATGGTCACTAAACCATGTCCCCAAGTGCCATGTCCCCATTTCCTGAACATCTGCAGGGACAGGGACTCCACCACCTTCCTGTGCCAATCCCTGACCACTCTTGCAGCAAAGAAACTCACCTGGCCTCACCTGCCAGCTCTGCTCTTACTAACAGGAGGAGCTACACACAGATATCTCTCAGCCCCACCATAGTCATAGCTCAGGCCTAGCACAGAGTACAGGTCCCCCATGCAGGGCAGGGCTGTTAGCCTGTTGCTGCCTGCCCACCCTTCTGCTTTTGTCTTTGGTTAAAGGCACAAGCCCCAGAGGGCCCAGCACGTGGACAGGCAGCAAGGGGCGTGCAAGAAGGCTCACAAGCACACACACATACAGCTGAGGCTTTGTTCCCATCGTGTTTACTGCAAGGCAAACAGGCCAGCATTGTTTCTGTTTGACAAATTGTAACTGTCCAGCTAGGAGGGATCTAGTTCCAGCTGGTTAGAGCTGTTTTCATTTCTCACCTCCTCCCCCTCTCTCTTCAATAACTTATGAATCCAGCTTACCCAGGGACAAAACCAGCAAGGACAAGCTGCCCCTTGGCTCCCTTCCCGCTCTGCCTTGACACCAACCTGACCAGAGTCCTGACCTTGACTGCCAGCAGAGCTGAAATCCTTAGGGAGCACGGCCGGGAACCCACTTGGCAGGTGTCTCTGGCATTCAGGCCCTGCACTTCTGTCCTTATTAGGAGCAGTGGAGGAAGACCCTTTCACAGCCCCCACTGAAGTGTTTTCAGCTTGCCCAGCACTGAAGAGTGGTGGACATTTGACAGTGTTGAAGCACAGCCACAGGAGCCTCAAGCTACTCACTACCTGCCTGCTCTGATTGCCCTGTACAGCACCTGGGGCAGCAGGGACTGACCAGCCTTGCACAACACCCAGTGCCACAGTCAGCTCCAGAAAAGGAGATGCTCTGTCAGCAGAGCAAAGCTGCTCCTTTTCTGCTAGCCATTGAAAATCCCTGAATGCCATGGAGGGGTTGCTTTGCTTTGCACCCTCTCTCCAAGTAACTGCATTATCTTCAAGACAACTCCCTACTAGAGAAGGACATCAAGGCTTTAGCACAGCGGAAGAAACAGCAGCCTCAAGAACCTGATAGCCTTCAGATAAGAGGTGGCAGAAGCAAACTGGTGTTAAGTGACCTAAGAGCAAAGCAGCTCTGACACTCGCCTTCCAAAGGCTCTTACTTAGCTTCCACAGCATTTGGAAATTGCTTTGTCCCTTCTGCGATTAAAGGGGAATGAAATATATCAAAATAGCCACAAGCACACAGGGAGGTCCTTCACAGCATAACTTAAAGCTGAACTTGTGCCATGCTCCAGAAGCCTGACCTTTGGCTCCTGAGCAGCCAGCAGGAGTGGAAGCTCAGTGCATAGCTCACCTGCACGACATTGGTGCTTGTGGAGGTGGCTGAAGCAGTGCTTCAAGAACGCGTGACAGAATCCAAGGGGAAAGAGCAAATCATGAGCCCCACAGCTCTCCGCTCATTAACCCTCCCATCAGCACACAAACCAACCCTGAGGCAGCAGAATTGGCATTTCTGGTGCCCTGCATTTAACAGCCTGCTCTAGACGCTTTTGCAGGACAGCTCAGAGCTGGCTGACCCAGACACCAGTTTCCTCTTCCGAAAGGGAAACCGTTTCTTGTGGGCACTGGTGAGGGAAGACAGCTCAGCTTCAGCTTTGTGCTGCTAGCTCCCAGCAGCACATCTCATGACTCTCCCTGTTCCTCCAGTTACTCAGAGTTCTGCAGATAAACTTCACTTTATCTGGAGGGAGGAAGTCGCTGCCGGATGCAGTCAGGAAGGACAGCAGCCTATTGCACAGGGCAGAAGCTGGAGGGGAACACTCATTTTCCCATGGGGGGGTGGGGAAACAGGAGTGTTAACCACTCAGGTGCCATGCCACTAGGCTCACTGCTTCAGCAATTTGAAGGCCTTTTTCCTCTTACCGTTGAAGGGGAGGAAAGTAAACTCTTGAAGCTCTTTGATGGTCTGACAGAACTTAGAAGTCTTAAAATGTGAGGTTCCAAGACAGGGATTCGGGACCTTGCCCTGCAGCAGGTATCAAGCTGCTCTCAACTTCCCACCTGACCTTGGCTCCTTGGGCTCAGTCATTAGCCAGAAACACAACACCCAGAGCTGACAGCTGCTGGTCCAACTCAGTTGGCACAGGTCAGGCATTTTGTGCTCAGAGGTTGATCACACCACTGCTTGCAGAGTCACCTGGGCTATCTTTGGAGGGCAGCTGCAGAACTAACTTGACCTGAAAGAAGACAGATAGCCTGGACATTCTCTTTTCAGAGGTGCTCTGCTCTGTCAGCCTTTCTTTGCTCAAGAAGGAGGTGTGAGGGCCATGGCAGCACCTCCCATGCCAAGCTGCCAGGCCCTGGGTAATGCTTGTCACAGCAACAGCCCTGGCAGGTAGCTGTGGTACTGTGGCCCTAAGGCACACAGTGCCCACCCTTTTACAACTCAGGCACCTGCTCAGATGTGTGCTGTGTCCCTTCCTGGGAAGTGTCCCAGCCTAGCTGAGCTACCTTTTCATGGGCTTTCCTTTTTTGAAGAAAAAAAAAGGACAACTTGATGTATTTCTGTTTTGAGAGTTCAGCGCATGTCAGTTGAGCAAAATCAGCAACACAGAACTTTCCCTTGATGATAAAGACAAGGTCCCACTGCTGTTGCTTTAAAAAAAAACAACATCTCAGTAGAAGACTTGGAAGAGATCTCCCATGGCTGCCTGGCTGGCACTGCCAAAGCTGCTGTCCACATTGCAGCACAAATTTGACACTGCAGTACCTGCTCATCTGTAACAAACAAAATGAGGCAGTCCCTGAAACACTGATTTCTGGGAGAAAGCAGTGGAGCCTCCAATTCCACTGAAGGTAGGTGAAGGAAGGCAATTAGGACCTTCTCTACCCAGAGCAGCCACCTGAGCTTGGTGATGAAAACCCTGACCCTCAGAAGCTGGGAGGCCTTGAAGTGTGCCCAGAGGTGCAACATGCTGCATGCATCCCAGCCAGGCTAGCGCCTGATTCCCGCTGCTGCTCTGTGGGCACAGTTACAGCTCACAGTTTACACAGGCAGTTGCCTTTTTAAAAAATTGCTCCAAGATTAAAGTCCTCCAGGACTTGCTCACCTAAAAGAACCAAGGCCCATCGACTCAATCTTTACACAGCCAACAAACCTGCCACTTAGCCAGCCTCTGCAGAGGCACTACATCTGCATGTCCTGATAAGATAAGGAGACATCAAAGGTGTGACAAACTCCCTGGTTGCCTCTCTCAGCTCCTTCAGCTTTGTCCCTGCAGTCTCCTTCCTTTGAAGTCCAAGTCATTTGTTCCCTACTTACACAGGCCCTTCAGGGTAATCTCTCCCTTAAGTTCGGTCTGGCTGTCCTGCTGCCAGAGGACTTACCACATAGGCTCTGCCTGGAGCACGACAGACAGCAGTGTGCCACCAGCCATGATCGGCTTCAACAGTCACCCTGCTCCAAGGCACAGCTCCCCCCACGGCTTGGGAGTCTCTCGGTGCAGTGCTCCCCCAACAGAGTGAGTGCCTCGCTCAGGGCCACAACAAAGCCCAAGCCCACGCCCAGGGTTTGCCAGTCATTAGCTGGGTCTGTTACCACAGCAAGAAAGCTGCCTCAGCCCAGCTCGGGGGTAGGAAGCAGCATCTCTATATTTCAGCACTGGGCACACAGAGGCTCACTCCAGCCAGCCGTGCCACAGCCAGGAGAGCTCAGCACATGGCTGCTCATGTCTCCGACGCCAGCCTCGCCTTTCTAACAGCTGCTCAGCATTTCACACCAGTCCATCCAATTCCTCACATTTGCAAACCTCCTGCAGGCACGCTCGCTGTGCACTGGGTGGGGTGCCCTGGTGGACATTTGGGGTGTCCATCCGATTCCTCCCCATGGCCTTTAGCTGCACTTTGTGCATGCTCTCTAGGCTGTTCAATTGGCTTCTTGCTGGGGCTTCAGCTGCATTCATTCTGGCTCTGATTTTTTTTCTAGCAGCTGTTTGTCACCCTTGCACTGGTAGCTGTCCCTGTAATCATAGAATCATAGAATCATAGAATGGTCTAGGTTGGAAGAGACCTCAAAGATCATCCAGTTCCAACCCCCCGCCATAGGCAGGGACACCTCCCACTAGATCAGGACGCTCAAGACCTCATCCAGCC
>VWZI01016205.1:1440838-1470598 GCA_013396835.1 Psilopogon haemacephalus
CAGGACACGGTTGGCAGTCTGAGCCGCGTGTGCACACTGCAGGCTCATGTTGAGCTTAGCCTCCTCTTCTCCTGAAGAGGTACCCTCCCCCCCACCCCAGATCAAAGCACCACCATAACTGACCCATGGTGGTGGTCTTCTCTCTCGCTCCCCTCTCTCTTTTCTGTCTCTTTATTTTTAGCATTTGTAATAACAACGAACTACCCTCATCCACGTCTGTCTCACTCCCTCCCAAGCAAATCAGAAGAGGACAGGGGGCCCTTCATGAGCAGCTGTGTCAGCATTTTGAATGGTTTCTCCTTTTCACAAGGGCCATAAACCCAAAGCCCCTCTGAACAGCCTCTTTTGCTCATTTGGAGGTAACCTGCTTTATCTTATTTTCTAGCCAATTGAAATTTCATATCGAAGTGAGCTTTGACATTTCAGTTAGACTGTCCAGCTTGTGGACTTTATCAGGCTTTCATTTCATATCCTCCCTGGGGAGACACAACTTTAATGCTCCTCAGCCTCTCTTTGCTGCCTTACCTCAGAAACAATTCCAGCAGAGTTTGTGCATCCCCCTCAGTCAGGACTATGAATCAACACTCAGGTTTTAATGGCATTATGCATTCATAGGCAGGAGGAGTGTTTGGCTTCTTGGGTTGGTTTTAGGTTCTTCTAAACACTGGACTGGCAGTAGCTTCAGTTTCTTGCCCTCCTAAAGGTCTTTAACTGTGTCTGACTGGGGCAGGAGTACTGCCAGCAGTCAGGAACAGTTCTGTTTCACCAGAATGCCTGGGCCAAGGCTAAGAACAGTTTGCAGGGACTGCTCAAGCTGACCACAAGAAGTTACACAAGTACCTTACAGGAGAAGAGAACCAAGTCACAAAGAGACCTTATCTTCTATGAGCAGCCTCACCACGAACCAAGCAAAGAGCAGGAAAACTGCTCACTTCCCTTTGCCCCTTTATATTGTTCATGGGTCAGCTCCAGGGTTCTGCTTGATCCTTGCTCTGGAGGAAGATAGGCATTTAAAGAGGCACTCACCAGTTACACTGGCAGCTACAGCCACCCTGGCTGACGCATGGCATGCCAGGTGAAAGGGGACAGAAACCCTTACACATCTGTCCACGTTTAGCCCAGCTCCAGGGCTAAGCTGTAGCAGTTACTCTCTCACCCCCTGGTGCCTCCACAGGGCAGGGGTTGGGGGAAGGACACTCCTGGGTAACAATGAAACAGATTTAGTGAAACAGCCAAACTGTCAGAGCATAGAAAGTCACACTCACCTCAGGCAACGTGTGCACAACGCTGGGCACAACAGGAAGCAGTGGTGGGAGCAGAACCACGAGTGAGCTCCTCCAGGAACAGGAAGAAGCAGGAGCCAGCTGCTCCTTTTCACAGAGTGTGAGGTTTGTGGTATGGGATACACCTGTGATCAGCTTGGGGCAGCTGCCTTGGCTGATGACACTGCTAACAGCCTGCAGGCCGGCCTAGGAGTATGTCCCAGCAAAACCAGGACAACATCCCCTTTGGATCCTAAACCCAAAGAAAGCCTCTTTCCTTAATCTCTTCCCCACAGACTCCATCTCTGGTGGAAAGCATTTTTTTCACAGTATGAACATACCTGAACTGCCCCAGACTGCTGAGCCCCTGAGAGCAGCACACCTCTAAGCCAGCAGCCCCAGCTCCTCTCCTGCTGCAGCTCTTGCACAGAATCACCTTCTTCACTCCCTTCACACCAGCTCCTTGGATGTTCCAAATTCAGCCTGACACAGGTTGCCCAGCCCTCGCAGGGAGCTTGGGCTGAAGCACAGGCAGCTGCAGCCAGAATGACCATTCCCCAGAACTGGGGGCTGCCCCCCATGGCTCACAAGCCAGAGAGTCAATCGGAACAGGGCAGTCTCTTCTCATCCATAGCAGAATCCTCCTTTTGAAGTGCTTGATGTGCCTTCTGGGCAGGAGATGGTTAAACAAAGCAATCTGCACAACTGCAGATGGCAGGGCTGGTGGCAGTCTCCTGGTGGCACAGGTTGGCACGTTGGGTGTCATCCAGGGCTGTGGAAACTTTAAACGTTGCCCAGTTAGGAACAGTGCCTCAGGAGGGGTCAAAGATGTTTCATGCTTTTTGAACTCAGTTTGCCTGCACATCTGCCAGATGCTCTCTGTAACAATGCCTCTCCCTCACTGAATCACAGGTCTGGGGAAAGTGGCTTGGCAATGACATGATCAAAGCTCCTGGAAGCTAGAGAACATTTTGGCTTTCATCCTGTGAAACCACCTTGACATTCAGCCGTGCAGGGAATGCAGTGTTTGGGTGGGTTACTTGTGGGGTGAGAGAGGGGACGTGAAGCTCTCCTCACACCCTGAGCACACTGACACTAGAGGTGCAAACAGCAAAGAGCCATTCTGCAGAGGGAAGGGAAAGGAGGAGGCAGTGCAAAGCATGGAAGCGGACCACGTAGCAAAAAAGGAAGCTCTGGCCAAAGGGAAACGCTTTGGTGCTGTCTTATAAACACTTTTCTATGAAACTCCAGGCAGCTAGAGAGAGGTGAAACAAAACCAGCTTCCTGCTGATTCAGCTTCCCAAAGCCCGAGTCCTGCAGCACATGGACTGTTCTGTGCCCCAAACAGAGGGCTGCAGCCGGCCTCCTGAAAGCAAGCCACCATGCACACACTTCCACCTCCCAGCCTGGGTGTGTCATTTCATCTGGCTGCTAGAAGATGGGCTGTGGCCATTTCCCTGTGGTGGCATGTGCTCCTCTACTGCTTTGGAAGCAGCTTGTGCAATGATGGGATGGGCTGCACGGCCCAGCATCACTTCAGGATGCTGTACAGCATCAGCTGGCATCTCACTTCACCAGCAGAGTGGTCTCCCCGAGGCCCTCAGAGAGTCTTCTGACATAAAGGTGCTAAGATTAAATGGCTTAACTGGATCGTGGTGAAGCAGCATGACCATTCCCACATAGAAATAAAGGACCACTCACTGGGGTTACCTTCTTTCAAGTGGAGAGCAAGCAGGCTCCTTCGTAAGGGTTAGGAAAGCGAAAGTGTCAGCAGTAAGGCAAAGGTGCCTAGAGATAGGAGCAAGCTTTGGGTAGCAGGCTGTGATGTCAGAGGACTCACAGATACCACTAAGGCCTCGGCAAGGTCACAGCCACACAGCCCCTTCCTCCTGCGTGCTAAAATCGTGACAGCCACTCAGCCTGCCCCCAGCACCCACGGCTGCCTCCCGGGAATGAATGACAGGATGGGAATCAATGAGGCCTGTTATTCCCAACTCAGACCTCTCCAGGGATAATTGAAACTTCACGGACCTCAGTTGCAACTGTCCATTTAGTTTGTTAAATGCCAGGAAAACTCTTGTTCTAAAGCAAGTCAGCTCCTTAAAGCCAATTTAGATAATCCCATGATCCCTGGAACACGAGCAGGCAGAACTCCCCCGTACAAAGATGGCCCTGTAGTCAACATCTCCGAAGTTGAAAGGCTCTTTGTTTTGTGCAATCAGCATCATCTCCAAGTTTTCTTAGAAGCCAATGTAAAGGAGACCTCACTCCAGCCCCCATTCTGTAGAGGGTAAAGCTTTTCTGCCTCATGTGCAAGGCCCCTGCAGCACAGAGAGTGGCAGTTGTAGGGCACACTGAGACCCAAACACACACACGTGATCTGCCCAACCTGCCTTTGTGGCTGTGGGCATTCAGCAAAGTCCATTCTCCAGTTTGCTGAGTTGTCTCTTTCTCTTTTTGCTCCCGGTAAAAGGCAGTTTGCAGAGCCATCAGTGGTGATCTCAGACCGAGGGGCCAGGGAAACACTGCAGGAAGCACAAAGGAGTTTGCTTTCCTTGGCAGCCTTCCCCATGCTGTCACATCAACGCTCTGCCAGCAACCAGCAGCCATTGTCCTTGACAAGTGACTGCACCAGCAGGACAGGATCCACTGCAAAAATTTCTTCCCATGTGTTACATCGCTAGCATCTTCCCAGCCTGCGGGAAGGCTGAAACGTCTCACAGCGCTGGGAAATCCACAGCCCTTGGAGAGCAGCTGTTTGCAAAAGCTCCCGGGCTGGTATGCCCAGAAAGCTCCCCTTTGGAGAAGAGCAGGCAACTCACACAGACCTGGGGCCTTGCCGCCTGGGTTAGAGCAGCTAAGCCTGCAGCCAAGTGGCTGTGCCAGGCCTTTGCTGGGGTCTATGTCCTGGAGAGAGCAGAGAGGTGAGGAGGAAGGGGCACTCACTCTGCAGGTCAGCAGAGCAATTAGCACTCGGCTCTTTGAGGCGGGAGGTAGCACTTCACGTTTTGCTAACACCAAATATCCTGTCCAGGTTCCACTTTGCTGGGAACCCCTCTCGTTGGCGATGGAACCAAGTGCAGAAGCATTCCCAGACAGGAGACTGACAGGTTTCCTTTCAGGGAAGGGCAAATTCTCCTTTCTCCCGTCACAGAAACCCTCCTGCAGAAAGTGTTGTTGGGAAGGTGCAGCCCACCTGAGCCAAGCAGGGCCCTCTCAAACTGCTTCAAGGCTGGCAGAATTTTCCCCTTTGGAAAAGGGAACGAAAGCCTCGTTTCACGAGTCACAGAAAGTCCAGGCCTGCCTTGATCCACGCAGAGGCCACTTACCCCTCGGGTAGCCTCTGCTGAGGGGCTGCGGCTCAGCAAGGCCCACAGGAGGTCTGGGAGTTTTCATCTGCACCTGTGGTACCTGAGTGTGCCCAGATACTGTTTAAGGAGAAGACTTTCCCCGGCCAGAGCCAGTGTGGCTGCAGCTGCCGTTTGCTGACACGTCACAAGCCGCAGAAGCGGGCAGGGGTGCCGCCGCGGCCGGGCTGCCTCAGGGGGCAGCGCCCCACAGGCAGCGCCTCAGCTCCCTGGAGCTATGCCCACCCTCAGGAAGCCGTTCCTGCTGAGTCGGGAGCGTTAAGCGGGGGGCGGTGCAGCGAGCTCGGTGCAGCAGAGAGAGCTGCCGGTGTCCCCGGTGGGTGTCGCCGGTGCCTGTCCCCGGTGGGTGTCCCCTCAGCGCTGCCCGCGCGCCGCCGCTCACAGGCAGCCCCGAGCCGCAGCTCCGCGCGCCCTTCCCGCCTCCCCGCGCACGCGCTCCCTGCGCCGCGTGGCCGCCAGCGCCCCCTGCCGCTGCATGTCGGAAGCAGGAAGCGAGGCGCGGCCGCCCCCCCGCCATGACGCCCTCTGGCGGACGCACCGCGGCGCAACGCTCCTCTTGGAGCTGCACCGCTGCGCGCCGCTTCCCGGCAGGCGAAGGGGGTGAGGCGCCCAGGCGGCCGCCAGCAAGGGGCCGACACCGCCCTCTGCGCCTCGCCGGGGACGGCCGTGCGCACTCGGGACCTTGTTTCGCTAACTCTGGTTGGGTTCCTCCGCCTCCCCTCTGCGGGGACTGAGGGGGGTCAAGGTCAGGGTAAGGGCTGTAGTTGGAGGCGCACTGGACGAAAGCAGCAAGGGAGAGGCAGCTGCTCCCAGCTTCGCTCATGCACATGGCAGACACATTGCTTCCTTCTGCTCCCACCCCTCAGAGGGACCACAAGTGTCACAGAGGCGGCAGTAGCATGACCAAGATGTCTCATTTCAGCCCAAGCCCAGCAGATTGCAGCTAGAACCTGCACAACAGTGCTCTAACGTCCCTGGCCAAACTTGCTTGGTTTCAGATGCATCTTGGACATCTGCTCTCCAGCACCAGCTGAATGTGGAGCTTGCAGGCCCCCACAATTTACCTCCTAAAGCAATGTGGAGGTCTGAATGCTGCAGGCATTGAGATCTGGCACCCTGTAGCTGTGAATGCTTCTTGCTCCCCAGAGATGACCTGGGCTTAATAGTCTTCTACAGGACCTCATTTTTCCATCCCAGTGTTTCCACTCACACAGCTGTGCCACTGTCCAAACACTTCTCAACTGCTACTTGGCAGAAAACCTAAGAGCCAAGACATGCACTCAGCAGAGGGATTTGAGACAGCAGCCAGCTGCCAGCAGGAGCTTCACCCAGAGAAGACCACAGAACCCATGACTCAGACCCCTTGATCTGCAAAAGCAGTGGAAGAACAACCCTTTACCAATCTCTCTGGGTAAATGCTGGCAGAACAACAATCATTCCACACTATCCACACACTGGAGTGACACTAAAGCTCAGAACAAGTGACTCCAGATGTAAGACAGCTTGGCTTCTCTTCCTCCCAGCCCCATCACACTGCTCAAGCCATGTTCCCAGAGCCTGGCAGGGTGAGAGGCAATCCCACCTGCAGTAGCCAAGGACAACACCTTGCCAGCCACTTAGGATATTAAACACTGTCCAATTTCTTAGCTTTAAACCCTGGACTGGGAACAACACAAGCCAGGCCTTCTCAGAAGCCAGAAGGGGACCAAAACAGTTTCTAGGTGGCACTGACTGAGTTTCCAGCCAGCCCCAGGAAAGGAGCCTACCTGGCTGCAGCAAAGGAGAGCTCATCAGCTCCAGCCGAACACTACACTACGGTGTCTCCTGTCACCACTCCTGGTCTTCAGATGGCATTTTCTGCACAGCAAGAGGTGCTTCACAGCGAGCTGTGTTCAAGAGAAGCAGGGACATGGAGAGATGCTGCACACATCAGTAGTTTATTGGTATGTTTAGTCAAAACACATTCAGAATGGAAACTTAAAAGTAAAAATACTTTCCACCTGCAACAATTAAACTAGAATCTACTAGCATAGAATGCTGGACACGTTACAGCAATAAGGATGGTATCCACTGTCTTGGAGACCTACTAAAGCTGAGATGGTCAGCCAAGCTGGTTGGAACAGAACCATAATGACAAAACACTTCCACCACCCACAGAGCAGCAGCCAACAGTAATGGTCAGTGAACCCCTTCCTTTGCTCTAAGAGGTACAGGTGCTACCAAGAGTCCACAGCACGGCAGGTGAGCTATCCCCGTGTAAACGTCTCTGGATGATGGTCCAGTGGTTGGTCATGTCACTCAAACAAGGAGCAAGCCAGAAAAGCAGAATGGCTCAGGAGCTCTTTCTGATACTCCAGGGTCTGTTGTGATTATTCCCAGGGCCATTTGCCAAATGAAGAAAAGGAGGTGGCAGCGAAGCACCACAGCACTAAGAGAGGGAAGGACAAGGCTACAGGAATCACTCCAGGGGCAAACTGCCAACGGCAATTTGTCCAGAAGCTTCAAATCCAAGCAGTGGGGTTGCGTGGAGAGCAGGTCAACTACCACGGAATCCCAGGGAACAGCTGAAAATGCCACAGCTTGAGCGGCAGAGGTGTGCCCCAGGGAAGGGTCTGACAATAGTGCAAGACTTACCAGAGCAGAGACCTCCAGCCTGGGAGCACAGACAGACGGACGGACACTGCTTCGCTGTGCCTCACGTACAGGAAAGGATGTGCAAAATCTTCCACCTTACTCAAACCAGCAGGGATTGCGTTATCCATAGACAGACACTGTGTGGTGCCCTACCTGCTTCTGCTCTCAGAGGTGGGACCTTCTGTGCCTGGAGCAGCGTTAAGTGGTCACACTTCCAGAGAGGCACCTGCAAACACCTCCCTCTGCTTGGACTAGCGCAGCCCAGCTGTGCTGGCTGCTGCAGCTGCCGTCTGCAGACGCACTCTGGGACATCATCCGGACATGGGCTCCTCCACAGGACACCCACCAGTCACACTGAAGAGGAGGATGTCTCCTTCCTATCCTTCAGCCCGGAGCCACGGATGCATCAGCTTCAGCTGAGAGTTATGTGCAAAACGAGTAAGAGTTTGTAAAAAGTGCAACTGGAAAATGCAAATACTTAAGAGCTGCTGCTTTGTCCTCCGAGAACTGCAGTATCCTCCTGCGAAGAGCTTGGCCTGGCAAAGGACGCTCAGTTCTGCTGCCCACGGGCTGGCCAGAAGCGCTCACCCACCGCCACTGACTTCTGACGTTCACATCCAGGACAGATTCCAGCTCTGCTTTCTTTACTCTGATTAAAGAGACAACCTGCAGACCACTCGATGCCTTCTTCCTCCCTTCCCCCCCCTCCGCCACGAACCAGGCAAAGCTGTTAACCGAGGAGCGGATGAGCGCTAGAAAGGTTTTACTGATTGACAGATACTGCAGTTTTGGTTTTGGCTTTTTTTTTTTTTTTTTTTTTTTTTTTTCCCTTTAATGNATTTTTTTTTTTCCCCCATGATTTCCTTTAAACGCTTTGCAGCCGACCGGCTTCGCAGCACAGTAATTGATACACGGTACTGTACAAAGTCACCAGCAAGACTGGAATGATGTGTTCAGAGAAGGCACCATCATGCTTATTACATTACCAGAGAACTCAAATACAGTCAAGACAAGTTTCACTGTACAACGCTTATCGAGGGGGGCTGGGGCGGGAGGAGTGTGTCGAGCGCAGCCATCCCTGTACCGGAGAGGGGCAGATAGAAAAAAACCTGACGTGAGCTATCAAACTGGTTGCCTACTCAGGGCTTGCTACCCTGGAGCTCTGGGTTCTGGCTTCGTTTACAAGCTAAAGGGATTCCTTCTGGAATACAGGTGTAGTCTCATTAAGGTTTTTGTGTGTGTGTGTGTGTGTGTGTGTGTGTGTGTATACAGGTGTTGGTCACAGCCAGCAGATTAGATGCCCGCATCGTTTCACAAGCGATTCTGTTCTGAGGAAGAGGATGAAGAGGCTGTTTCCTCCGAGGCCTCCTGCAGATGTCACAGCCACGAGTTCAGAGTACCCATCAGTGCATTGGATGAGTGCGTAAGCACCAGTCTGTCTGAGCTGAGTGTTCTAAGAAGGACCAAAAAAAAAAAAAGAAAAAAAAAAAGAAAAAAAAGAAAAAACAAAACCCAACCAAAACCCAACCCAAAAGAAAAAGGCAAGCTTCTCCAATTGCACAGATTGCACTGTTTGTGTTTCCAACGGGAAGAGGCAGAAACAGGAACACTGACACAAAGTGTGCAGCAGAGGGTTTGGACTGCAAGGACCCGAATTCTATTGGGCACGTCCCTTAGGTCACCTTTGTTGCAGATAGTTCACCGGTCTGTTGTTTGTGGTCTTTTTTTTTTTTTTTTTTTTTTTTTTTTTTTTTTTTTTTTTTTTTTTTTTTTTTTTTTTTTTTTTTTNTGTTGTGTGTATGTTCTCAGTCCTCATTTCTCCAAGTCTACATCGATAAATTAACAGCGTGACTCCTGGTGTGAACTGGGGAAACAACGTCCACCTCGATTGAAACTGGAAACCAAAGGATGCTCTCACATCAAAGAAATGATCGGGAGGGCTGTGTCACATTCCAAAGCCAAAAGAAATGAACGAGAATGCAAACACGATGGACGCTGCGCCGGTGGGCACGGGGCCGTCAGCGGCGCTGCCCGGCGAAGCGCCCCTCCAGCTGCCCGCTGCCGCGGCCCGAGCCCAGCTTCTGCGCCATGCCGCCCCGTGCCGGAGGTNGCCCCCCGGGGCCGCGCTCGCTGCGCCGCAGGTCCCTGCGCTCGTCGCCGCCGCGCGTCTCTCTCTCGCGAGCGGCTCTGGTCTTCTTCTCCTCCACGTTGAGGCGCACCTCGCCCCGGAACATAATGGGCTTACGGGAGAGGGGGTCAAGCACACGTTAGGTACCGGCCTGCTGGGCCCGCGCCCACAGCACGCCCCGGCCTGACTCCCTGCAGACACAGCCAGTGGCTGCCTGCAGCGCATCAAAAGCCTTCAACAGCCTCCCTCGGCAACCTCTTCCACTGTCCCCCCACCCTCACCATCAAAAATGTCATCTTAGTCTCCAGTCTAAACCCCCCTGCCTCAAGCTTCAAGTCATTCCCTCTCGTCCCGTCACAAGCCATTGATGGAAGTCCCTCCCCAGCTCTCCTGTAGCTCCCACATACTGGAAATGAAACCTGGCTGCTTGTTCCTCCACAGCTGCAAATAACTGTGCTCCTTTGCCCAGTCCCCAGAACTCAGTGAGGCTGCCTCCTAGGCTTTCAGGCTTGGGAGGATCACCACAGTCAGTGCTGAGCTGCATGTGGTGTGGTGCCTGCATGCAGAGGTAAACCTGAACTCAGCGTGAGGGATGCTGGCGCAAGCTTCTGTAACCTCTAGACCCCTCCTGACAGAAAGAGTATGTCGGAACCAGGACTTTTGTACAACTGCTGCCTCAGTGCCAGAAACAACCACCACACAAACTGGGCCAGCCCCCAGTACCTGGGGCTGAGAGCTGCTCAGTGCCAGTACTTACTTTGGCAACTAAAATTCGTTGGACGGGCTCAGAATCATCAAACACCACAAACCCGAAGTTGGGCAGCTTTCCTCCCACTCCTTTGGTGTTTATGCGAAGTTCCACCACATTTCCAAAGCCTGGGGAAACACAAAGGAAAAAAAAAAACCATGTTACCAAACCCACAGTGCCACCCCCAGCTTGTCCCAGACAACACCTGCAGTGCTGTGTCACAGAATCACAGAATTAACCAGGTTGGAAAAGACCTCTAGGATCATCGAGTCCAACCTAATGTCAGGCAGAAGTTCCCCTCTGTGGCCCTGTGTGAACACTGCAGGACCTTTCTGGAGCATTTCCTCCTCAGGCTGTGCAGCTGGCATGGGCACTTACTCATGAAGAACTCCTTCAGCTCGCTCTCATCGATGTCGTGTGGCAGGTTCCCCACGAAGAGCTGGTGGCTGTCTGGGTAGCGAATGATCCGGCGGTTATCCGACTCGTTCTGCTCCATGTCCCCTCTCCCTGTGGGCAGCAGAAAGGACAGAGCAGAGCCACTGAAGTCAAGATGTGTGTGGATTCGGATGGATACACCCAGGAACTGCACTCCAACAGTTCTGTCCCTTCAGCTCATGTTTACCATGGGTGACACAGCAAGGAGGAGGCACCTTCCCCTTGACGCAGCCCTAACAACACAGGAATTGTTTTCTTTTCACCTGGCTTCCTTGGTCAGGTGAGGTGAATCCAGACTAAATCCATGTGGCACACTGAGCAAGCTTGTTTAGGATGTCCTTGTTATACCTGGGCCTGTTACACTGACAAGGAGCTCACTACCCAGTAAAGGCATCTTCATAGAGACCTGGTTTTAGGTCACCTCCTCATCAATGCCTCAGCACTACAACACTGCACTGACCATAGCCAAAAGCATTTTGAAGCCCAGTCCACACCAGTTTGGTATGCACTAAGTGGGGATGTTTGGTCCAGAGGCTCACCCATGTGTGCTCTGCCACCTCCTGCCAGCCTTGCACTGCCACTGAAGGGTAGACACCAACTCCACCCCTCCCACTCACCACCTAGTTTCACACTCAGGAAGATGCTGAACTGATCAGCACCCTGCAGCTCCAGGCCTCTGACTGGCAGCTTTTACCCAGCACCATCAGAGCTTTGCCACACCACTGAGCTAGGCTGAAGATTGCAGCTCTGAAGGGTTGCAGCTCTGACCACCACTTGTGCCAGCTGCCAGGTAAGGTGCGTGCTCTCCAGCTAGACTATCCTGCAGCTCTGGATGCTCTGTGCAAGGAAATGCAGAGAGCTGGCTGCTCAAAAACCAAGAGAAAGGTGAGGCAGCCAGCATAGGAATGCTACTGTAGACACTGCACAACGTAAGCATAAAATTGTTCACTGAGGCCAACATGCTGGGAAGGCTTTTGTCCAAAGCAAAGAGCAATAAAAGACACTGAAGAGGTCTCACTTCAAAGGAGCAGGAAAGCTAAGAGGAAATGGAAAAAAACATAATCTGTCCATGCCAGCTCTTTGGAACTGCATCAAGCCACAGGAAAACAATCTATGGCCTGGCTATTAAAAACTGTTTCACCAGGACTGAAGCTTGGAAGCGATGCATGGTCTCTGCACCCCAGCATATTCCCACATGTCTAGCTGGAGGCAGGAGCAGGCAGGTCAGAGTCAGCCAGCCTCCCCCAGTGCCCATCCCAAGCAGGAGCCGATGCACCTCACCTGGCCGAGGGCCGCGGGGTGGGAAACCAGGCCGCTCCCTGGGACGCTGCTCACGCACACGAGGGGGCTGGGACTGAGCTTCAGGCTTAGTTTCAACTCTCGGCTAGAACAGGAGGAGAAGATGCATTATTAAACACTGGCCCAGGCAAAAGCAAAACCAAACCCCCAAAACAACCCCACCCCCCAGGCACTGATAAGCAGCATGCACAGAACAGGCTCCAGAGATCCACCTCCACGTCAATGTGTTTAGGAGTGCGTTTTTTCACCTCTATCAATTCCTCTGTACCAATCCAGGACTGCAGTGCTCAGGTATCCCTGCCAAAAGGGGTGTAGCAGAAGAGCTCTCAGCTGCTGGAAGGTGCTCTCAGTCACAGTGTCTCCAACACGTGGCTAAGTTTGACCAGGCACCGAGACCCTCACGCTCTGCTGCTCAAGATCCTCTCACCCTGACTGTAAACCCTGCACAGATGAACTAAGTCTTCTCTGTGTCATGGAGTAGGAGGTGGCCTGAGATGAACACGAAGAGATGGGCGAACCATATTTTCTGTCTGAGTCCCTCAGGGGTTCTTCTCCTTGAGTGCAGAACAGCTATAGGGAAAACTACCAAAAATGAAGAGGAGAACAAACCCCAAGCCCTCAGAAGGGCACTCAGTAGTCCTGATACAACAAAGCCACCTGAGGTGATGATTTCTGCAGACTATCTGCTGGGGATATTCTTGATATCATCACCATGATGCTCAGAGCACACCCTTCACATTCTGAGGAACTATTCTGGGTTTTTGCAAGCAAAAAAAAAAAAAAAAAAAAAAAAAAAGAGNTTTGGGAAGAAGGACAACTCAGAAACGCCGGGCAGCCTGATGCTTACTTCCAATGTTCCTGAGCTCCACTTTCTGTGCAGCAGCTGCTGCTGTGCTGGGTCCTTATCTCAGAAAAACAAAGTTATCCTCAGGAGCATGAAGAAGAACACTGCTCTCCAAGGGAGACTAAACACAAGGACAAGCTACAGGCCCAGACTGCACTGCAGAACTGCTTTGTTGAACACTTCTCTCATTTCCCTCAAGGACAACTGGTGGTTCCAGCTCAGAAGCCTGTCTTTGACATGCAATGTGCAGCTTTGACCCAGCAAATGAGTGTTTCAGCTGCCGTATCACTGGTGCTCTGCCCAGTTAAGCATGAGCTTGGCCTTCCAACACTCTGTGTTCTGAGAATAAGCTATAACAACCAGCTTTGCTGTGAAATCTCTGTTCACTGCACCTCCTCACGGCTGCCTGGAGCTCCCCTGCCATTTTACACTAACAACTACTACATTGTAAATTACACCTTGAAAGCCAAACTTAGCACATGCAGACCTCCATTCCTGTCATACTTAAGGATTAAATGCTCAGTTCTTCCTTCAAGCACAGCAGAGACTTTGCTCAGTCACTGATGTCCTTCCATTCAATCCCAAATAACAGTTAACTTCTACCCACTGCCTTTGTTTCACAGATTTTCTCATCTATCACACAAATACTTTGTCCACCCAAACCACACAAATCTGCTCTCACCAGCTGCTTTTTGATCAGAATTGCCCCTTTTCCCAGCAGAAGACTATCTCAGTGCTTCCTGACACTGCACTTGCATCATTCTACTCTCCCACACCACTGCCAGTACTCGGCATCACAAGACACCTATTAAGGGCTGCCGTTCCCAGCCCAGGCAGCAGCTACCTGCAGTGCTCGAGGTAGATCAAGACACAGAACAAAGATTTCAACAGACAGGGACTGAAGGAGCCAAGTATGGCACAAACCTCAGCCTAACAGAGCTCGTCTTCAGGAGCTCACACAGGGAGGGAAAGGGCTGGCAACCAGCAAACCCAGCCTTTACTCACTGACCTTGGAACTGTAACCCCTCTGACACAGAAAGGTGGCTCCAGAGGCTGGGACAATTCTATTTGAGAAACCTAACAAGGCTTAGAAGTTTCTCTGGAGTGAGAAGCCTGCCACGATGCACACAAAGAGTCAAGCAAACAGATGAGAATCCAGGCTGCACATGAAGCAGAAGAAAAGCCCATGTCCTCTCAGCAGAATTCCAGTAGTTAGGTTAGATGCACACCTCAGGCAGCTGCCAGGCTGTCTCCAGGGTGAACATGCACCATACAACTTTCTAAGGGTATTCACCAATCCCTTCCACAAAGGCACTGCAGATTCCAGAGGAGTCTACCCAGAGTCTGAACAGATTTACAGTGGTGAGAATGCAGCCCCTATAAAGTGATTCTTCCCTGGACTCATCACTCCCCAGCCAGAAGACAAGAGTCAGGGAGCACCCTGCCTGCCTCCACCCTTCCAGCACCCTTGCAAACAGAACCTGTGAAGGCCTTCAGGGGTCCTGAGTCAGCACTACCCAAGCTGGAGCTGTAACCTGATAAAAGATGAAGGGAAAGTGGAGAGCTGCAGAGAAGGGGAAGGACAGTGAATAGCCTGAGGCTGGCTATAACAGCATCCAAGAGGAGCTGCCCACCCACTAGTGCAAGCTACTGTCCTCCTCCACACACACCATATCAGGCATGCACGGATCTGAGAGGACAGAGAAAAGCTGTTACTGATCTGCAACCCTTGCAGTGGTTCCTCAGGTGCCTTCTCTGCCAGCTTTCTGTGTAGCTCATCTGAAAAGTGAGCAAGACACAGAGCCAAGAGCTGACTGGTTTTGCCTCCAGAAGAGCTGGGAGATGAATTCTTGCCACTTCAGTATCATTCATAACTGCCACACAGAACTGCCTCACTGTGAAGTGGCAGCAGGAGCCTCGAGGGCAGAGAGCAGGCCAAGCTGCAGCAGGGGTGCCTACAAACCCCTCTTCTGCTCTCCTGTCCAGAGCACTGCATAGGGCTATTGCAGTAGTTGTGCAGAACTTCACCCTCCCTGCAGCAAACACCTCAAAACCCACGCTGGTTCTGCATGAGGAAAGCCCCTTCTTTATGAGAAGCAGCACAGCTTTTACAGCTCAAACACCACCACCATGCTCAGAGCCCTGCTGAAGCTGGCCAAGGCTCCCCAGCTCATCACAGAGCCATTATCTGATTGCCACACCAGAAGCAGCACCACACAAGGAGGTGAGGTTTTGTTTTTTCTGTTGTTTCCTTTTTTAGCATGCATTTGGCTTTAGGGCAGCCCTAGACAGGTTCCTCTCTGTTCATTAGGAACTGGAGAAGAAACCAGTGCCAAACCAACAGCTGCAATGACCTGGCTGCTCTCCTGCAAACGGCAGACTTTTGAAGATGAGCTCCTGTGGCACACAGAGCTTTGGTGCACAGCATCAGGAGGAGAGGTTAAAGCAGACATGTTTCTGTTTGGGGAGCTTTTATACCGATTAGAGGCAGCTGGTCTGAGTCTCAGGCTGCCTCACACCAGCATGGCGTGTGCAGGACATGAACCATCACCTAGGCAAAACTTCCTTCCTCTTTCCCCATCTCACCCTAGGAATGGGAAGACAGCATTGTCCTGGCAAGGAAACGTGGATCCTCCCACAGTCATAAGTTGGTACAGGGTTAACTGCAAGTGGATAATGAAATCCAGCATAGCTCTGTGGACATCAAGCCCTACAAGGCCTCTTTGCACCTCTTGGGAAAGGCTGCTGGCCCTTTTTGCTGCTGGGGCACTTCTGCCAAGGAAATGTCCCCTTCAAACACACTCTATTTAGAGAGCCACCATTCTGTGGGCTGTTGGTTTGTTAATCTGTTGGTTTGGTTTTTTCCCTTGCAAACCAAACCATATCCTATTAAGCCAGGTCAAAAATAAATAAGAAGCCAGCGGTGATTTCTTGTTTCCAGATTTTAAGGCCACCATCACCCAAAGTTACTCCTGTTACATGAGTGCATGAACATTTAAGACACAATTTGTGCAATTTAAGTCAAACAAATTGATCTGTTAAAAAAAAAAAAAGCAGCCCCCTCCCCAAAAAAAACAAAAACCAAACCAAAACTGAAGCAGTTTGCAGAAGTAATGAGACAATTGGAGGTGTTCACAGATGGGTTACCTGTGAGACTGGTGCTTTAACATGGGGTGGAATTCCAGAGGAAGAAACAGTACCACTAGGAGGCAGGTTTTTACTGGTCACTGAAGCCCAAGAGAAAGCCTGCAGGAAATGCAACAAACCTAGGCTACTAATCATGGCACACCACTGACATTCCCCCAGGGAAACTTCTCTGTTGAAAACACACTTTTGCTTCACATGTGACTCTTAAATATTGGTCGTGCAAATGTGAGGGACACAGAAGGATTTGCAGGGTTGTGGACTCCAGTGGCATGGAGCAAGTGTCTATGGTGCCCGCTCTGGCTACTTGAGTGAGCCCAGCTCCCTCAGCACCCCCAGATCGCTGCTTTCTGTGCCACCAAACCTAGGACTGGAAACCATGTGGGGTTCAGTGTCTTCTGCACAAAGAAAGAAAGTGGATGCCAGAAGTTAGAAACAAAAATGGAAAAGAGCCAAAGGATGGACAAAAACACCTCTGTGCGAAAAAGACTGGAGCTAAAAAATGACCTCTCCAGCTTTTGCCAGTGTCACCATCACCCTCAGAGACCCAGGTGTAACCATACCACAGTGTGCTCAGTGGTTTGGAAGATCAGGAACCCTGCCTCTAAGGGAGACAGGCAGTGTGCCCTGTTGCCTTTGAACCTGTAGTGCACTGTGGGGTTTGTCATGGAAGAGAACTGGTTCCCACTGTGTGAGGCTTTCTGCAGTCAGAGCTTGAGGTGCTTCCTTAACCTGTGCTAGTTGCACATTTACAAAGGTTTACACATGCATAACACACACACACTTTAAAAGCAGAGCTAAAATTTACCATAGGTGACTAGAGCAGCACTTAACAGTAACTTCCTTCCCTTTTCTAGTGAACCCTTTCCTGTTTCCAACTGCAGGCTCAAGTCCAGCTGTTCACACACTGACAGGAGGGACCAGTCTTGCCAATCCAAAAGGCTACATCCAAAACCAAAACTGCTGGTTCACCACCTGCACCTAGAAGCACAGCTATGACTGTTAACTAACCTTTGGTGGTTCTTGTGGTAGTGAAACAGGTTCTACAGGAGGTGGAGATGGAGACTTCTCTTCCAGCTCCTCAAGGGTCTTCTCTTCTACTTCAGCTTTCAGCTCCTCGGGTTTCGTCTCTGATTCCAATTCGGGCTCAGGTTCATGAGATGATTCCTCCAGTGCCTCTTCTATCCCATTGCTACAATCACCAAATGCAGTTCATGCAGCTTATCAATTGCTTTGTATTGGATGAGTTTTTTGCAAGCTCTTCTATGGTAACAGCTGCCATTACAAAAATCATTCCCCTCCCAGCCGCTACCATATGGTGCCCACTGCAAGGAGCACCCCTGTAGCTGCACACAAAGCCAACTCTTACTCCTGCTGAAGCAAAAACATGTCCTGCAATTCTCTGCAGAGTCTGAAAATCGCACAGCCACACAAACCCTTCAGGAAACAGCTGCTAAACTCAAGGGCTGCTGCTCTTAAAAGAACAGAGGCACAGTGAGGGAGCAGGGGAAGGTTAAGCTCTGCCTCTCCTTGCAATACATCTGTACAGCAACCTCCCTTCCTCCATAAAAGAAGCCCTGTTTCCAAACACTAAATTAACAGAGCACAGACCTTAGTCTAGTTTCCTAAGCTACCTGCTGAACCACATCCAGAATCCACAGCCCAGGCCATTCTGTTGGCTTTAGTAACAAATTCTGAGTCTAAAAGCACATCTTACGTTACAGGGTGGTTTTCATAGTAAGTACTGCTTGCATTCTCCTGCACAGGCTCAGGTGATGGTTGTCTTTCCTCCTGTTCCTCTTCTACCTCTTCCTCAGACTCTGACACAAAAAGGAAAGAAAATCCCAACTTCCTTAAGCATCTCTGCAAGTGTACACAAACCACACTTAAAACAAAAGCATGTTAAACCAGAAATAACCCAAAGAAAGCTACAGTGACAAAGTAAGGCAAGAGTGGCTGTGAGGGAAGACCCAAGGCCCCTCCAGTCATTCTAGAAGCTTTGTTTCTTACTGTTTTCACTAAAAGGAGAAAGAGGAGACATAATGCTGATGGGAAGTACTGGGCAGAGGCTTCAAGGGTCTCTTCATGCAGTAGTAGATGCCTTTATGTTGGCAGTGCAAGAGACAGACTGCTCTATGAGTTCATAAATCTCAACAACCTCAAACGAAGCAGATTCACCTCAGACAAAAGGATTGCCTGAGATGCTCTGTTCCAGCTGCAGGAGCTACTCAGTGCTCACATGCACACATTCTGGCTGTACTCTGATTCCATTGCCTCTGTGAAGAGGGGGGAAAAACTCAGCCAGGTGATGTTTAGCCCCTGACCAGAAGTGAATTACTGCCGGTGGTGATGACAGGGAAGTGACCTAGGGGTCACATCTGGAAGGCCAACCTGTTTGGATCTTCAAATCACTTTACCTAAAATTCCAACAGATCAATGGAATCAAAGCTTCCTGGAGCAGCCAGTGGCAGCACAAGTTCCATTGCTTATTATTTCCATTCTCTTGCCCAGCCTCACCAATCCTGAGCCAGCTCAGCCCCCTCAAGGAATATGGTATTGCCGCACAACCTTCAGTTCTCAGGGGGCTTAGGCCCAGCAGACTGTTCCAGCAACAGAAGCCATACTCCACCTCAGCCCCCCTACACTGCCCCAGAGGAATGTAATGCAGTTCTTGCATTTCCATCTCCTCCAGGCACTGCTGGAAGCTCTGTGTACATGCTAGAGGAACGAGACAAACTACGCCTATGGTTCTCCTCACCTTCATCAAGTTCTCCTTCTGAATCCCCAAACACTTCATCTTCGTATCTGAAGATATCGTTATGGACATAGAACTTGTTTGGAACAGAGCCCTGTAAAAGAGCACTCTGTTGCAGTCACCAACAGGGAGGATCAGAGACACAAGCTCTGGGGTACACAGCAGCATTTTGCAACAGGACTATTTCACTACAGCCGCCTCCTAAGCAGTGCCTCTTCTCTAAGCAAGCGGTTGGAACAGTAACTTCTGCCCAATAGAAAAAGCAAGTTTTAAGCAGAAAAAAAAAAAAACCAACCAATTTTGCTAAGTTGAGGCAATCACAGGTTCTAACTCAAGAACCTCAGTTTCACCAAGGAATCTGCATTTTTCCTGCTACAAAGACTCCGCAGTGACTGAATGCTTACAGCATTACATGGGGAAATAACAAAGAAATTCAACAAGGCTCCAAACATCACCCACACAGAGATGTGGTGAAGTGGGGGAGAGCAGCAGAGGCACACAAGCCACCCTTTGCCCTTATACAGCTCTATTCTGGGTGAGAGATACATTTGGGCAGTCATTTGCTCAGCTTCAGCCCATACTCAATGTTTGCCAGCAGACCTGGGTCTGCAGAGCTGAACAGGAGTGGTTTTTATTTATTTCTGCCCATAGCAGCTCTCAAATGCAAGCTCCAGTTTGTTTTTTATTATTGCTTCAACACTTCAAGACCACAAAGCAGCTGAGGACAGGTCCAGTCCTCTCCCTTCCCTGCACTCACACCCTCTGACAGGTTGGACAACAGAGGCCAAGCTCTAAAAGCCAGATCCACTATGACAGATTGTAGCTACAGGGCAGGTCTGCACCATCACTGCTTGAAGCAAAACACAGTCTTACAGGTACTTACCTCTGGAGCAAGCACGAAAGTCTGCATGAACTTCCTCATGGGCTGCCCATTGTTGGAGAGCTCTCCCATCACCTGCACCACCACCCCGTCGCTCAGCGTGGCGTGGGCGTCCACGTGGCGGATCTTGGTGTGGCACTCGCTGAACTGCAAGGACATCACCTTCTTGTGTATCTCCTAGGGAAGGAAGAGTCACACTGCAGCTGCGGCTGGCTGGGCACAAGCTTCTTATCTCCTAAACACCTAAGTCACCAAGCAGCACAAGGCTGAAGCTCCAATGGTAAATACCAAGAAGTATCTTTCACTGAGAATAGGCTGCCTGGGCAGCTCTAGCTTTGATGCTTCCCACCAGGATTCAAGTACTTCTTAGAGCAGTTCACAGAATCACAGAATGTTGGTGGAAGTGACCTTGAAAGATCATCCAGTCCAAGACCCCTGCCAGAGCAGAATTGCCTAGAGCAGATCATATAGGATTGCCTCCAGGCAGTTTTGAACATCTCCAGAGACTCCGCAACCCCCCGGGGCAGCCTATTCCAGTGTTCTGTCACCCTCACAGTTAAAAAAATTCCTTCTCATCTTTAAATGAAACTTCCTATGCCTCAGCTTCCACTCATTGTCCCTTGTCCTGTCATCGGGCATCACTGAGAAGAGTCTAGCTCCAGCCTCCTGGCACTCACCCCTTCAGCATATTTATAAACAGCACTCAACTTGCCATCAAGCTGTATTACAGCATAGGACCTATTTTAAAGCTTCATTTTTGAAAGTGATTGTGAGAAGGACAGAATTTATCCTGTATTAAAAAAAACAAACAAAAAACCCAACAACAAACTCAAAATATCCTTCTCAAACAAACCAACCAACCCTCCACACATCCACAAAGTACCCAGATGTCTCAGGAGGAGAAGGATCTGAACTGCCAAGATTTCTGTGCTGCCCAATCTGTTTCTGGCAGTGAAAGGAGCATAAACCAACCACCACCCTGGGCTGAAAGCCACACTGCTCAACGATGTGGCTACCACATGGCTCATGGCATTACCCTGACAAAGAGCTGCAACTTGGGTTTACTTTGCTTCTCCACAAGTTTCTTACTCCACTTGAAGGAAACTCCACTCACACAATTCGGTAAGATATAGAATTCCACCTAACTCACAAAGATCAAAGTCTCCTTTCCCAAGGAACCACTTCTAACAGAAAGAAGACACAGCAATAGCACAAGTCTAACAGGTCTCTTGATTTCCCTTCCCATCCTAAATATACTCTGCAGTCCAGACACAAAGCTGATGAATCAAACACGACCCACGGTAAAAGCAGCAACGATCAAACAGAAAAATCCAAGCCAACGAACTGCTATCTGCCTCTGACCAGGGGGCAGCACCACAATACGTGATTCACCAGGGAGAAAAATCAAAGTCACTGGTGAAGAAACAGCCTGGTGTCTACAAGGAAGTTCTGAGCAGTAATGAGGGCCACAGGGCTGGGTTGGATACGCACAGCTTGGCCATACACTGCTTCCTGCGGCTTCCCACTGGCATCCAGCCCTCCGTGCACGTAAGAAGAATTCCTGCCATAAAACCTGCAAGTGAAGAGATGGAAAGGTCACAGCAGTGAAAAAAATACAACAAATCCAGCACGTATTTCGGTCCTCTGTTGCAGAGCTCAGTGCATCAGGAATTTCAGCACAGCCAGTCAGGATGTGCCAAGGCTCCATGAGCACAGGAACAAACACTGCAGTCTGCACAAGACATGCAGCAAGCTCCTGAACTAACCTCAACCCTTCCCTTGTCTCCCTTAAGGAAAGTGGCCATTGTGGCTTGAAGATTCCTCTCCAGCCTAGGAGGAAAAACTCATCTGCCTCAAGGCAGGGCTGCACCTACTGCTGCCCCACCAGGAGTACATTTGGTGCTGGATGTGGCCCCAGAGCAGTGTTCTTTGCTTCCTACAGCCTGGCATGGCCTGGCTCTGGCTGCACTGTTTCATGCAGTAACTGAGCCACTGCCTAGAGCAATCTCCACCCTGTACCTCTGGCACAAAAGAAAATACTCAAATGCCTGTTGTTACCCAAGCAGAGGCAGATGAGGTTTTGGTCTTGTGAAGAGCACAAGTCTCTGGAGCACTCCACCAAAATCAGGCCCTAAGACCCCTTCCTGACCCAGCTTCTGGACTGGACTCCCACTAGCTGCTGTGTAACATACAAACACTTGCTTCCAATGTTTTCCTTACACTTCAGAGGTGGGCCTGCACTTTCATTCCACTTCCAAATGTTAAGCCTAGAAGAGTCCCAGTTCATCCCTTATAAATTCTTCTGTCTCTGTGTTTACACAAACAGTTTCTGGGTTTCAGGGCAAAACCACAGCAGGCCCCACAAGAGAATTCTCTTATTAACTTGGGCCTTTCTATCACTCCAACCCGACCCTGCTGTTCTGAAATCAGGATTTCCACTGCTCCAATTTACCCACCATGTGGCTGCTGCCCTGAAGAGCTGACGCAGTCACACCCTTTCCAAGCCTCCTATAACATTTTCAGCTGCCTGACCTTCGCAGGTGATGGATAGCTGCAGTGTTCAGCACGATGAAATCATTTCCCAAGAGTTAGCCAGGTCCATTTCCTCCCACACTCCCACATTATCTGATTCACAGGGAAGAAGCAGACTTTGCCCAAAGCCAGAAGCCAGGCTGTGTGTGCAGGCCCTACCTGTGCAGGAAGTCAGGAGCTTTATTTAGCAGGGTGTAGTACTGTCTCACGAACTCCCTCCCCACGAGCAGGGGACTTGGCTTCTCCATCACCATTTCTTTGGTACTCAGTGTCAAAAGCTGCAATCAGAAAGATCCAGGTTAGTTTGAAGCCAGCCCCACGCATCACAGCTTCTCCATAAAACGATGAGCATGGCAACGACAGCATTGGAACAGTGATGTGTACAGGGACAGAATTCACACGCAGGTCAGGACACCCTCCCCAGCCTCCCCTGAGGAAATACAAAGGCTTCAGTCAATTCCTGTGTTACTTAGACAAGGAAGGAACAGTGGAAACAAAGTCCCTTAGAGAACAAGTGCTTTTCAAACAAAAAACACCCCAACAACTTAAAACTTGTTCAAAAGCTCTCATTTATTTAACCTTTTGGCATTAAAGTGATGGACAATTAAAAAATTCAGGTTCAACAGCACTGCAAACCAACCAGGAACACACTTCCTCCAGTCAGCCAGTGGCAGCTCCTTTATCAGCTCTGCTGCCACGTCTCCAACACCAAGGTGGCAGCACCTATATTCTGGGTCCACATTCCCTGAGGGCTGGGAAGGGAAAGCTTTATGCCTCACAGATGGATGCTTATTAGTTTGACTTGCTATGCTCCCAGCCCTCCACGCTATGTGGCAGATCATCTGTGCCATAAATGACCTCCAGCACTCTGGAAGTCTTTGTGATGTCTTGCCAGTACCCAGCACGTTGCTTCTCCTAGCTCAGGTCAAGGAGGCTGAACTCACTCATGAGCACCAGCATCTGCACCCAGGAGAGTCCCTCCAGCATTCTAAAGAAGCTTCACCTACACCTACTTTCCTCTCAAAAAGCAAATGTCCAGGCAAGGCAGCAGGCAAGGAAGACTAAGTCAACCTCCCACAAGTTTCCAGCTTGGGAGATTACTCTAGAATAAGATTTCTGTTTTCTTCTCAAAACCCCTTGATCAATCCAAGGGACTGTTGGCAGCTCAGCTGGACAGGACGTAAAGCATGAGATGAAATGGAGATATGAAGCTCAGCTGAAGGAGGGCTGCAGTACAGGCAAAATATCCACAGGAAAGGTGCCACAAACCTGTCAGCTCCTGCCTCAAAAAGGATCTCTGAAGAAAACAAACCTTTAGGTACTTGGCACTATTAGTTTGCACTTCATGGATTGGCAGAACAGTCTCAACCCTGCAGTCTAAGCCACAGGACACGGCAAGAGCTGCTCCTAGCCAGGAGTGAGAGGTGAGGCAACAGTCTTAAATACTGGCAGGTGAGCCAACAGGCACAGCTTTGGTACTTGGAGATCAGAAACAACAAAACTCCTTAAAGGATTATCCAAAATGTTTATTATAAGCTCCCACGACTCCAAAACGTGGTGTTAGTTGAGACTGATGGGAAGCCCTGGGGGAACCCAAACCTCAAGAATGCTGAGGGACACCAAAGGCTTAACCATTGTGCATTTTCTAAGTGGGAGTCTCCAAAGTCACAATTCTCACAGTTTGGGGACCTTCTTCCCTTGTCTATCACAGAGAGGCTCTTCTCACTTGCTCCCTGTGATCAGGCAAGGAGCAATAGGTGTAAGTTGAAGTACAGGAGGTTCCACCTCAACACCAAGGGGGAGCTTCTTGACTAGAAGGGTCACAGAGCACTGGCACAGGCTCCCCAGGGGGCTTGTGGAGTCACCTTCTCTGGAGTCTTTCAAGGCCTGTCTGGATGTGTTCCTCTGTGACCTAAGCTAGATTGTCTGGTCCTGCTCTGGCAGGCAGGCTGGACTCAATGATCTCCTTGGGTCCCTTCCAACCCCTAACATCCTGTGACTCATACTACAGCGAGGGCACACCAGTGGGAATTCTCCTTCAAAACCAGCCTGAGAAGAATAAGGACCTCAGGTGGCAGAGGTGAGACTGCTTTCTTTTCTTGCTCTCCTGCCCCACAAGCAGGCAGTCAACACACCACTGGTGGTGGTGCTTTCAGCACAGGCACTTGTGAGAATACAGGAGGACCATTTCTTTTCAAAGACCCTGTTAAGAAGCAGACCTCAGACAGCACCCAGTAATGCAGCAATGAGCACAGCACAGATGTTAGCAAATTGCTGGCACACCACAAGGAGCACTAAGAATGCCTCTGGGCACAAAGCAGAATTGCCTGTGACAGGTCACCACAGCACATCAGATCTAGCAGATCTGTTCCTCCCTGGAAGCTGTGCTAGGGTAGGAAAGGCTGCTTAAGTCCACAGTGATCACACACAGCCCATCCTAAGCACCTGCAACAGAAGGTGCTCTCAGAGAGGAGCTCTGACCACCCCTGGCCATGTTGCCAGTGGCAGCAATGTGGATTGCCACCACAAGCACAGCACTTCACAGCATGGCTCAGTGCAGCTCTCCACCTCTGCAGAGTTCTTTCTTTATCTCGTCCAGAAAGCTCAACCTTAATGAAGTGTTCAGGTCTCCAAGTCATTAAAAGGCAGCACAATGCAGATGCCAGTACTCCTTGCTATCAACACGGGTGCCACAGAACTGGGTGGTCATTCTCAAAAGTCACCTCATTAGAGGCAAAGACCAGAGTCTTGGCAGGCCTGAGGGTTTGGAGATGAGGGCACCAGTGGACACCTACAGTTTAAATAGCCCAAACTGACAAAGAATGGCACCTCCATGTAACACAAGGCATGCCTGGAAGCCTCACAGGCACGCGGCCTACAAAAGCCCAGCTTCCAGTATCTCAAGGGAGCTACAGGAAGGTTGTGAAGAGAGACTATTCACAAGGTCTTGTAATGACAAGACAAGGGGTAATGGGTTTAAACTGGTAGAGGGGAGATTGAAACTGGACGTTAGGAAGAAGTTCTTCGCAGTGAGGGTGGTGAGACACTGGAACAGGTTGCCCAGGGAGGTTGTGGCTGCTCCCTGCCTGGAGGTGTTCAGGACCAGGTTGGATGAGTCCTTGAGTGACCTGTTCTAGTGGGAGGTGTCCCTGCCTATGGCACAGCAGGGCTGGAACTGGATGAGCTTTGAGCTCCCTTCCAACCTAAACCATTCTATGATTCCAGTTCCCACTGGTGCACACTCCAGAGTCAAGAGAAGAAAGATCTGAGCACTCCTTTCACTTGACTAACATGAGCCTCATTCTTAGATCAGCTGCAGCAGCCATTGGGGAAGCATAAATCAAACACAGAATCCCTTTCTGCTGCTGACAAGGCCCAGAGGTAAGGGACCCAGTAGCACCCAGCCAAGGGCTCAGACTCCCAAGCTGAAGGGCCACTCCCCCACCACTGCCCCCTGTTCTGCAGCTGTAGCTGGCACGACTCAAGTGCACAACAACCTCACTGCAACCGACAAGCCTGCAGGCAAGCCGGGACCAGCTTGTCACCACCACCTTAACAACAGGCTCCTATCGTGAGCTATTCCATGGCCACTTCTCCCGGGAAAACAAAAGCAAAGGGAGAGTTAGCACAGAAAGGGATGATTTGGTACTGGCACACACAGATAAGCAGCAGACAAAAGCACAAAGAATGTTTTGGTCCCAGGAGCTACACCAAGTACCACTGCAGGCTAGCGCTGAAACAAACAGGAACATCCCTTTAAGGCTGGTGCCAACAGCCCAGCTCTGGAGACTCCACACAGGAGGACTGCAGCCTTCCTCTGCTGGTGGCCCAGGAAAGCAAATGGCAGCTGTGACAAAGGAAGCACAAAGTTCACCTCTGCAAAGGATGAGGCTGCTCAAGGCTAGGAGGAGATAACAGCTCCTGTTGGGGCAGGGGTGCTGAAGGACTCAGGCACCAACCACTGCAGTGCTCGGGTAACAGTCTGCAAACTCCTCCAGCCTGTGGCCATACCTACAGATGAAACTTCCTTTACTGAACCACATCTGTCACTTCTTCAACCAACCAACCTAGAGAAGCAATCAGCCACCAGCTTGCACAGAGGGCAGCAGCAGTTGGTTCTCAAATCCTGAAGTGGTCAAATGTCCAAGGGCTTGTGCAGCTGGCTCGATAAAGCAGCTCCCGTGCTGCAGACATCTCTGCCCCCTACACTATCTCCAGAGCTTTCTCCTTTTAATCTCCCTTACCCTGCAGGAAAAGGGGTGTGAGCAGCCTGCTGGGGCAAGGCATGAAGGTACCCGAGGTGATGACTGTGCTGCATGCTCAACTGTGTGTATTCACAGAATGAACTTCGGCACAGTCCTGGATTGTGCCAAAAGAGGTAACTCAAAGCCACCTACACCCTGGTTTAAGACAACACCAGCAACAGTGATGCTGCCTGGATGCCCCAACCAATTCTACTTCAAGAAAAGCTGAACCAAATTCTTACAGGAACTCAGGAAAGCCTCACCTTAACCTCAGGGTAACCCTGCAGACAGAGAAACTTCAAGCATTCAGAGGGAAATGCAAGCCTCACCATTTGTTTTACTAAAAAAAAAACCAAAAAACCCAAGACTCGAGCAAGAAAAATATTTTGGTTTACTGACAAGCAAATCTCATCCCCTGAACCTTGCTGCCAAAGACCCTGCCTGTGATTAAAGGCAGACAGACATCCAGCTATAGTTTTACGTGGATCTGCAGCAGCCTGGATCCACACATCTGCAACTCACAGCCAGGGTGCTGCTCAGATTTGAATACACCACTGAAACTGCAAATTAAATTGTGCAAAAAAACACTCTTGCAAATCAAAAAAGATGCTCCCCCAAGCACACTAAGCAAAGCCACAAAGCACAGCCTGCCCCATGCCAGAGGGAAAGGGGAAAGCAGCTTTCACAGCCTTGGAAAGGCTTCTCCCAAATCCAGATCATACAATCACAGAATGTCAGGGGCTGGAAGGAACCTCGAAAGAAGATCAGCACTTGTGAACTGCGTTTGCTGCTGTGGGCTAGCTAAGAACGCCTGGAAGAGTGAGCCTGCTGCTGCCATCCCACTGCTGCAGCACAGCCACACCTTGAGCAGAGCTGGAGAGCTCAGCAGCAGCCGCCACGGGCTGGGGGCACCTGTACCACAGCCCTGCAAAGCCTGGTGCCTGCGCCAGGGGAACACAAAACAACCATCGACCCACAGGGAAAGCAATCCAAAGCCCCACACAACCCAGCTCAGCACTGAAACCACCTTCTCTGCTCTGTGCTCTGCGAGGCAGGCACTCAGACCGTCCTCCATCTGCTGCGAGGGTCACCAAACCTGGGGCAACTACAGAATCCCTTTCCTCTGTGCTCTCCTTCCCCTAACCCACTCCCATCTCAGCCTGCCCAGCCCCACAAACCAAGCTGTGCTGGGGAGAGGGTTCTGCAGGCAGCAGCCCCACAAACCAAGCTGTGCTGGGGAGAGGGTTCTGCAGGCAGCCCCACAAACCAAGCTGTGCTGGGGAGGGGGTTCTGCAGGCAGCCCCACAAACCAAGATGTGCTGAGGGTTTGGGGGTTTCTGGTTTTCAGAGGAGCTAACAGCACCCTGTATTTCAGGGGCGTGACTACCAATGGGACCATCTTTTGGGGCAGTTAAGCTGCAGCACCCCAAAAGGCTAACATCCAACCCAAACAGCAACTGCAGCCAGAGGCATCACCTGCTCTGGGGAAGCCACTGCGCCTGTGTCATCATCCGGTGCCAGGCTCAGCCCCTTTCTCCTGGTATCTCATCAGATACACCTATTAGGCTGCCGTGAATCCTTTCACATGTTCCTTGAGCTGCAAGGCAGGCCTTCATTTGTCAAAAACTCTCAAAAAGAATGACACCCAAGTGTCACAACTGGGAAGGGGAGCCTCGAATCCACCGCGGCGTGTCAAGACGCCCTGTTTCCTCAGCGCTACAAACACTCCTTCACGGTGACGGCCAACACAGAATTTGAAACCTCAGATCCACACCGGAGGAAGATGTTACTCAGAAGAAGACCAGCAGATGAGCAGCTCGTTCTGTGCCTGGCTATCACAGACAAGACCTGGTTCTGATAGTGAAAGAAAAAAAATAAATCACAGCACAGCAGATGACAACGCCAATTCTGCCAGGCTGAACATTTCACATGGTAAACCAACAGAGTCTCTTAAGCTCAGGCTACACAACAGGAAGGAATCCTTAAGAATGAAAAGGCTTTCCTAGGGCAGGCATGGCCCTGCAGGCATACTTACAGTCACAATAGACTCAGAATGCCTCCTTAATGAGAAATGACCTCCAGCAGCTAAAGCAATACCCATACAGGGCTCAGAACAAAACCTGTACCCACTCACTTGCTACCTTCAGCAGCTTTGAGGTGCTCACAACAGTGCCTACTCCACATGACCTCTGGAGCTGGACAACATGGAGGGACCGTTTCTTGTTAGCTGGTCACTCATCTTCATCCTGCTACTACTCTCATCAGAAGTGCCCATGAGAGAAACTATCAACCCCCTGAGACAGGTGAGGCAGTGGAGTGCTTTAACACAACAAATCCTCCTGAAAGATCTTCCTAAGAGAAGATTTCTTTCCCCTCACACTCCTCCAAGCCCACTACAGACCAAAGAAATTATGCTGGCTTTAACCATACAGGTCACGTCTAAGTAGTCCACCTACACAGGAACAGAGTAAATTCACATTTGCCTCTGCAGCAAAGCAGAACACTTACACACTGAGGCTGAAATGCACAGGTCACACAGGCTCAGGGATTGCCAAACCACCATGGAAGGTCACCACAGCAAAGCCTGCATGGCTGCCAAAGCCATTCTGATCAAAATCAAACAATAATCTCATATCCCCTCAGTGCCTGCTGCCTCAGTTCTTTCACGCACTGGCACTTGGCACCAAGCTCAAGATCCAGGGTGACCCAACCGACCACAAGATGTAAAACCTTTGTCGTGAGGATGCTCCTGTGCACCCACACTGGCGCTGCAATGACCTCTACTTCACTCCTCCGCTTAAGAGGAGCGGAAGCCTGGGAACACACAAGGGAAATGAAAGCAGCTCGGAGAAGATCTACTCGAGGCATCCAGATCTGCAGAACAGAAAGTGCAACTTCAGCCATGTTAGGAGCGAAAGCAGAACAGCTCAGGTTGTGATGGGGGAGAAAGGCGAGGTCCGCAGGAGAGATGTCGGGAGTCAGCGATCCACTGCAGCACGGATTGGCAGGAGGAAAGGAGGACTCCTGAGCCCGGGCTGGCCGCCGAGTGCTCCCGCAGCACCCCGCACACGCCGAGCTCCAGACGCCCCTGGAGGCCCCGGGAAGCTCGCGTCAGGCGAGCGGCGGGAGGCGGGCGCGGGGCCGAACGCCGCAGCGAACGCCCGGTACCGCGGGGCTCGGGGCGTTCGCCCCTCTTGGAAGAGGCGGGCGGACGGGAGATACTTTCCCCGGGCATTCTCCGCCGCCCAGGGCCCGGCGGAAGAGCGATCGGCGGCAGGCGACACGCCGCCAAGGTGACGGCGAACAAAAGCCTCCCCCCATCCTTCCCCTCCGCGCCCCGGCACCGCCACCCCCGCGCCACAGGCGGGCGGGGAGCCAGCAGCCAGGCCCGGCCGAGGCAGAGCGGGCGGCGAAGGGCAAAAGCGGGCCCCGAGGGCGCCTGCGGCCACCGTTAAACGTCCGCCGCGGCGGGGCCTACCCCCCATCA
>VWZI01016205.1:1472054-1503196 GCA_013396835.1 Psilopogon haemacephalus
CCGCGCAGACCTGGAGAATCGACTCTGTCCTGGGCGGTTACGGCTCCGGCTGGGCTCGCTGCGGGAGTGCGGGTGGCACCTTGTCCTTTACCCCCGTGTCTCGTACGTTCGCAGATCCAGAAGCTGTGCGACCGAGTGGCTTCATCCACTTTGCTGGATGACCGACGGGATGCCGTGCGTGCTCTCAAATCCTTGTCCAAGGTAAGCACTCAGCTCCTCGGGGGACTCAGGGGGACTCTCGTAGCTGTTCTTCAGCATCTGAGTCAGGTGTTTGAACTGGACCGTTGCTATTCTGCTTTTCCCCACGCAGAAATACCGGCTGGAGGTGGGCACTCAGGCCATGGAGCATCTCATCCACGTCCTTCAGACCGACCGGTAAGCTTGTGGCTGCCTTCTGGCAGCTGCTCCAGTTGATAACCTGGCCCTTATCTGCTGCTGAAACCATTACAGCCTGGGTTCTCTGTACCAGTAATGCTGGGCTAACACCTGGGACAGTGGCTTTTTACAATGACACACTGAATCACCTGTCAGATGTGGGAAGAACAGAATTCCAGGAACTTGGATGAAAGGGACAGAAAAAAACCAGTTCTAGAATAAAAGTGGTACCAGGCTGCATCTCAGTCATAAAATCACAGAATGGTTTGGGTTGGAAGGGACCTCCAAGATCATCCAGTTCCCACCCCCTGCCGTGGGCAGGGACACCTCCCACTAGCCCAACTTGCTCAAGGCCTCATCCAGCCTGGCCTTGAACACCTCCAAGGAGGGGGCATCCGCAGCCTCCTTGGGCAACCTGTTCTAGAGTCTCCTCACCCTCACTGTGAAAAATTTCTTCCTAAATCTCCATTCTAAATCAAAGCTTCTTAGTGGTCAGTTTCCACTGCTATGGACAGGTAAACCCCAAATGACAATGTGAATTACTTGAAACAGCCCAAATCTACCTGTTACTGGGCAAAAGGGGAACGAGAATTAAGAGGAAATGAATGAAGGCAGCACATGTCTGTTTCCTTAGCTGTGGGTCATCAAGTGCATTGGCAGGACAATGTTCTGGGAATGTGCTCTGACAATTTCCAGTCCTGATTTGAACAGAAAGCTGGTGAATACATAAGGCCTCCCCAGGCAGAAGAGCACATGTGGGCTGCTTGTGTGTGCATACATGGGAAGCATCTCACATGGAAGCATCTCACATGGAGACAAAGGAGAACTAGGAAAGCAGAGTCTGGAAGGAGATACCTCCTTACTCCCATTCCACTGCCTGGATGGTTGGAAATGAGTATCTGTCTGCATGCAACTTGTAGGATGCAAACAGCAAAAGCTCTAGGAGGAACTATTGACAAGGTCTTGAAATGACAGGACGAGGGATAATGGGTTTAAACTGGAAGAGAGGAGATTGAAACTAAATGGTAGGAGGAAGTTCTTTACAGTGAGGGTGGTGAGACACTGGCATAGGTTGCCCGGGGAGGTTGTGGCTGCTCTCTCCCTGGAGGTGTTCAAGGCCAGGGTGGATGTGGCCTTGAGCGACCTGTTCTAGTGGGAGGTGTCCCTGCCTGCGGCACAGGGGGGTTGGAAGTGGATGAGCTTTGAGCTCCCTTCCAACCTAAACCATTCTATGATTCTATAACTGTCTGTGACACAAAGGGGAAGCCCTTCAAGAATGAGGTCATGGAGCCTGCTTTCATCCACTTACTTGCTCCAGAGCCAGAGCTGAACTTTGAGAAGGGAGGTAGAGCTCTGCTGATCTCCTTTTCATGGAGATGCTGACCTGCGCCATTCAGGGTAGAATCTTGAGGGCTCTTCTGGGCTTTTTGGGCTTGGTTGTCCCTTTGGAATTGTGTGCTGGGGCTCTTTGGAATTGTGACCTGAGCTGCACTTCAACACTCAGTAACTACACCTTTGTGGGGTTTGGGTTTTCAGCTGGATAAATGCTGTCTTCCACAACCCCCAGGCTGATGGGTGGATTTCCTGCTGTGTGTTTGTGCTGGAGCAGCACAGCAGCTGACCTATGTATTGCATGCTGTGGCTTATTTAGCTCAGATCTGGTTGAAGCTTCTGTGCCTGCTGAGTTCAGGAGGGTGTTGCGGATGGTATGAGCACATTGTTGGGTGTTGGTGATGTGGAGATGAAGCTCTGGAGCTCTTTCAGCTGTTACGAACACAAACCAGAGCCAGCTCAGCTCAATAACTTGTGAGGGAACTGCATGCTCAGCTGTCCCTGGTGCCCAGAGTGAGTGACATACTGAACTGAGAGACAGCTCAAGGTGTCTTCTCACATGTCACTGTATTCACATCAGACTTGCCTGTGCTGGTCCTGTGTGTTTACTGTATTGGTGTGAAGCTGAAGGTTGCAGGTCTGATGAGAAATGTGGAAGAAGCAGGGAAGCAGTATGCTGGAGCTATCCTCCCAAACTTAGCTTCAGGATCTTTTCCAGTCATCTGAAGATGAGTGGTTGAACTACTGATGGGAAGCCTTTTGGCCCTGAAGCTGCTGCTGGTTGTTTGTGTGCCGACTGGAGATGTAACAACCCCAGCTGCCTCTTGTCTGGAGTGTGTGTGTGCAGCAGAACGTGGAGATAATCCATGGGGTTCCCTCCTGATGGCGAGGGGATGGCTGGTGTGCAGGCTGCTGGAATGTGAGAGCAGTCACAAGTGCAAACTCGTTTTCCTTACGTGCATTTCCCAGGAATGAACGGGATAGTTGAGGCAGCACAACTGTTTGATCTTCAGCAGCATTTGTCTTGCTGGAATATGCAATGGCAGTATGGAAAACTGAAGCAGCTTTGGTTAGAGATGATTATTTTCTAATGCAAATAAGCTCGTTGGCAAATCAGTGCCGAATCAAAAAGCCACTTGGTTTTCAGACCTTCTCAGCCAGGTGTGATAGCTCAGTTCCTCCTGAGGATTATGCTAACTGCTGTTCCTGTAGCTGCTGGCAACAAAAGGGTGTCTTTCATCTGCAGTGCATCTCCTGATTTTGGTGAATCCATTTGTCCTTCCCTTGGAATCTGAAGTGCCTAAGCACAGCTCTCAGCTCTGTGGTAGTAGTTCTTCTTCTCCTCTGCAGCCTCATGGCTGTGCTAATCACTGACTTGCCTGGCAGTGAATCAAGCTTCTCTGTAGCTCTTTTTGCTGTAAGCCACGCTGATAGCTTAATTGTGAATGAGCATATTCATCTCCTGACTTCAGGAGAAGTCTGTGCTGAGCACTCCTGTCCTCAGGTCTACTACACTGCAGCTTCAGACTCTTCCGTCCCAAGGCAAAGGCTATGAAATTCACCACAGAATCACAGAATTGTCAGCGCTGGAAGTGACCTTAAGGATCATCCACTTCCAACTCCCCTGCCATGGGCAGGGACACCTCACACTAGATCAGGTTGCCCAGAGCCACATCCAGCCTGGCCTTAAACACCTCCAGGGATGAGGCTTGCACCACCTCCCTGGGAAATCTGTTTCAGGGTCTCACCACCCTGATAAGAAGAACTTACTTCTAATGTCTAACCTAAATCTCCCCTCCTCTAGCTTGGATCCATTTCGCCCAGTCCTATCACTACCCAACACCCTAAAAGGTCCCTCAGCAGCTTTCTTATAGGCCCCCTTCAGATATTGGAAGGCCACAACAAGGTCTCCTCAGAGCCTTCTCTTCTCCAGACTTACAACCCCAACTCTCTCAGCCTGTCCTCATATGAGAGGTGCTCCAGCCCTATGAGGACAGGGTGAGAGAGTTGGGGCTGTTCAGACTCTTCAAAGCTTTTGCCCTGGGACAGAAATTCACCACTCTCTCTGCAATGAGAACATCACTCCACTTGTTTCACGGCTTACTTGTAGTTTGCCTTAAGCTCCATCTCCTCTTTGGGTGCTCAGAATGCAGAAGGTGTTCTACAGAAGCCTCCTGTCCTTCACTGAGCCTTCAGCAGCCTCCAGCCAGCCTGTGCATGCTCCAGCCCCACACCCACCCCTGGCTGGTGCCACGTGTTTGTTTTGTAACACCAACTAGGGTCTGTGACCTATGAGGGGACTTTTTCCTGCTCTCTAGATGTTGCCACATCCCACCAGGGATTATTTTGACACAGATTTTGGCACTGACTGTAAAACAGGGCCATGGCACTTAACTGCTGGTGTGGGAGAAGGCACCAGAGGAAGGAGTCCACTTGGATGTTTAGCTGCCTCGGTTCTGCTTGCATAAGAAGGTTTTTACATTTCACCATGACAGTTCTGACAGTTTGAAACCTGACATGGACCAAAGAGAAAGAATACTTCTCTGGTAGGCACAAACATCAGCTGTTGCTGTGCTGTTAGTTGTCAGTTTGGGGATTGTCGTTTGCTTCTCACAGGGGATTCTTAAGTGCCACAGCCCCTGGGATAGCTTTTCCATGACTTCATTTTTTTTTTAGGGACAACAAAAATGCCCTCCTTTCCAGGCATGTTGTGCCTGATGACATGGCAAACAGGCTGTGTTTCTATGCTGTTCTTGACAGTGGAGCTGTTGCCTGCCTCTGTTCTGACAGTGACATGCCCTAGTTCGGAGCGAGAGACAAAAGCGCTTCTGAGACACCCTAGCTGGGCAGGACAACCCGTGGGTGTCCTCACTTCCATGCAGCTCCCTGCTGGTTTGGGAGCTCGTGGAGCTCTGTGCTGACATCTTGGTCATCTGCCTCAGCAAAGCACAGCGAGCAAGGGAGAAGCTGCCTGAAGTGGCTCACATTGAAGTGCTGCACTGCGCAAGGGCAGCATCTCCCATGGCTGCAGGAGAGGCTGCAGGGCAGGCTGCAAGGCTATTTCTTGCTTGATTATTTTTTCTTTTCACTACAGAGCAAAAGCTGCAGAGCTTCAGTCTTGAGCAGAAGAATTGATAAAATGTATGTGGTGATGGGCAGCAAGGCAGTGAGCAGCAAAGATGGGCTGCTGCTTTCATAGAATCCTAGAATCAGTCAGGGTTGGAAGGGACCACAAGGATCATCTAGTTCCAACTCCCCTGCCATGGGCAGGGACACCTCACGCTAGGCCAGAGCCTCATCCAGCCTGGCCTTAAACACCTCCAAGGATGAGGCTTCCACCACCTCCCTGAGCAACTAATTCCAGGTTGTCACCACTCTCATGCTGAAGAATTTCTTCCTAACATCCAGGCTGAATCTACCCATTCTGTTGCCCCCAGTCCTATCACTGCCTGACAACCTAAAAAGTCCCTCCCCAGCTTTCTTGTAGCCCCCTCTTAAGATACTGAAAGGCCACAATAATCACGTTGATGGTCCTTCTGACAAGGGAAACAAGGCCTCCTTTGCCACACCTACCCTGGCTTGTTCTTTTGTAGCTGCTGGGATTTCTCTATCAAGGGAAAGGAGGAGCAAAGCTGCAGCTTGGGTTATTTCAGCTCTTGCAGGAAATAATTTCTGTGTTTTTCAGATGTGGGATGTTTCAGTTTCATGAGGAGGAAACCACAGGCTCTGTGGTGTTGTGCTGGAGAGCTAAAGTGGTAGTAAAGGGAGGACAGGAACAGGCTGGGGAGATGAACATGGACCAAAACCTCCTTCACTTGCTTTGACTTAACAGTTTGGCAGAGGAGGAGATCAGTTTCCCCCTCTTTGTTTCCATTTCAGCCCAGCTTAAAAGCTGGTGGCAGGAACTGAGTGACATGCTGAGGAAAAAGGGCCTGGGAGGACATCAGCAGGAGAAGGATTTCAATTCAGAACCCAGCATGACAGAAGTGCCCTGACACTTTTATTTAGTGTGGGAGGTGTCACTTTGCCAGCATGCTGAAGCCCTCGCTGCAGTGAGACAGGACATGTAGGTATGGATTGCTCCAGTCTGGCTTGTCAGAGCTGCTGGGTCACCTTCAGTCATCTCTTGGGTTTGGATGGCAGCACTGCCACAGGTCTGTCAGCTGTAATTAGTGCTCTGGCAGAGATGGGTGGCCCTCAGTTAGGGCTTGGTGGGTAGGCTTGCTGCTCAGCTTGGGTTTTAGCCCTCTGCCCTAAACCAGCCTGGTAGCTTCTTCAAGTGCAAAGTTAGCTTTGGAGTGGAGGCCTGGCTTGGAAATCAGGGAAAGAAGGTGATGCAGAGTGTGAATGGCAGGTGTTGTTTTCACAGTGTGCTGCTCTGGTGCTTGGGCAAGACCAGAAAAGAGCTGAGGTGTGGCCTCCTGCACTGAGGCACCTTTCTTTGTCAGGGGGATTTCTTTTCCTTTGTATTGTGCCCAGCTATGCTTTCACACTTTTCTAGTGTATGAGCAACCAAGCAAGCAGCAAACACAGTTACATTGCCCCCCTCCAGACTCTAGCACTGGGCTTTGCTGTAGCACAGGGGTTCTGGATTGTTTAGAAGGAACAGGTCCATCCTTAAGCAGGGCTTATTAAGAGCAGAACCTTGGTGCAAGCAGGTAGGGTTAGGTTGGGCTGCCCAGCAGCCTCCTGGGAATGCCTGGAGTTCCAAACCCCTTAATAATTGGGTGTAGTCTGAGTTGGTGACACAGAGGCTGACCTGTTTAGGAGCACAAGCTTTTGTCCCCTTGGTTCTTGCTGACTGGGTAGCAGAGAAGGCCTGGCCTGAAGCTTGTCTGCAGCTTCCTTGGGTGACTTTCTGGGAGGGGATCCTGAGTCCCTCCCAGAGGCTTCTCCTGGTGTGCCTGAGCAGCAGTTTGGAAGGAGTGGCTGAGGAACTGGATGACATGCTTACAGTGAAGTTTCTTGTGGTCACCTGGTGTCGCCAGACTTTCTGGATGTGGCCAACTGAGAGAACAGAACTGGCAAAAGGAGTTTGATTCCACCTAGGGATGGCTCTGTGGAGTTGCAAAGTGTGTGTCAAGAGCAGTCCTTCTCACCTGGTCTAATGCTGAGAGGGACAAGCAGTGTATAAGAGTAGCTGGCAAGCTGTCACTAAAGAAAAGTGGTTCTTTCTTTTCAGTTCAGATTCTGAAATAATTGGCTATGCCTTGGACACTCTCTACAACATCATCTCGAATGACCTAGAAGAGGAGGAGCAAGGTAAGCACTTGGTAGCTGTAGCTGGGTGAGCTGTGGGCTGCTTTCCTAGGTGGATTCATTCCAGTGATGACCTGTCATGCTCTGACTGATGCCCAGACTTGCTTTGCTGTGGAGCAGCTGTGGGGACAGTGCTGCAAGTCTTGTTGTGTGCAGCTGAGCTCCTACTTGTCCTTTGCTGTATGGAAAGCTACTTCTCTTCATGTTTACCAGTCAGGTCTTGGCTTGCTCACTGTTTAAACTGGCAATCTGAGCCAGATGGCCATGGACTGGCTTTATAGAGCCTCAGGGGGAAACATTAACAGCAAATCCAGAGCCTTGAGGGAATCCATTCTGCTTTTGGGGAATGAACATGAAAATCCCTCAGAGCAGCTTGTCCAAAAGGCATCAGAGCTCTTGGGCAGGCATGAGTACAGTGTGAGCAGAAGGTAGCACTTAAGGTGGCTGAATGTCTGGGGGTTCGTAACATCCTGCATTTGCCAGGAACCTCAGGAGTCTCTCTGGTTCATTCCCAGCCCTTGTATCTGGTTTTTCAGTTTCCAGTACATGTAGTGAGTGCAGATGCTCCTGTGGATGGGCAGAGTGGGAGGTGATGCTGCCCTTGGAGTTGACAAGTCTCTTGGCTGCAATATTTACCCCAAGATCTCTCTTCAGAGGCTCCTTAGGTGGTAAATAACCTGACAGAAAGTAAGTGAGGGTTCTCCAGCAGGAGCAGAGTTCTGCCGGCCTGTTGGCATTATGCTGTGCAGTGTGGCCTCTCGTGGGGCCTCCTACCATCACCTGTCCTGTCTCACCTGGCTGCAGGAAGTTTGCAAGCTGAAATCCTTCAGTGCTGTGTTCTTACCATCTCTCACGCTGTTGCTCTTACCCTTGTTCATGCAGTTGCCTGATCCTGATGAATTTTTGAACAAGATCAGAGTTCCACAAGTTCTGGGGAGTCCATGTTCACAGCAGTGGCCATGACTGGGGACTTGACAAAAGTAACAGTGTACTCTCTTAGGAAAAACAAAGAACTGACAGACTTGAGTGCTGTGTGAGCTCACTGGTGTTGTACAAGTGCAGGGTGGTCGAGTTCAGCCCCTCCTCAAGGACCACCCAAAGCAGGAACTGCTGCCATGGAATGGCTGTGGGAAGCTTGGGGTTGTGCTGCTGTTGGTTGTGCCGTGGGGGAAGCTGTTCATCTTGTAAACCTTTCTCTTGTTTCTTTTCCCTTTGTCTGCACTGACAGATGATTCTGAAGGTAAAAAAACCTTTACTTGTATCAATACAGCACTTTGCGTTAGGCCTAGTTGCTACTCACACCTGTACCAGTCCCTGCTGCTTAAAAAGGACACTGTTGACTTGCATGAAACCTCCTGAAAGCTTTCTGCTGGCTGCTCTTCGTGTTTGCTCTGGAGCTGAAGTTTGGTTTCTCATGTAATTTGGGCATGCTGAATGCCAACAGGTCTCCAGAGACTACCATAAGGATTAAAATCTTGTTCAGGATGCCATGCCAGTGTGCAGCTGCAGAACTGGCAGGGCTTTAATGGGCAGCAGCTTGCGAGCAGTTTCTGTTCTCAGCAAGCCCTGAAGCTCAGCAACAAACACGCTGCACACAAGCATCCTTCAGTGTCTCTTTTAAGCAGTGCATGTTTGAAAAGTCTTCCCTGCTGCCACTAACACTGCCTGTCTCCTTTTTCCAGCTGGTTTTGTCAAAATGCACTTCATCTCTTTAGTTGCAGATGAATCCTAGTTTGCAGCACTGCTTGGTGTAGTGGCTGACTAAGAGCTAACCTAACAGATGGAAGTTGTTTCTCTCAGCCCTGTGAATGTGCAGACTTTTAAAGAGTGGTTATGGGTAGAGGCTGGCTGCATGATCTGTGATGTGTCCACACAAGTAGAAGATGCAGTTTGACTTTGCCTGTTTCTGTCTGCCTCCTCTTTCTTTTAAATCTAGTAGAAGAAATACTGATCAGCCTCTTTCCTTTAAGGGAGATCCTTACCAGTGAGCTCTTACAAGTTGGCACCTTGCAGTTAATTGCCATTGCCAACAGCTTGATTAACTCTTTTTCTTGGCACCAGATTTTCATAGCAGAGGCCTTGGGTTTCTCAGTTTTTGCCATACCCCTACAGGGTGCAGAGTTTGAGCATCAAGTGTGGTCTTTGACCCCTGTTGGAGCTGCTCAGTTGTTAATGGTTCATTAGGGACTCCTTGATAAGGCTGCAAATCCTGCACTTGAAGCAGGAGGATAAATCCTGATTTCTGCCTTTGGATCTGGTCAGAAATTCAGTGGCTTTACCAGGTCTTGTCTGTGCTTTATGCTTCAGGCTGTGCCTGTGGTTTCAGCACGGGCTGGTGCCACAGTGCTGAAAGTGCCTCTGTGTGGTGACCCAGTTCAGAGTGGGAACAGCAGTGCAGCTCCTCATGGAGTGCTGAGCTTTCTGCACTGCTGACAACACAGCAGGGCCTGGGCAGGTGGCAGTGTGCTCTGTTTGGAGCTTATGGAGAGAAGGCAGCAGAGCAGCAGCTGTGCAGGGGCTGTGTGGGGAGAGGGAGCTTTGTAGACAGAAGGGTGCTCGGCTGGCGGTGGCCTGCTCCCCTTGCTGCCGGTTTGTGCTCCCTGGCTGTTGTGACAAGCCTCCTGTAAACAGCACAGCAAAGAACCAACCTCCTTTTTAATCCAGTTTCACGTGCACTGGCCACTGGTGTCCTGCACAACTGAATTCCTGCCCCTCTTGAGAGCTAAGCAGCTGAAAAACTGTGGTGGTCTTGGACTGTGCTGGAACAAAATGTCTTCTCCTCCTGTCCAAATGAGAGCATGGTAAAAAGCTCCCTTTGAACTAGAGCTGCTCTCCATTTTCCAGCAGAAATTCCCTCACCCTGCCAGCCAGCACAATCTGCTTGCAGTTGTTCTGTGGCACAGCTCTGTAAACTGTCCTTCAGCCTAGATTACAGCATCATAGGATGTTAGGGGTTGGAAGGGACCCAAGGAGCTCATCAAGTCCAGCCCCCCTGCCAGAGCAGGACCAGACAACCTAGTTCCAGTCACACAGGAACACATCCAGACAGGCCTTGAAAGTCTGCAGAGAAGGAGACTCCACAACCTCTCTGGGGAGTCTGTTCCAGTGCTCTGTGACTCTTACAGTAAAGAAGTTCCCCCTCGTGTTGAACTTCTTCAGATGCCCTCTGCCTGTTTTCTCTTCTTGTGTGGGCTGCTTCTGCCTTGGCTTTGAGTTTGTGCAGGAAATGGTTGCGTGAGATTGAAATTTATGGGCTAACCCAATTCCACACAGCTGGGGAGTACATAACAGCCTGGCACTTCATTTCCCTCTGGAAGTAATTCACATTGCAAGACTGAGAGGTTTTGCTGCTCACCTGTTTAAAACTCACTGTCCTGATGTTTAGATCCTTCCCACCGCTAAACCAAAGCAAATAAAGGAGATGTTGGAGCCATTTAGCTTTGGGTGGTTTCTGTCCCCCACTGCTCACTTCAAGCCCCTTGCTATGAAATGTGCTCAGCTATTGCACATCAGAGAGTAGTCCTTACAAGGAACTTATCCACTGTGAAATGTAGCCACTTGGAGACTTGCTGCTGCTCCGCTGGGTTGGGGGGGTGTGTCTCTCTTTCCCTCACTGAATTTTCTGCTCACTTCAGAGTGTGCTTGGTTATATCTGTAACCGGCAGCTGTGGGGGTGAGAACTGTGAATCTGGCTGGGCATCATCAATGGAAAGAGGATTCTTTAATGCTGAAATGAGTTTGGTTAGCAGATTCTTGGTTCCCTCTCCAAGTTAAGTTTAGAAGGATGTGGGTGTCCTCTTTTGTGCAAAAGCTTCTGTCAGTGTTTGCTCTGAGAAGAGCTCACATGAGAGCAGTGGCTCTAAACCTTGGCCCTAATTTAAGCAGGAGTAAAAGTGGCAAGTAACTGAAGCTCTCTAATTGGTTGTCTTTCACTATTGCAGAAGAAAACTTACCAAAGCAAATTGATGATTTGGGAAGTCAGTTCACAGAGATTTTCATTAAACAGCAAGAAAATGTCACGCTCCTGCTCAGCCTTGTGGAGGTGAGTGGCAGAACCCTGCTTGGGATGCTGAGGGACTTGTTGTGCTGGGGAGGGAGGTAACTTGTAGGGATCTGCAAGAGGGCTGGCTTGTCTTGCCCTCCTGCATTTCCCAGGTAAGATGGGATGGTCCCTGGAGGGTCAGACTGACTGGTTGTTAGGGAGAAGAAACAGCTAGGAGAGCTGTCTCAGAGAGCAAGAGGAGAGGACACTGCTGGGGATTTTCCTGGCTGATAGTGAAGAACAACAGAACAGGAAAGCATTTGAATGCTGGCCCCATGCTCTGATAGGATGGGTGAAAAAAGAACTGGGCAGGAGAAGAAATTCTGTAGCTGTTTGGTGTCTAGAAGAGAGAGCTGAATACTGAGGAACTGATTAATGTTCTCCTCTCTGGTTTTGCAGGAATTTGATTTCCATGTTCGCTGGCCTGGAGTGAAACTCCTCACATCTCTTCTAAAGCAGCAGGGACCTCAAGTGCAGCAGATAATTCTTGTCAGCCCAATGGGTCAGTGTTTGAGTTTATTGCTGAGAACTTGAAGCTGGAAGCTTGGCAAACAGCATGGTGGGGGCAGGGTGAGAGGAGTCTTCAGTAAGGTGTTTTCAAGACCTCCAGCATGAAAAAGCTGCTCCCTTTATTAATGCTTTTTAAAAAATGTGTTTCTTGCAGGTGTTTCCAGACTGATGGATTTACTAGCAGACTCTAGGGAGGTGATAAGAAATGATGTAAGTAGAGAGCAGAGAGCTCTTCATAAGTAGTAACTCTCAGCTGAACTGCTCAGTGCTGCCACAGAACTGGGCTTAGGTTAAATGAGTGCATGGGAAGAGGCATTGTGGTTGCTTCTTGGGGATATTGAATTCCTCAGCTGAGTTGGGTGGCTCTTGGGTGTCTTGCCATCATTCACACAAAGGCACACTGCTCCTGTGCACTTCTTGCTCCTGACCCTCCCGTGGGCTTTTCCTGGCCTGTCAGCTGGTCACATTCACTCCAGCACATCTCTTGACTCATTAGGTGCCAAAATGCTCTAATTCTTACAGAAGAAATGAAATGCTTTACAAGTCCCTTTTCACAGAATCACAGAATTAACCAGATTGGAAAAGACCTTTGAGATCATCAAGTCCAACCTATCCCCTAGCCTTTCTGATTAACTAACCCATGGCACTAAGTGCCTCATGAAGCCTCCTTTTAAACACCTCCAGAGATGGGAACTCCACCACTTCCCTGGGCAGCCCATTCCAATGGCCACTCTTTCTGTGAAGCACCTCCTAACATCTAGCATCTTTCCTCTGTAAAGCCTCATGGTACCCTTTGGAACACTCCTGTGCCTCTGTTTTGAGGTGCAGTGAGGCATAAGGAGCTGCTGTGTGGTGTCCGTGATGGGGTTGGTTAGCTGTGCTGAGGTGCAGGGCACACAGCTGTGTCCTGTGCTTCTGGCCAAGGATCATGCTGCTGACTCAGCATTCTGTGACTTCCTTAAAGCCAGGCAGTTCCTGTAAAGCTAAGCTTAATTTCTTCTCTCCCCACCTGTCAAGGGAGTCTTATTGTTACAGCAGCTGACCAAGAGTAATGCAGCCATACAGAAGATTGTTGCCTTTGAAAATGCCTTCGAGAGGCTTCTGGACATTATAACTGAGGAGGGAAACAGCGATGGAGGTACAGAAAAGCCTAAGACTTATTCACAGCCTTGTGCTCCTGCACAGACTGTTGGGTGACAGCATTTACAGGCTGATGTTAGTATGCACTTGGAGCTAGTCAGTGGGTAGGAGGATCAAAACACACAGCCTGGTTGTAGCAGAAGGAGCAGAACCAGACTGAGCAAGTAGGCAGGGCCTTGGCATCTCCTGAAAACTCATCCTCAGGAGTTAAATTCTCTGAGCATGTGTGCATGAGTTGGTGTGTGGCAGCTGGACTTAGGCCACTTGAAGGGCAGTGTCAGAGATGTGTATGCAGCATTTGTCACTCACCGAGTTAAGCATCTGCATTCCTCCTGCAAGGTCCTTGGATGCTTGGAGTGCTTTGAAGTAGCAGCTCACTGAGCTCCTTCAGCCTCACTACTGACTTCAGCTTTCTGGTCAGCTCCTTGCTAAAGCATTTACCTGTTGGGGTGAGAAAAAAATGAACAGAAAATATAAAAAGAGCAAACCTGAGTTCTCTTTTACTAGCATCACATTATGAGTTTGCTACCAGTTGTAGCTAGCTCACAGGATCAGTTTCAGTAGCAAGTTGCTGTGACCTTTCTCTGGGCTGCAGGAGCAGTTAATGCTGCTCTCCCAACTGAATTACTCCAGGTATGCTGGCATGGAAGGATTAAGCAAAGGTGCTATTTTTAGGCAGCTGATAAATTTAGGGCACTTGCTCTGTAAATTCCTGAGTGCTAAGAGTTCTCTGCTCCCCCTCCTACATGTCCCTTCCCCTGCACGCAGCCCTGCCGTGGGCTGGCTGCCCAGCTGTGGGAAGGGGGAATGTGGCAGCTGCTCTCTCTCTTTGTTCTCCCACTCCCAGGTCTGGCATTGCCAGGCTGTTTGCACAAGTGCAGGGAGAAGTCCTGATCCTTACTGTTAAGTCCAGATTTGGAATTGTCCCAGCAGAAGCAGACTGCCTTTACTCGTATTGTCTGCTGGACAGGGCTGCCTGGGGATTTGCTTCTCTCACAGTACAGAGCTGATGAGCATCTTGGGCTTTTTCAGCACAGATAAAACTTGAGGGGAAAAAGAAATAATAATGAAAAAAAAAAACCACAAAAAAAAGCTATTGTTGAGCAGAGTTGGAATTGGCTTATTGTAAGGGCTGTTTCTAGAAGTGCTTCTCCACCAGAGTAAGCCCCAAAGTCCCTCTGAAATGAGCTGAAGAGGGAAGGGCTGTGTCAGGCAAGGGACAACTGCTGCATCCCAACTGTGGTGCAGTTCCAGAGGAGCTTTGTTTTAGTGCTGATGCAGAGGCAGTAGTGCAGCCTCTGAAGTAGGCACACTGCAGTACACAAGCTGTTGGTGAGCCTTGCTCTGAAGTTCTTTTTATTCTGACCCAATTAGCTCCTCCTAGACTGTATTCTTTGTGGAAGAAACACAAGGATGGTTTCCTCAGAAATGTGCTGGATCAGCATCCACCTAGTGAGCTGAGTGAACTTTGGGTTTTTCCATGCAGGAGGTGCAGTTCTTGGTCCAAATCTAATGCCTGTTATGAGTAAAGAGTTCAGCAGTGTGTGCTCTGTTCCATAGTTAGTGCAGAGGGCAGCTGGTTGGTTTTCCATGGGTCATCCTCTCATTCATCTTGTGGGTTTTTGCCTCACCAGGAATAGTGGTGGAAGATTGTCTCCTCCTGTTACAAAACTTGCTGAAGAACAACAACTCCAACCAGAACTTCTTCAAGGAAGGTTCCTACATTCAGCGTATGAAGCCTTGGTTTGAGGTGGGAGATGACAACTGCGGGTGGTCTGCACAGAAAGTAACAAACCTTCATCTAATGCTGCAGGTAAAACACTTCCTGCAATGGCTCAGTGTCCATCCCAGCACTTCTTCAGCTCTCTTTGCAATGAAGAATCATAGAATGGTTTAGGTTGGAAGGGACCCCAAAGCTCATGCAGTTCCAACTCCCTGTCATAGATAGGCAAGGATGCCTCCCACTAGATCAGATCACTCAAGGCCTCATCCAGCCTGGTCCTGAACACCTCCAGGGAGGTTGTAGAGCACAGAATCACCAAATCTTTAATCACATTCAGTGGTTCTGTGCTCCACAGCCTCCCTGGGCAGCCTGTTCCAGTGTCTCACCACCCTCACTGCAAAGAACTTCCTCCTAACACCCAGTTTCAATCTCCCCTCTGCCAGTTTAAACCCATTCCTCCTTGTCCTGTCATTACAAGACCTTGTAAACAGTCCCTCCCCAGCCCTCCTGTAGGCCTCCTTCAGATACTGGAAGACTGTAAAGAAGTTCTTCCCAAGAATAGGTGGAATGTCACAGTTAGCTGCAAAGCATGGGCTGGCTTCAGCTCAGAGCTAGATGTCACCTTGACCTCCGTTTTCAGGAGCAGTTGTATTTTGTGGCTAAACTTGTTTTGTTTGTGCATTTTGGAAGCTCTCAGGCTCTCTTCACATGGAAGTGTTGCTTTGATTGTAGCTGGTGCGGGTGCTGGTGTCTCCCACCAACCCTCCTGGGGCTACCAGCAGCTGTCAGAAGGCCATGTTCCACTGCGGCTTGTTGCAGCAGCTCTGCACCATCCTGATGGCCACGGGGGTTCCTGCTGACATCCTGACAGAAGTAAGAGGGAGCAAGCAGATGCAGGGATGGGGGCAAGCAGGACTCTGCGGGGAGAACTGGCTGCTGCTGAGACAACCTGATGTGATAAGAGAGCATTTCAGATGGCAGAGGTGTCAGCTCCTCAGAGAAAGGAGCCAGCTCTCTTACATGATACTCTGCAGCCAGAAAACAGTCATGCCTGCTTGGGTTTTGTGTTGGCTTTCAGCCTGTCCCAGAGTGGCTGAATTGATTGACATTTTTTCTTGTTTGGGGGATGGTTTTCTGTTTTTCTCTCTCGAGACAGTCTAGAAGTATTCTACCTCAGCAGGCCTCAATGCTGAGGGAAGCTGTCAGCAGTGCAGGATTGAGGTTTTCCCTTGGTAAATGGTGTGCTTAGATTGAGTGTGGATTGGTTCCTCTGGCACAGCCTCCAGTCCAGTGCTTTTCTGTCTTGGAAGTTTCACCTCTCAGCTCCTCTCCAGTGTCCAGCTTGCCTGGTTGGCATAGCAGAGCTGCTGTGAGAGAGGAGATGGAGTTGGAGGTACTTGGGTATGGTAGAGCTGGCTGAGCTGTCCCTTACCCTTTGCTTCACAGCCACCAGCTGCCTCGATTTCATCTGGAACAGTTTTACTGAATCAGTCCTTGTGCTGAGACTTGGAATGTGTGTGTGGATGCTGAGCTGTCAGGGTGATCTGGGATCATTTTGTGGGAGTAGATTAATGCCTGACACTGTATCCTTTTCTATATCCTTTCTGTAGACCATTAACACTGTCTCAGAGGTCATCCGAGGATGCCAGATTAATCAAGACTACTTTGCCTCTGTAAATGCACCTTCTAATCCACCAAGGTAGAGGAAGAAAAGTGTTTAACTGGGTTGGGTAATAAAGTATTGGTATGGGCAAAGGATTGTTGGAATTCAGAGCCTGGGATTATGACACAGAGCCTCAGGTTCAGGTTGGGAGTCTTAGAGCATGAAGGTGTCAGGTGTGCTGGCACCTGAACTGATTTATTTTGTGGCACCTGAAAAGGGGAAGTGAGCCATAGCTGAGGAGTTCCCAGATTGGGATGAGCTGCTACTGTCAGCCAGAGGATTTAGAGGCAAGCAAACAGGTACTTGGAACTCAGACTAGGGAACAGGAAGTGTTAGTTTAATGGCATCTTAACATTTAGTTAGCAGAGGAGCACTACAGGCTGCTGGTGGTGTAAGGAGGCATCTCCTGCAGTGCTCCTGAGGCTGGCAGGAGATGGAAATCTTGTGGAAGAACACTGGCTCCTTGCAGCCATCTGTGCTGAAGCTGCTGTTGGGTTTGTGTATGAAGACCAGAGGCTATGCTCAGATGTTGGAACCGGTGATAGATGGGGCAGGCAAAACTCTGTGCACTCCATGTTGTGTTATCTGTGGTTGCCTTCCTTCAAGGCCTTGTCCTAACATTTTCCCTCTTTCCTTTGCCAACAGGCCTGCCATTGTGGTCCTTCTGATGTCCATGGTGAACGAGAGGCAGCCTTTTGTGCTGCGCTGTGCTGTCCTCTATTGCTTCCAGTGCTTCCTGTACAAAAACCAGAAGGGGCAGGGGGAGATCGTCTCCACGCTGCTGCCCTCCACCATCGACGGTAGGCGAGGCTGGCACCAATGCTTCGTGCAGCAGCTGGCATAGAGTGTCTGATCCGAGCAAGATCTGCTTTAGCATTGCTCTCAAATGCCACTAGTTTATTTTTTTCTGAGCCTTAAGTGGGTTTTGATGTCTTTCATTGTTGTCGTGGCCTCTTCTAATCTCCCTTGTACCTCTTGGCTGTTCTGGTAGCTACAGGTAACTCGGTTTCAGCTGGCCAGCTGCTCTGTGGGGGCCTCTTCTCCACGGACTCCCTCTCCAACTGGTGTGCTGCGGTGGCCCTGGCCCACGCCTTGCAGGAGAATGCCTCTCTGAAGGAACAGCTGCTGAGGGTTCAGCTGGCGACCAGCATCGGCAACCCGCCGGTGTCGCTGCTGCAGCAGTGCACCAACATCCTCTCGCAGGTAGGGCTCCCACCCAGCCTGCCTGGGGGGGACTGGGGCTGCAAGGGCACTGCTGCCCCGCGGAGGGGCACTGCTGGAGGGAACAGCTGCAAACCTAACCAGAAAGAGGGTGTGCCCTCCCTTGCAGACTGCTTTTATGCCTCACTTGAAGCAAGGGCAGGAGAGCAGCAAACCTGGCTTGCAGCACTGACTGCTGCTTGGTACTGTCTGCGCTCAGCAGGCAGAAGGCACTTAAAGCATCTAGATCTTAGACTTGGTTTAAAAGACAAGGCAAGCTGGCAGGACCCACAGGCACATTTTATTGCTGAAGTGATGCCTGGTTGGCTTTTAACCTGCAACTGCTAACTGGAAGCATGCTAAGGATACCAGGCTCTTGGCTGGGTTTGCTGGTCAAGGCCAAAAGCTTGTCTGACCATGACCTGCCTTTGCAAACAGCGAGTGAGATGAGTTACCTCCTAGCCCACACTTCCTTTTGCCATGCCCTCTGTTATGCTTTCCCCAGAGCATTAACTCTGGCAGCAGTCAGCCTTTGCTGTGGCTGAGAACAATGGCAGAGTGCTGGAATTTGGGATGCATTCACCTGCCTTTATCTGCACTCAGCACTCCCCACCCTTTTCCCAGCACTTTTGTCTGAGGTAAACTGGGAGTCAGGAAAAACTGCCTGAGAGGACTGAAGGGCCTGCAAGCGTGGGGGGGGCTGTGTCTGCAATGTGCTGCCCTCCAGGGCTGTGCAGTAATGTGTGTGTAACTTGCAGGGGGATAAGATCGACAGACGGGTACGTACCCACCGGCACAGCTTTGGCATCTCCTGGGGTCTTTTAACTGCTTCTGACTTTGTTTCCACTCACAGCTTCGTGTGGGGTTTGGGGTTTGGGGTTTGGTCCTGGCGTAACCCAACTCACTCTGTGTCTGCAGGGCGTTCTCTGGGGGTGCTCCACAAAACTGGGGGATGAAGGTCCTGGGTAGCACGGGTGCTTTCTTTGCGGTGGGGAGACTCCTCCACCTAACAGATGCCTTTCCCTGTTAGAAACATGGGAACTGTTAGCAGTGCTGTTTCCTGACTGGCCTGCAGCCAACAGCTGGTACAATCTCAAGCGGGAACACGGTGCTGATTTCCTGCCTGCTACACCTCCCCCAGCTGTTTAACCTGCCTCCTGGCCTCCTTGTACCTTCTACTTACCAGAGGTTTTAACCTTGGAGCTGCTAGTGGTGACTAGCAGGGATCTTCTTACGAGCAAACAAGCCCTGGAGTGAGCTGTTTGACCTTCGGGCTGCTACTTAAAGCCCTAAGTTGGTTATCTGGGGCAGGAAAAAAAAACCCAACAATTCTGAAATATGGCTGCTGTGGGATTTCTGGTTTATTTGCCACCTTGGTCACAGCCGTCCTGAGGGGTAGCACAGCTGTCCTGAGCTGTAGCACAGCAGCTGTGGAGAGCTGCCATTGCTCACAGCAGGTACTACCAAATAGCTGTGCTGTTTTTCCAGAGAGGCTGTTCTGGGCTGAGTGGAAATCCCGAGGCAGAGCATGTTCCTCTGAGCTCAGAGGAGCAGGCAGTGCCTGAGGACAGATGTGTTTTGTCCCTGCTTCCAGCAGATGTGTGCTGCAAGCCTGACATTTGTGTCAGTGTTCCCCTAAGAAGCTGAGGATGTGCCAATGTGCTGCAGGGCAAAGCTGCCAGTGCCAGAGCTCATTCCCAGTGCATGTGAGCTGGCTGACAGTGTTGGGGTAGTCAGAGTCAGCTCCTTGGGCCACTATGTGCCAGTGAATCTCTCTGAGACATCATTAGACTGGCTTGGGAAGATCATAGAATGGTTTAGGTTGGAAAGGACCTCAAAGCTCATCCAGTTCCAACCCCCCTGTGCCATAGGCAGGGACACCTCCCACTAGAACAGGTCGCGCAAGGCCTCATGCAACCTAGCCTTGAACACCTCCAGGGAGGGAGCAGCCACAACCTCCCTAGGCAACCTGTGCCAGTGTCTCACCACCCTCACTGCAAACAACTTCCTCCAGTTTCAATCTCCCCTCTACCAGTTTGAACCCATTCCTCCTTGTCCTGTCAATACAAGACCTTGTAAACAGTCCCTCCCCAGCCCTCCTGCAGCTCCCTTCAGATACTGGAAGGCCACTCCAAGATTTCCTGGAAGCCTTCTCCAGGCTGCAGAGCGCCAGCTCTCGTAGCTTGTCCTCATGAGTGAGGAAGTCACTGTGGGGTTACTTTGCAGGGTCACATCTGTGCTGCCTGATTTACTCTGGGGACTGTTCAGTCTAGTTTAATTTTTGTGCTACTAAAGCTGTGTGCAGTGTAACTAACAAGCAGGAAGACATTCTTATTGCTTGTCTGATGAGGAGACAGAATTGTGTGAGCCTGCAATGGAGAACAGTTTCTGGGGGTGTTTTAGTCCTCCATTGCAGAAAGATAAACAGCTTGGGGGGGTTTTTACTCTTTCCAGGGCAGCAAAGTCCAGACCAGGGTTGGACTGCTGATGTTGCTCTGCACTTGGCTAAGCAACTGCTCGATTGCTGTCACCCACTTCCTTCACAACACAGCCAATATTCCCTTTGTATCCTTCACCTGCTTGCAGAGTGAAGTTCTTGAGGTTACTTGTGTGCAAGCTGAGCGCTGATGTAGATCCCACTGCAGGACACCTGCTGGGGTAGGAGCAGCAGCCAGCATTTTGCTCACAGATTGACAGAATGGCTGAGGTTGGAAAGGACCTTCAACGTCATCCAGTTCCAACACCCTGCCATGGGCAGGGACACCTCCCACCAGCCCAGGTTGTTCAAGGCCTCACCCAGCCTGGCCTTGAACATCTCCAGGGAGGGGGCATCCACAACCTCCATGGGCAACCTGTGCCAGTGTCTCCCTATCCTGTCAGGAATTTCTTTGCTGTCAGTACCCTGTGGATGCTGAGCTGTACATAAGATGTGTGTTTAGTTAGAGCACAATGGAAGGCTTCCTCATTCTGCCAGCCAAGTGCATTCCTTGTTCTGACAAGCCCCTTGGTATTTTTAGTGTGCTTTAGCTTCTACCCTAGAGGAAGGAGGGAGGCTTCCTATTTATTGCTACTCTTGCCTTTCAGGAAGAACTCTGACAGAGGTACTTAAGGCTAAAACTGTCACCTTATCTAAACTCTGTTGGAACAACTCAACATCTTGGGTTCAGCATGAAGTTACTGAGGGGGGAGGTTGCAGGGGAACCGCAGATTACTCAGAGATAGCTTTGTGAGGGTTCCAGTGTTATTTTTTCTGCTTCCTGATCAAGAGTGGTTTTACCTGAGAAAATAATTGCAACTGGGAATCTCTAGAGGGAGGAGAATGTTACATGTGTCGTGCTTGTGAAGTACCTCAGCCTTAACAAGAGCTCCAGCTCACGGGGCAGATAGCTGAAAACCTCGGAGAGGAGGAGCAGCTTGTCCAGGGCCTCTGTGCACTTCTGCTTGGCATCTCCATCTACTACAATGACAACTCCCTTGAAAATTACAGGAAGTGAGTATGATGTGGGAAGGGAGCATGGGACAGGCATGAGAGACTGCAGGGAAGGTTCTGATGGTGGCTCAAGAGGCTCCTAAGTGAGGCACTGAATGTTCTCCATGTATGTTCCTTATGGACTCATACAATCATAGAATCAGGGTTGGAAAGGACCACAAGGATCAGCCAGTTCCAACCCCCTTGCCATGCCCAGGGACACCCTACCCTAGATCAAGCTGACCACAGCCTTATCCAGGCTGGCTGCAAATACCTCCAGGGACGGGGCCTCCGGGGTCTCACCACTCTCATGGTGAAGAATGTCCTCCCCACAACCAGTCTGAATCTCCCCACCTCCAGCCTTGCTCCATTCCCCCTAGTCCTGTCACTACCTGATAGCCTAAAAAGACTGAAGAAATTAAGACTAAGTGACCCGGCTCTAGTTCTGCATAGCTCCTCCTGCCCTGTGTGCTCCTGGGGTGGGAAGAGATGTGAATGGTAGCTGAAAACCTGCCTCTGTAATGCAGAGCAGCTGGTGCAGTTAAGACTGGGGCCAGGTATTCAGAGTTGTAAGTACAAAGAGCCAACTTGAGGGGATGATGGGCTCGGTCCTGGCCAAGTGTTGCACTGTGATTTGTCCTTTTCCAGAGAGAAGCTGAAGCAGCTGATTGAGAAGAGGATTGGCAGGGAGAACTTCATTGAGAAGCTTGGCTTCATTAGCAAACATGAACTGTATTCCAGAGCTGCTCAGAAGCCACAGCCCAGCTTTTCTAGCCCAGACCACATGATGTTTGACCATGAATTTACCAAGCTTGTGAAGGAGCTGGAAGGTGAGATGCTAACTGTCCTCTCTGCAGGGGTTGTGGTGAGCTGCTGGGTGTGCAGTGTGATGGTTCTGGATGGAGTGCTCGGAAGGGTGTTCCAGTACCAGCAGTTCAGGCTGAGTTGCCAATGCCACGAGCTCAGTTAAACTGTTTGGAGGGCATAAAAAAATGAACTGGGCTTTAGCTGACAAACTGTTTCTGGCAGGAGTCATAAGTAAAGCTATTTACAAGTCCAGTGAGGAAGATAAAAAGGAAGAGGAGGTCAAGAAGACATTGGAACAGCACGACAACATCGTGACTCACTACAAGAAAGTCATTAGAGAGCAGGTAAGGGGCAGTCACACTGTGCATGTACCTCCAGAAGTTAGTGGCCCTGCACCACAGTGCAGTCCTCCCACTGTTCCAAAGTGGGAAACAAGGGATCTGGCAATGCAGAGGCACTTCTTGAAACAACGTAAGGCAAGTTTGGGTTCTCCTGAATGTCAGTGTTTAGAATCTTGGTGCACTTTACCGTGGTTCAGGGAGCTGGGATGGACATGGAATGAAGGGACAGTGAAGCACCAGTGAGACTTCACAGAACATGTGATGACTGCAATTAACAGGCTTCTGTAATGACTCTTGAGGCAAAACACAGGCCTGCAGGCTTCAGTGTGCTGGAGGAAAATTGGCAGCCATCAGATTCCATAGGTTTCCTTTTTCCTGGTGTGGTGATGCTGGAGGTTTCCAAAAGATTGGGAAGGCATTGGCCTGGTGAAGGCCTTCTGTCTCTCCCAGGTTTTCCTCCCAGGAGTAACTCCCTAAACCTGTGAGAGGCTTTGCTCACAGTGTCCTTTGTACAGACCCATGGACTGCTGGAGCTGAGGTTTTGCTGTCTTTTCTCTGCCTTCCTGTCAGTGCTGTGCTCACAAGTGCTGTTATGCTGTTATTCCAAGTGCCTCCTTTGCTTCCACAGGACCAGGAGCTTGAAGAACTAAAGCAACGAGTTAACACTTTAACATCTCAGAATGAACAGCTCCAAGCCACAGTTACACAGCAAGTGTCACAGATCCAGCAGCACAAGGACCAGTACAACCTCCTTAAAGTGCAGCTAGGTAGGCTTCAGGAAGGGTAGCCAAGTCCCCTTGCTAGTGCAAAGCTCTGCTGTGATTGCCAGCAAGCTGTAGAGCAGCTCCAGCAGGCATCCTTCTGCCTCCTCGGGCCTGCTGCTCTGTGCCCTGCAGCACCTGGAAGCCTCCCACAGAGATAAAATGCACTGCACTCAACTTGATGTGGAGCGTTGCAAATGCTTTTGTTCAAGCTGCTTTGCTGCAGGTGTGCCTGGGGAGGGGAGGAACTGAAGCTGGGTGCCTGGGAGCTGCTGCTGGAGGCTCTCTACACTTTCAAGTCAGTCCAAAACTGTCGTTGCTGTTCAGGCTTGGCAGAAGAAGAGATGAGCCATGGGCTGTGCTGAAGCTGGGCTGTGCTGAAGCTGGGGTCTGGGAATGAAAGCAGGACTTGGAGAAGAGCTATGCAAGATGGGGCCTACTGCTGTCACTAGAGAGATGCTTAAATCAGGAGAGCATATTGAAGTTGTTCCAAGGCAAGGATGCCTGATAAGCTGGATGTGGCATAATTCCTGAATCCTCCAGGGTTGCCCATGACTGAAATTACTGGAGGAATTTACACTTGTCCTTCCTCCATGGAATGATTTAACTGGGAGCAGCTTACTGTGGATGCAGTGAATGAGGCCGCAGGCAGGGGCAGTCACAAGTAACACCCTGGAAGGAGTTACAAATCAGAGCTCTTGATTCAGCTCTTGACAAGAGAATTCTAAATCCTCTGCTTTGTTTCCTGCTTTAGAGTGGCTTCTGCTGCCCTGAGAGGCAGGAGGGGCATGGGCAAGGACTTCTAATTGGGTGTGTTTGAAGCTAGCTGCAAAAGGAAGTTGGTGTTTGTGACCTCTGTTGCAAACTGTCTTTTAGGAAAGGACACTCAGCACCACAACTCCCACGGTGATGCCTTCCAGGTGAATGGCTTCCAGACAGAAGAAGTGAGCAGACTGAAAGAGGAGTTGGAAGAATGGAAAACCAAGCATGAAGTGCTGCAGGGGCAGTTAAGGGAACGGGAGTCTGTGAGTGAAAATCTGGTAGGTGCTGTCTGGGCACAACAGACCACGACTGGCTGCATGCTGGTAACAAGAAACACGTGGTGGGTGGTGGCTTGAGGAGGCTCTCTTCTGCTTCACATTGTCCCCAAGAGGACTTTGTGCAGCTATGCAGCCATTGGGGTTTTCTTCAGTGTATTTTGGGTAGGGAAAAAAAATAGCTCTAGGTGTCTCCCTCAGGAAGGGGTAATGGCCAAGACTTATTTATGAGGGGGTTCCATTTTGCTGTGCATTGGTGAGATGCATTTTGCATCCATCCAGCAGTCAGGGCTTTGTGATGTGCATTTCTTAACCTGTTCTGCAGCCTGTCTGCTGGCAGCTTTGGTCATGCAGGCACAGGGGTTTGCTTTGTGCTCTGCCATGAGTGTTTTTCTGGCTGGCTCTGATTTTTCTTGTTGCTGTTCCAGAAGTCCCCGCAGCTAGAAATGGGCACAGCAGAGCAGTCTTCACAGACCAGCAAATCTGGAGGCTTGGAGCACAATGATGAACTGCAGAAGGTGAGCTTGTGGTACTTGAGCAAAGCTGACCTAACATCCAGTTTCAATCTCCCCTCTGCCACTTTAAACCCATTCCTCCTCATCCTGTCACTACAAGATTCCTTGTCAGTAGTCCCTCCCTAGCCTTCCTGTAGGCCTCTTTCAGATACTGGAAGGCTACTATAAGGTCTCCTGGAAGCCTTCTCTTCTGCAGGCTGCAGAGCCCCAACTCTGTCAGCCTAGCATCTTGGTGGCCTCTTCTGGACTGGCTCCAACAGTTCCATGTTGTAGTTTTCAATGTTGTTATGAAAGCTTCCAGACATTAGATGTGTAGCATACAGGAATTATCTGCAGGTCCTACAATTGAAGGTAGCTGTTGCAAAAACCACCTAGCAGAGTTCCTCTGATCAGAGAGCTCATAGTGCCTTGGTAAGGCATAAATGGACTGCTGCACCAAGGATGGAAGTGTGTGGAGCTTGCTGCTGGGAGTGTTATGGTGTGAAACACCTTTAGAACCCTGACTGAGCCTTAGCTGGCACAGAAAAGAGTTTGTAAGAGCAAGTTGGAAATGCCTGTTGCTGACTAGCTTTGTCTTCTGGAGAAACAGATGCTGTGCCCTACTGGAGGGTGCTGCAGCTTTCCTCTCAGCTAGGAAGCAGTTCCTCTGGTAGCAAGTAAGAAAAATGTGAGTGACAACCTTCCTCTACTGAATTAACTTGACGTATGTTTTGTCTTTGTGTCCTGCAGGAATTAGAAACGCTCAGGAGTCAGGTTCAGCTACAGGCTGCAGAAATCTCTAAGCTTCAGCTGGAGAACCAAAAGCTACAAGTAAGTAATGGTACCAGTGAAAAAGTTTGTCTTACTTTCTCCTTGGGAACTAAACCTTCACACTTCCTGCCTCTCCTGTCTGTAGCTGTTGTCCCAACCAAGCTTGTTCTAAGAATTTACCCTGATACGGGATTCCAGCAGTCCTAAATGTTAACTAGGAAAATCCTTCCCGAGGAAAGAAGGAACTTCCAGCCCTTCATTTGCTATTGCAAGAGAGACTTGAAAGGGGAAACCCTCAGGTGTTTGCTGTACAGATCACCTAAGGGGAAGGCTTCAGCCACACTCCAGGCTCAGCTGCTCTGAAGGCAGATGCCATTGCTGTGTTGGCCATGCGTGCTGTGAGGTGGAGGCACATTCAAGTGCTCTGCTATCACCTCAGTGCCACCCTCCTGACTGCCTGCCTTTGCCTAAAGGTGGCTTTGTAACTGGAGAAGCAATTGTCCTGAGTTCATGCCGGGCTGCAGTTTTAGCTGAGACAGCTGCCTCATTTTGGAGCTAATAACTGGGCAGGGCTGCCTGAGACTAAACTCTTGCTGTTTCCAGTACTCACGGACAAAGATGGGGATATTGAGCTGCGAAAAAAAATCTACCTTTGACACTTAAGAGGCTTGTTGGCCCTGCTGGAATCTGCCTGTGGAAAATCCTAGCAGCCCTTTAGAGAGCCACTCCTATGAAATAGGGGTTGCACCCTGTTGGTCTGTGTGTACTGTCTGTATTGAGACCCCAGCAAGCACAGATCTGCTTCCTGATGCCTTCCAGCACAGGATGCATGGAACTGCCACACTTTGGCTATGCTGCAAGAAGAAAGTCCTGGATTGAAATTCCAGGACTGACTGTGTAAAGTCTTTGGATGGAGGCATTCAGTGCTCTGATGTGGAATTTCCTGTCCCCAGAACAAAGCTGCAGATCCTGTGTTGGGAGATGGTGCAACAGCAGCAAACATCTCAGAACTGGAGGGGAGACTTCAGCAAGAAATAAAAGAACTGAAGGTTGGTAGTGGGTGGACATCACAGCGAGACACTTGATCCTCAGCCTACAGGAGGAAAGGCTTTGGGTGGCAGAGGTTTGCTTCCTCTACACCTGAAATGCTCCAGGCCATGCAAGGGGAAGCTGGATGCATCTCCTGCCTTTTGCTTTTGGGAAATGTAGGCCCTCTCTGCCTTGAAAGAAGTGGTTAGGAAACGGCTTTACACTCCAATGTTAAATTTCCACCTGTCTTAACTCCTGGTATGGAATAAGAGGATTTGGGTGAGGAATTGTGTGGGAGCAAGGCCACAGGGCTCTTGGTGGTGTTAGAGCTGTTGCACGTGGTGTGTGGAAGGTCTCAGCTGTTCTGTGCTTGTGGCTAACGTGTGGATCTGTCCTGTGGCCAGAGTGAAGTGAAAGCTCTTTCTGAGGAAAAAGAAGTGCTGAAACAGCAGCTGGACTCATCCAGTAGCACAGTTGCTATCTTGCAAGATGAGAAAAGTAAGCTGCAGCAAGAAGTTGCAGAATCCAAGAAGGAGCAGGACGACCTGCTGGTGCTTTTGGCTGACCAGGATCAGAAGCTGCTGGCGCTGAAGATGAAGCTGAAGGATTTGGGTTTCCCGGTAAGTAAAGCAATGGCTCCAGCGAGCCCTTGGGGCTGAGGTGGGCACTGCTGACCCTGCCTGGGCTGCTCTCTCAACCTCTATGGGCAGCTACTGTTAAAAGGAGATGATGCCTGCTTGAAAGTGTTCAGCTTGGGGCTGTGAGAGGCACCTGCCAAGCTCCTGTGAGGAGAGCCTTGATGGGCAGCTTGTTTGAAGAGCCCTTTGCAGCTGCTAGTGTGAAGTTCCTCAGTGGAAGGCAGGAGGCAGAGCAGAGGGTGCTGAGCAGAGGCTGTGGTCCTCAGCAGTCAGCCACCCATGGCCAAGGAGCCTTTACTCAGCACTAACTGGCACAGGATGGTTTTAGGCTGGCTTTAAGCTTCACTCCTCAGCAGCTGCTTGCCTTCAGGATGCTGGACCAGAGCAAGGGATGTTACTCCTCACAGCAGCTCTTCCCTCATTTCAGGTTGAAGATGATGACGACATTGAATCTGGAGATCAAGGAGATGAAGATGAGGATGGGGATGAAGAGGAGCAAGACTAGAAGGCTTTTGTGTCTCACGATGAAAACTAGTTTGCATTGTTATTGGGGGGAAAAAAAAAAATCTACTCTTGCTATACAAAGCAAAACATCTGCTGATGAGAGGCAGATGGGGAAAACGGCAACTGTGGGACTAGTTCCAAGTTACTGAACTGTTTGAGACCCCTTCATGCTAGGTAAAGCAAACCAAAAATCACTCTTTAGGTTCTACATGAGTATCCCAAATTGTACTTACTTAGAAGTTGCTTTAGACACCGTTTAAAGCTTGAGGATTGACAATGTGGCTGCCAAAGTTCATTGTCACCGACAGGAGTTCTGTTCATTTGTCTCTGGTTTTAAGCTCCTGGAGCTCTTTAACACAATTAAAGAGAGCAGTATTTGGTTGAACGCCTGTCGGATGGAATCATTGCTGGGTCATTTCCTGGCTCCCTGTACAGAGCAGTGGTGAGGTGAAGGGTCGAGGGTGGCTGCAGTGCGTGGTGGCCACTCTGCCAGCCTCGTGGGCTGGTTCTCCAGGTGCTCCTGGACCTGCACAGCATCGAGAGTGCCTTGACACCTGAGACAGCTGCAGCGGAACCCCAGCGCCGCACTCGCAACGTGGGAGAGGGTTCCTGGAAGGCTGCACAGGAGAGCTGGTGGCTCTCAATAGAGTCTGTGGGAAAGCAAAGACCAATCCACTCCTTTTTTTTTGTTTGTTTTCTTCCTCCCAAAGATCTAAAGTGCTACTGAGTCAGCATCCAAGTAAGTGAAAGACTTGCTGGCTACTTCAGTAAGGAAATGAAAACTCCTATGATTTATATAACTTATTGGCTCTTGCTGAGTGAATAAAAGAGAACATTTTAAAAGAAAAAAAAAAAAGCAAAGAGAGTTAAGTGCATCACTTTCATTTGGGGGGTAGGAGGTGTCTCCACTTGGTACTTGTTGATTGAACTCTCCTCTTCCATAAAGGCTATTTTAATACACCTGTGAAACTGTCTAAACCCAGGCAAGGTGGGAGAGGGTTCCTGGAAGGCTGCACAGGAGAGCTGGTGGCTCTCAGCAGAGTCTGTGGGAAAACAAAGACCAATCCACTGGGTTTAGACATGTGAAACCGTCTAAACCCAGGCCAGGGTGCCCAGTACCATACTATGCACTGGGGCTCTCCTCAAAGGGCTGCTGCTGCTGCTGCAGGTGGTGCAGTTTTCAACAGCGTTGCCTTCAGCTGCTAAACTTCCTGAGAGCTGCTTTTAAAAGCAAACCTGTCCCTTAACTGGAGGAAGAGCAGGAAAGAAAGACTCCTTCAAAGTCTCCTCTGTGTTTAACCTGAACTTGTTGGAAAGAGTGGTTGAAATAAGCTCTACAGTTGTGCTCCAGGCTTGGGCAGATATTTCTTTTTGCAGTTGTGGGGAAAAAGGGCAAGGATGAGAAGCAATCCTAGAAAATGAGCTGGAATACTTTGTGCCCATGAGGGCCTTACCTCCATACAGCAAGGCTTTGTTCCCCCCTTCAGTGGGACTTGCCTTCTGCTGAAGGAGGAGCTGTGAACAGGCAGCTTGCTGGTGCTGCTTGCCTACCTCTTCTCAAGAGGGAGAGCAGGAGCAGGCAGCCCCAGAAAGCTTTTCTGGATAACTGTGCTGTGTTTGCCTACCCAGCAAGAGCTGCACATGGGTTTAGGGGCAGAACTTTTGACTCTGAGGCAGTGCTTGTTCAGTGAAGTGAACAAACTCTCAGGGAGCTGACAGCTTTCCTGCTTGCAAACCTTCACAAACGCTGTATGAATGCAGCCCCCAGCAGCTGCCTTAGACTAAGGCAGAGTGATTTGGACAGAGTGGTGGTGAGGAGGGGCTGGTGTCTGGAAGCACTGTGGCCATGGCAGCTGTAGAAAGCTTGGGAAAGCTGATGTGACCTATAGGGGCTGGACCAGCAGGGAGATCTACACTTCCCTCCCCATGTCCCACTAGGTGACCTTGCAGGTTCTTTTATGCACCTTTTGCTTTGTTCCAGATGGATTTTACTTTCTTGGCTTCTGGTGCCTTCTGTGAAGTCTCTCAAAATGCTGTGGGCAGAAATGAAGAGATTTATGTTAGCTTTCTTCAGGCTGGGATCATGCCGTAGGAGACAAAAGTGCCTGCTCAGAGCAGAGGCAGGGGCACAGAGAAAGGAAGATGGGGAAAGAAACCAACCTTGTCCTTGCACTGGGTGAGGCAGAATCACCTGAAAAGAAAGCACAGCCCCAGCCTCAGTATGGAAAAGCGCAAGGCAGGTGCTGGATGGTCTGGTCAGGAGCTGTTCCTCTGGCCCCTGGCCTGGCCAGCAGTGCCACTCCCCAGAGAAGGTACCCAGCAGAGATGGTAGCCAACCAGTGGCTTTTTGCCATTCTCTGCAGGGTTCTTGGGAAGTTCTACCCTTTGGATTCAGCTTCAAGATGTTTGAAATTGCAAAAAAAATGCAGGAAGGAGATAACTAGGTGGGGTAGGAAGTGGAGGAGACAGACAAACTGGTTACAAACAGGTTTGAAAGAAGCCTGTTCAAAGCCCTTTTCCCAGCCAGAAAACCTGTTCTGTTGTTGATTTCATTGCACCATCCTAGTGGCAGGTCTTCTTGCTGGCAGCAGGATGTGTCTGGAGTGTAACTGTACCCGTGTCAAAGAGGTGGCCTCTGCCCAGGAGGTGTTCACTTGACTCTGCATCCTGAGCTGCCTCATGAAAATCAGACTTAGTCTTAATTCTTTGGTATTTTTAGTTGTCCCACCATGACTGGTAAATGAATGTAGGGTGTCTGTCTCACCCTGCACAGCATTTGGGTCCTTTCCACTCTCTCTCTGTCAAAGCTAAGCAGGCCAAGAGGTGCTGAGCTGCAGTGAGTACCAGGAGGGAAGAGCAGAAGCTCTGCCGGTAGTGTGCTAACACTCGGAGACCAGAGCCAGCAGCTTTCAGCACAAGAGCCCTCAGGAAAGGTCCAGCACTGCCTGGTTTGGACAGGGGAAGTCTTTGTGCTTCCTTTAAAGCAGTTGCTGCCCTCTTTTCTGGGCCAGCTGTTGGCAAGCACGGTTCCAGGGCAGCAAAAGGAGCCTTACCTGTGCTACGCTGCCTCTGCCTGCCATTGGTCTTCTGCAAGCTCCAAAATTGTCAGATCCTCTTCACTTGTGGGAAGTTCTCCCTAGAAAACAGAAGCAAAGCAGAGGCTCAGCAGGGTGCACAGGCCAGAGAGGTATTGGGGTCAAGAAACAGCTGAGTTAGCTGAGCTCAAACACCAGGCAAGTGCCTGTGCTGGGCTGAGCTCTGCCCTTTTCTTCTGCAGCACAACTTTGCTGTGCAAAGGGAAGTGGAACAGGTCTGTCGTTTGCCCACTGCCCCCTCAACTGCCATTTAAGGTGAGTCTGCCACACAAGTGCCATCTCTGCTACAGCAGCTGGCATGTCCCTATGTCAGGCTCCTCCCTGCACGGTGGCACGGTGGCTGTGTGCAGGGTGGCTGTGCGGGCCTGGCTTTTGGGACCCCTGCAGGTGAGGCAGTGAACGCCTGCATGCAGAGCACAACGAACTGATCTGTGCAAAGCCCCAGGGGGCCAGGAGAGCCAAGGGCATCCTGGCCTGGACCAGGAACAGGGTGGCCAGCAGGACAAGGGAGGTTATTCTGCCCCTGTACTTGGCACTGGTCAGGCCACATCTTGAGTGCTGTGTCCAGTTTTGGGCCCCTCAATTCAAGAGATATGTTGAGGTGCTGGAACATGTCCAGAGAAGGGTGACAAAGCTGGTGAGGGGCCTGGAGCACAGCCCTGTGAGGAGAGGCTGAGGGAGCTGGGGGTGTGCAGCCTGGAGGAGGCCCAGGGCAGAGCTCATTGCTCTCTACAACTACCTAATGGGAGGCCATAGCCAGGTGGGGTTGGGATCTTCTCCCAGGCAACCAGCAACAGAACAAAGGGGACAGTCTCAAGTTGTGCCAGGGGAGGTCTAGGCTGGATGTTAGGAGGAAGTTGTGCACAGAGAGAGTAATTGGCATTGGAATGGGCTGCCCAGGGAGGTGGTGGAGTCCCCATCCCTGGAGGTGTTCCAGCAAAGCCTGGATGGG
>VWZI01016205.1:1503319-1572102 GCA_013396835.1 Psilopogon haemacephalus
ATTCTATTCCATTCCATTCCACTCCCCTCCCATTCCATTCCACACTCCCTTTGGGGGGAAGTGACAATCTCCTGTCATTAGCAGGTAGTGGTGGCACTCCCAACCTGCTCTCTGCTGAGGCCCAGCCCTGCTGTGGCACCCGAGGGTGTTTCCACACACGTCTGCCTCTGCTCCACGAAGCAGGCACGGAATGGGACATTTATTTGGAATGGTGTTTCAGACCATTCCATGTAATGGGGCTGGGCAGGCCTGAGCTCACTGCCTCTCACTCCTATGCAGCACCAAGAGCCTTGTGACACTGCTGTTGATAAAGGACATCCTGCTGGCAGCAAGCTGTGACGCAATGCACTGCTCTCCCCAGGCCGAAGTGAAGGTCAGGCCAAGGCTGCAAACAGCCCTGGTGCGTGGTGCTGTGCCTTGGAGCTGTCAGGGTCACTGCTGGGCAGAGGGGGGACAGGCAGGGGTCGCCAGCAGTTGCTGGGAGGCAGCAGCAGGACTAGAACCCCCAGGCAGACAGCCTGCGTGGTTGCAGGCAGATGCTGGTGCCAGCCCAGAGCAGCCGTTGCTACTCAGGCTGCTGAGTCCACACGTGGGGAGAGCCTTGAGCAACCATGAGCTCTGGGGTCAGTGTCACACAGGGGCCTTGGCCTGACCCCATGACAGCAGGTGACAGATGAATTACCCCCATGGCAGCGAGACCTGAGGCAGAGGAGAGCCCAGGCTGCCCCAGCCAGCTCAGCAACCATCTCCTGCCTGACCCACATGGTGGGCTACGTGACAGGCAGGGTGACAGAGGTGCTCCTCTGCTGGTGGGGCTGACACAGAGCACAGCTCCTCAGCTCTTTGCCTGGGCCATGGACAGCCCAAGGGTGGAGAGACACTGGCACAGGTTGCCTGGGGTGGTACAAGGGTCCTGCAGAGCTGCTATGTACAGCTGAAGACACAAGTAGGTGCAAAATGGCAGGACCTCTGCCTCCTTGGTGCAAGAAGGGGCAGGCTGCTGCATGCTCATATCTCTAACCCTCCAGACTCCCTCTGAGGTCTGTACCTGCACCAATAACTCCATCACAGATTTGGGCAGCTCACAGATAAAGAGCTTAACTCCTGCATTGTCCAGAGGCAAAGCAGAAATGTGACTTCCCCACTAACCAGCGCAGTCTGCAGACACATCCTGCTTTGAGCCATCAGCGCAAGCCTCTCTGCACCTCGTCTGGTGAGTTTCACTGCTGACCACCAGAAGATTCAGTCTAGAGTGAGACCAAGGAACAGCCAAATGGCTTTCCTCATCTTCCACGATGAGGAGCTGGACAGCACAAAGTCCCAAGCTTGGTCTCCAGCTGCCCTCCCAAAGAGCCCCTGGCTCCCCCCTGCATCCTTTCAGGCCCAGCAGGTTTGCTGTGGGCTGCATTCTTCTGCCAGTGGCTCTGAAGGGCGAAAGCTGCCGAGGTCATTCGTTAGCTCTTGTTCAATCTCAGAGGTGTCTCTGCAGCCCTCAGGGGTTACCACAGCCATCCTGGGGAGAGCTCTGCCAGCAGGTGCCCTGCTGCTGCCAGCCGCAGTGTGCCCAGCAGAGGTCACAGTGCTCACACGGAACCTCAGCTCCTGGCCACACATCCAGGCCGCAGCTCAACAACCAGATGCTGGCTGCTGCTCTCCACAGAGCTGGATGGCAACCAGCGGTGACATCACTCACCCTGCTGCTACCCAACACAGGCATCCTCAACCCAAACCAGCTGTGACATCACTCACCCTGCTGCTACCTAACACAGGCATCCTCAACCCAAACCAGCTGTGACATCACTCACCCTGCTGCTACCTAACACAGGCATCCTCAACCCAAACCAGCTGTGACATCACTCACCCTGCTGCTACCCAACACAGGCATCCTCAACCCAAACCAGCTGTGACATCACTCACCCTGCTGCTGTCTAGGCCCTCTCAACCCCACTACTGTGCCCTGCTCACAGGACCATGATGGCTTTGCCTGAAAGGTTTCCATGCAGGAAGCTGTTTGCTCATTGAGGAGGTTTGCTTTGGGTTTCTTTTCAGTTGGAGCTGTTTACCCAAACATCTCTTGGTGGGAAAAGCCTTCTCCCAGGTGGCTGCAGAAGAACAGCTCTTAGGAGAGTGGTGAAAGAGCAAAAGGCTTCTCCAGCCTGTTGAAGTGAGTGCTGCAGCATGGTGGCAGGAAGCAGCTGGGTTTGGTGCAGAGCAGCAAGCAAAGAGAGCAGGTATGGCCCCCAAAGGTGACAGCAGCAAGCAAGCCATGCAGGTTTCTTCTCCCCAGCTCCCTCCAGCATGGCTGTCCCGGAGGGTGCCCAGCGACTATGCACAAGGGCTGGGGATGGCTGAGGACAGAGCAGGCTCTGACAGGGCCTTGAAACTGCTCCTTTTTCAGGAGGAATGAAGGAGGCTGTGCCAGCCTGCCCAGACATAGAGGCACAAGCCCAAGGCAGAGCAGAGGCATGCCAGGCTGGCTTGTCACCCCAGGAAACCTGCCCACAGGAGAACAAACTCTATTACTCTTGTAGCTCTCTCAGACACCTGCACTCCACTTCTGGCTCTGAGCTGCCCTTGCATGCTGTGCGCTGCAATGGGCAGGAAGGGTTGGTGCCTGGGCAGGGGCCACAAGGCTGCAGGCACCCCCTGCTCGCCCCTCTGCCCAGCAGGGCACACTTCTGCTTTTCAAGGGACTTCTCAACACCTGTGTAGCTGCAGGCCACGGGACCAGCTGCCATGCCAGCATGGATGGAGCTAGGGCTAGGGGCTGAGGTGCTTGGATCACTGGAGTTTAGTCATCTTCTAGCCTGCCTTTCTCCTGCAACTGCTATGCACCAAGAGCAGCTGCTGCTCTGGCCTCCCTTTCCTGCCCTAGTGTTTGAGAAGGATCAGAAGAACCTTTCATCCACAGGCTAGAAGCTTTCAGCAGGGAGATTATCCTTAATTCCCAACACTATTTCCCACACGTTGTTCTTAATCCAAGACCAGCCCTAGAGGCATCTTTCCTTTGGATTTCCAGCCCAGGTGACTGCATGCCCAAAGGAAAAGGCTCAGCTGAGGCCCCTCAGGAGTGCTGTTCCCAGCTCTTGGCAGGTGATGCTTTGCCCAGGTGCCCTGTGTGTCGTGTGGGTGCTGTTGTGTGGGTGGTGTTCCCACTGCTGTCACTGTGGCTGGGCACCATGCAGATATCTGTTTGCTTGGCTTGCCTGACAATAAAGCTGGGGTGCTCGAGAGTGACGTTGTTCTGATGCCACCACGTGCCACCCCTCAGCCTGACCCCGCTGTGCTGCGTGCTGCCGAGGCCAGGCTAGGTCAGCCACAGCCATCTCCCATGCCCCTGCTGCTCTGGCACTGAGCTCCCATTTCTGCAGCCTGTCCTGCCCATGCTGGCCAGCCAAGCAGGCCCACAGACGTGGCCTTGCTCCACGTCCCTGCACAGCCTCAAGGACTCTGTTGGTGCCTGACGGCTGCCACCCATCAGCCCTGCCAGCCCTGCTGTGCTTTGCTGGCCCTGGCTGAGTCGGTGTCCTCAAAGGGCCACCCCAGCCACAAGTGTCACCACCTGCACTTGTTTAGGGTGTGCTGGCGAGGCCAGGGCAGTGGCTGGGCTTACGTCAGCTATGCTGGACACTTGAGTGCATGGATGTGCACTCCGGGGCTGGTTGCATCAGCCCCACACATCACTGCCTTGGGCCAGCGGCAGAGCAGCGCTCAGAGAGCGTGTGAGGGGCTGAGCTGGGCCCAGCGCTGTGGCTGAATGCTCTGATGTGACTGCTGTGGGGCCTGAGACAGCTTCCAAGGGAAGTTTCATAGACACCTTAGTCACGTCTGCCCTTCGCTCAGGAAACCTCCTGCTTTGACCTCAGCAGAAAAGACCAAAGAGAAATCCCCTCCCATTTCTGCTCTGACAGTGAAGGCAGCTTTTACAATGGGCTGGCCACACAGTTACCTCTCCTCAGCCTCCATCTCCTCTCTGAATGCTCCTGCTGACTCTCCCAGCTCCTCATCACAGCTCTGTGCCGCCGTGATGGAGCAGATAAGGTGACTGTTATCCTTTCCTCCCTTCTTGTCTCACGGTATGCAACAGGACATTAGTCAAAACAGCTGCTTCCAGGTGTCTGCTGCAAATTTTTGGCGCTTGCAGATTTGCTGCTCTCTGTTCCTCAAGAGTCTCTCCAGTGAAGTGGCAGGGCAGCAGGGCTGATGATGTAGCACATCTTCCCATCTCTGAGAAGATGACAGGACTGACAGCAGCTAAAAGTCAGCACGAGAGCAGGAACTGCACAGAGGTTCCCTGCTCTCTGCCAGCACCACTCCTTACACCCTTACAGCCAGCAGCATCCCTTCCCTCGGAGTCTGCTGGCCAAGATGTGCTTCTGAGTGCCTGCTGCACCCAGCAGTCAGCAACCTGCAGGAGCTGACTGCTGCGCTGGGGGCCTGCCTCAGCTGTCTGCTCACACATGGTGCTGCCTCTCACCCATACCTGCCACAGGCTGCCTGCCAGGAACAGCAAGCTCAGTGGGAAGAGTGTGAAGCCCATGCTCAGTTTCTCCATGCACTTCTCTGTGGTTTCCAAGTGGATTTCCAGGCCCCAGAGAAACACCTCCTCAGGAAAGAAACAGGGAGGGAGATGCCCATTCCAAACAGCCTCTCTTCAAAGGTCTCAAATCATGCTGGTGCCACAAGCATGGTTTCCACAGCGACCCCTTGGGTTCAGTTCCCTTGGACACAGAGCAAAACACTTTCAACCCTTTGCCTCTCCATTCTTTGACCAAAAAACAAGAGAGAGAGGTGGTGAGAATGGGGAGAGAAATGGAGACCACCTTGCAGCTGTGAGCTAAAGACAATGTGCATGGCCCCTTGCTGTTCAGCCTCTCCTATTCTCAGCCAGACAAGAGGAGAACAGGAGAGGTTCTGCCTGCTTGCAAGAAGAGAACAGGAGAGGTCCTGCCTGCCTACAAGAGAACAGGAGAGGTCCTGCCTGCCTGCAAGAGGAGAATAGGAGAGGTCCTGCCTGCCTAACGTTTTCCAGATCAAAGCAGAAGGGGTGGAGGATTCCTTCAGAAAGTTCCAGCCACAGCAGATTAAAGACTGCCAGGTAATACAGCTAAACACTAACAGCCTGCACAGGATGCTGTCAGCTAAAGCTTCCTGGTTTCTCCACATGCTGCTAGAAGATTCATTCCAGGAGAGGTTTTGCAGAAGTATTTTGTTATCGCCCTTCTCCCATGAAGCTCTGGATGGGGCTCCAGAGCAGGTGGTGCTCAAAAAGCTCCTCCTTTGAATTGATGCCAGGAGTGTATTTATGCTACCAGGACTGAAACGTGTCCTGGAGAGGGATTTATGGCATGTGATGGAAACACTGCACCTCAGAGGTGGATGTTGCAGGAGTATGGATCCACACCCCCCAATGACTCTATCTTTCAGCTGCCTGGGACTCTAATTAACATTTATTGCCATGGCTGCGGGTTAGGTGAAATCCCTGCCGGTGCCTCAGAGGGCCTGCCAGGCTCAGATCTGAGCTGGCAGCACGGGCTGGAGGGCACCTCCCAGAAACTCTGCGCTGATGGGGGGCCGCTCTTCAGTATCTGTCTGCCAACAGAGCTCCTGCAGCGCTGGGCTGAACTGCACCCAGCACATCCCCAGGGAGCCAGCAAACCCCATGGCTTCTGTGGCTTGATTTTTGTCAAGACCAGAAAGGTCTTTGCTGTGGTGTGAAACTAGGGTGAGAGAGTGTTGAAATAACTACCCCTGCGTGCACTGAGCACTGTTCTCATCTGGTTAGGCTCTTTGCAGGCTCCAAGAAACACGCTTGCAGGAAACAAAGGATTAGAACTTGGATTTGGCAAACACAGAATCACAGAAATCATGGAATGTTAAGGGCTGGAAGGGATCTCTGGAGATCAGGTCCAACCCCCCCTGCCAGAGCAGGATACTCAGGGCAGGCCACACAGGAACACATCCAGGCAGATCTTGAAAGACTGCAGAAAAGGAGACTCCACAACCTCTCTGGGCAGCCTGCTGCAGGGCTCCAGCACCCTCACAGCAAAGAAGTTTTCCCTCATATTAGGCTGAGTCCATTTTTGTTTTCCTATCATTGATTTTCTTTTTAAGGAAACCCTCTGGAGTTTTTCCTCTTCAAATATGTTTGTGGTGAAAATAGCTGCGATTAGATACCAAAAAAGCAAGGGAAACCTTTTGGTCAAGACCAAACAAACACAGACTGGCTGTGTGTGCTCAGAAACGCCAGCACCTCACAGGTGTTGAGGAAACTAAAGAACACAAGGAGGACATGGAACTGTTGGAGCCAGTCCAGAGGAGGCCACCAAGCTGTTATGAGGACAGGCTAAGAGAGCTGGGGCTCTGCAGCCTGGAGAAGAGAAGGCTTCCAGGAGACCTTGGAGTGGCCTTCCAGTATCTGGAGGGGGCTACAGGAGGGCTGGGGAGGAACTAGTAATAAGGTCTTGCAATGACAGGATGAGGAGGAATGGGTTTAAACTGGCAGAGGGGAGATGTGAACTGGATGTTAGGAGGAAGCTCTTTACAGTGAGGGTTGTGAGACACTGGCACAGGTTGCTGAGGGAGGCTGTGGCTGCTCCCTGCCTGGAGGTGTTCAAGGCCAGGTTGGATGAGGCCTTGAGTGACCTGTTCTAGTGGGAGGTGTCCCTGCCTATGGCACAGGGGAGTCGGAACTGGTTGAGCTTTGAGGTCCCTTCCAACCTAAACCATTCTACAATTTTGGTTCCTGCACTGAGCTCAGGAAAAGCTTTCCCAGTGTCACTGATCCAGCAGAGACTGGGGAGAATTAATGAATTTTGCTTTCTTGCCTGGGAGGGTGGAGGCTGCTTTCCAGAGTCTGCATTAAGAAGGTGAGGCTTTGCATAGCCTCTTGGCAGATGAACAAAGCCACCCTGGAAGCTGCGCTGCTCCTTTGCTATCTCGTTTGGTTTCCGTTTCTACCCTACCAAGGCAATTTTTGGCAGAGCAAACCTGAGCCAAGCTTCTGGCTCTCAGCAGACGGGAGAAGGCAGCACGGGCTGGGCTGCCAGCACGAGCTTTGCCAGCTGCAGCAGGCAAGACTCACTCCCCAGGTCGTAAAATTAAGCAGGAGTTAAGCGCCCAGCAGGTAATGAAGGCAGGAACTGCCTGGCAAACCGCAGGCCTTGGAAGGGCTACAAACTAAACGCAGACAGGAAATCCCCCACCCAGCCAGGACCTGGAAGTTGTCTGCACCTGAAGGAGAAGTCACTGGAGATGGTTTACTTTAGGGCTCTTATTTGCAAATGACTGAATGCCAGTGACGTTCGCTTCCTTAGCTCTACAGCAACCTTATCGAGGCAGCGCCAGATCAGCCCTTGCTATCTGCCTTCACCCCTTCCCTCTGCTTCTCCTCTCCCAGGGCCTGATCCTCATCTACCCTGAGTCAATGGCTCTGCATCATCATGCAGGTGTCAAAGGGACACTTCTGCCAGCCGGTGACCTAGGTCACGGTCTCAGGGCACTCACGTCTGTGAGCTCTTGGCTGTGGTGTTCCAGGGGTCACTGCTTACACAAAATGTCTTTGCCCCCATCCCTATAGAGCTACGAGAGTTTTAGTTTGAAAAAGAGGAGGCTGAGCAGAGACCTCATCACCATCTACAGCTACCTGGAGGAGGTTGTGGAGAGGTTGGTGCCGGCCTCTTCTCACAGGTGATGGATCAAGAGGGAATGGTCTCAAACTGCGACTGGGTAGGTTTAGACTGGATGTGAGGAAATTTTTTTTCCCCAGCAAGAGTGGTGAGGCATTGGAATGAACTGCCCAGGGAAGTGGTGGAGTCACCAACCCTGGATGTGTTTCAAAGTCGTTTGGCTGTGGTGCTTGGGGATATGGTTTAGCGTGCAGCTTGCAGAGTAGGGATATGGGCTGGACTTGGTGATCCTGAGGGGCTTTTCCAACCAGAATGTTTCTGTGATTCTGTGAAAAGCTGCCAAGGACTACAGGGCAGCAGGCAGGCAGAGGTGCAAGGGTAAGACAAGCAAGCTGTACATACAGCCAACACTCAGCAGGAGGAAGCTGGCTGGGACAACAGTGCCATCCTTTCCTCCCTGGCACCCCACTTCAGCTGTCTGGCATCTTCACTAGAGGAACACATCCCTTAAACCTCACCTGTGTCACTGCCCTACTCACACAGCGTGCCCCTGCGAGTTCAGTCTGGCTCAGCCAGCTCTGTGCATTTCTCTTGCAGGAACACTCAGCCACTTACCTTTTCTGGTTCGTGGACATTCTCCCATCTGGCAGCTGGCTCCCGTTGTACTCCATGACCTCCCTGCCCTCCTGGAGACCCTGGGATGGCTCCTAGCTCCATGTCTCAGTGGCAGCAGCCACGGGTCAGGCCCTGCAACAGAGCAAACAAGGACTGTGCTTCACAAGGGCAGAGATTCCAGGTGGGCTTTTGCTGGGAAACAGGAGCTCACTTCAACTGCCTGCTGACAAAGGGATGGCTGAACCTCAGAGCTCTCTGGCTAGTGCTGCAGGTGGGACATAAAACTGGATGTTAGGGGGAAGTTCTTTACAGTGAGGGTGGTGAGACACTGCCACAGGTTGATCAAAGATCACATTCTGTGCTTCTGCGCTCCACAACCTCCCTGAAGGTGTTCAAGGCCAGGCTGGATGATGCCTTGAGTGAACTGTTCTAGTGGGAGGTGTCCCTGCCTATGGCAGGGGGTTGGAACTGGATGAGCTTTGAGCTCCCTTCCAACCTAAACCATTCTATGATTCTATGATAAAACTGGTCAGAGCCACCAACATTTCCATGCCATGTTTTCACTGAATGAAGGGAAAGGAGCACCTGAGAGGCTGTGGTGATGCCGAGCAGCATTCCTGTAGGAGCTCTGAGCCTGGCCTTGTTATCTAACCCTCAGTGTACCAAGGGAGCATATTTACACTGCACGGTTCCTCGGGTATCAGTAGCTCTACGTAGAGGCAATCAGGGAGTAGTTTTAAAGCTCTCCAAATAAACTTCAAAGCAGGAGCACTTCCTGCGCGAGGGAAGGGCTCTGAATGCCACCTGCTAATCACTTCCTGCCTGCCCCCCCACGGGTGGGCTTCTCCTGCCCTCGTTTCCTAGCAGAATAGCCTCATAGAATCATAGAATGGTTTAGGTTGGGAGGGAGCTCAAAGCTCATCCATTTCCAACCCCCTGCACTGCAGGCCCAGGATAATTCCAGAAATGTGCATCTTTGGGAAGTGTGACTGACCCTGGGGAATGGAGACAGCCCGAGGGTGAAACCAAGAAAAGCCAGAATGCATTGCAAGTCTTTGGGCAACTTCCTCTTGGCACATAATTGCTTGTTTTGTGACCTGAAAACCAGAATCCCTTCACAAGGCTACAGGTTACTCTATTTATAGAAGCTTTGATCCTTCCTGCCACCCAGGCAGCGAAGGTATGGATCAGCCGAGGGGGAGCTCGTTCTGGATGCTACCACCTGGACACGTCACCTCCTGCTCCCCACAGCTGCTGTGGGCACACTTATCAGCTCCATCTATTGCAGATTTCCAAGAGGTCCCTCCCTAGGCAGAGGATGCTTGAGAAATGGAGGGCAGCAGGCATGCTGGGTTGTGTCACCGGCCCTTGATGAGGGGGTGAGGGAAGCCAGCCCTGGCAGTACTTTTCCACTGCCTTCCCTACCAGGCAGCCAGAACCAGGACGTTGCGACACACAAGGGCTCTGCTCAGGCTGATCCTGCCAGAGACAGAGGTCAGACTTGGCTTGGAATACCCCACAGGTGATGCTAAAGCAAACTGACACATTTTCAGGTTTGAGATCTTGGATGTCCCTTTCTTCTAGAGAGCAGCTCTGTGATCCAGAGAGCAGCTCTGTGATCCAGCTCCAGATCACAGGGTCACCAGGCTTGGTGGCACAGGCTTGAGGCTGTCAAAGATGTGTCGAGGGCTGGGACAAGCTGGAGGCTCCCTGGACCATGAGCTAGTTAGATTTTGATCCAAAGCAAAAGACATCTAGGAAAGGCTTTTCCTGGAGGTTGTATTGCCACGGAACAGTGAGGATTCACATGGACTTTCTGCTTGTGAAATCCTGGCCCTTCACAGTTCCCACATGAGCCTTTTCTTTATGGTAAGAAGCTTTCATTGACGTGCAGAGGGGATGTCCCCTGTCCTGCCTCAGAAACCCAGTGACTTATAAGCAAAAGAGCATCCACTTAGCCAAGCAAACTTCACCAAGTGCCCTGTTTCTCGAGAATTACACTTCCTGTAAATATTTTCTCCACTCATTTCCTGTGTGCTTCTCACTGTCTTGGTCAGAGGAATCACCATGTGGCAACCTGAAAGAGGCCTACCAGAATGCCAGGAAGGGACTTCTGACAAGGGCCTGTAGTGATGGGATGAGAGGCAATGGACTAAAGCTTGAGGAAGGCAGATTGAAACTGGAGATTAAGAAGAAATTCTTCACAGTGAGGGTGGGAAGACACTGGAACAGGTTGCCCAGGGAGGCTGTGGATGCTACAGGGCAGGCTGGGTGACAGAGATGCTCCCCAGCTGGTGGGGTTGACACAGAGCACAGCTCCTCAGCTCTCCATCTGTGTCATGCTGGGCCAAGGACAGGCCAAGGGCATTGGCACAGGTTGCCCAGGGATGCTGTGGATGCCTCCTCCTTGGTGGTGTTCAAGGCCAGGCTGGATGAGGCCTTGAGCAACCTGTTCTAGTGGGAGGTGTCCCTGCCCATGGCAGGGGGTTTAGAACTGGATGATCTTTAAGGTTCCTTCCAACCTAAACCATTCTATGAATCTATAAACTGCTAAGAGTGTCTGGAACTGCCCTGGGGACAAGTGATACCTCATGGCCAAGGAGGTGGAAGCCACCAATGCAGCAAAGTGCAGCTGATAAAGCCAATAAAAAGCCCTCTCTCTCCTTTCCCAGCTGGCACTGGCCTGCACTGCTAAACTGGCCTTTAACACAGGCCACAGAAACCTGCTTTAGGAAGGACCAGAGGGCACAGAGCCCGGGCTAATGTGGCAGAGTCAAAGGCACATCTGGTCATGACTCAGTGCCTCTGATGTCACTCCTGCTGCTGGCACCAAGAGACAGAAGGAGCAGCAAGTTGAGATAGGACCAAGGCAATTTCTAACTTCAAGCAGGTGGAGATGTCCCAGCCTGGGCTGCAGAAAAGCAGCAGCACCCAGCCACTCTCAACAGTTCACTGAATTCCTCCTCCCTTGCCACAAAAAAACAACTGCAGCCAGATCCTCTCTTCCACCCTGAGTACAAGCAGCCCCCATGCTCTGCAGTGTCTCCGTGAGGCTTCACCAAGCTCAGCAGAAGGTGAGAGAGCTTTGCAGGGAGGAGGCATCGGCCTGAGATGGAGAAGGATATCCTGCTGGAAGCATTGTCACACTCAGGTGCTGTATCTGCAGGCCTTTGCCTCTTCCCTGCTGCCCTCCAGATGTTTGTGGTCCTGTCCCTGGAGTGAGCAATGCTTTATCTCAGTGCCAGTCCTGGGGCACTCTGCACGGATGCAAACCTGCCCCTTGGCAGCCCATGCAGATGGTTTCTGCTAATGCTGCCTGTTTCCAAGGGCTGTGTTGGGACCTACTGTGCACCAGCCAGACCTCAAAACAAAAACTGACAGCGCTGGCTCCTTGCTGGAGATGCTCGGGAGTCTGCAGCTGTTTTAAGGAAGACTGAACTCCAGTCCCTAGAGTAATGGCTGCATGCAGTCTAAGGGAAACCATTTCTCTCTTGTCCCCAAGAGGTTTGAGGCTTCTTTTGTCATCCTTATTCCAAGTCATCTTCTTTTGTCATCCTTATTCCCAGTCTTCTCCCTTCTTCATGAAGCAGCAGTTTCTTCCCCGCATCGGCGTATCCTCTGCAGCCTGCAGGCAGCATCAAAGCCAGGCAGGGCAGGCTGTGGCCTGTCCCATAGGAATGCCACCCGAGGCAGAGGGAGCAGTGTGCAGGGCTGACCTGGCTGGGGTGGCAGGGAGCTGCAGGAGATAACCCTGCACCTGTTTTATTGAAGGCTGTTTACAGCCAGCAGCAGATCTCGTCTGGCTCGGGTAAAACCGTAAGGTGGAGTGAGTGGCTCTTCTGGAACAGCTCCTGGCAGGGCTTGTCCAAACAGCAGCAGGGGAACATCAAAAGGTGCAGCGATCACCCACAGATAAGCACCCAAACTGTCTGATCCTGAGCTACCCCCGGGCATGGCTCAGGAGTTTGTCTGCCCAGCTCTGCCAGCAGAGCCTCCTCGCTCGGCAACCGCATCAGGCACACGGCACAGTGCTCACCCACGGCCAGGCAGGGAGCTTTGCTACCCAAAGAACAGCTCCTAGCCTGGGGACCACCAGCGTGCAGAGGAAGGACTGGGAAGGCAACTCGGGTCAGTGCTGCAGTGACCCAGGCACAGTGGGAAGGGTGTTTGCATCAACCACCTTCCAGTAATTACAGCAACAGCTGACTGGAGATCAAAGTGTGCCTGCCAATGATGTGGCCAAGGAGATCAGTGGAAAGCTGAGCTGCCTAATCTCTGCATCTGCCTTTCATGCTGACTTCTGTCCAGCTTCAGCCTGCCCTGGGAAAACATCTCAGCTTCCACTGCTGCAGCACTGCTGTGGACTGCCCCCCAAGAGCTGCTCGGCCTCCTCCCCGCTCGCCTCCTGGCCCTGTGCGGTGGCAGCCATGGGGACAGCAGCTCCTTGCCCCTGGGCCTGACCCCAAAGCTCTCCCCAGTGCAGAAGGGCACGCTGGCTGCCATGGCAAGTCACCAGGGCCAGGTGCCCAGGTGCTCTGTGCTGACATGCCATGGTGGTTGCTGCTTCCAGGGTCTGCCCCTCCTATCAGCAGCCGGTGGGCAGGCGCTCCGCTGCTGGGCATAGCCCAGGCACTCCAGAGATGGGTTCTGACCCAACTTTTGGCCATGCCTAGCCAGGAGAAGAGACTCCAAAAAGGGTTTGCCAGAGAGGCCCCTTGATTCAGCATGACAGAGGTGCCAGCCAGTGGCTGACCAGCAGATGGAGAGGGTGCCATTTGCCCAGCCCTCTGAATGCATCCCATCGTTGCCCTTTGTCTTGGCTGAATCTGTCCCACCTTTCTGTCGTCTCCTGTCGGCTTCTATCCTGTGTCTATCTGTGTTTTCCAACTACTTAATTACTCTGCCCACGATGCTGAGCTCCAGCCCTTACCCACACTGGGCCAGATGTCTGCACAGCCTGCTCCAGACAGCACCATGGGGAGACATTTCCATGCACCCTGAATGCACTGCAGCTCTCCTGCTTGCACCTGGAGCTCCCAGCCTTGCTCCCTTCCTCTTGCACTGCTGCACTGAAACCTGTGATTGCCACCTTCATTTCTACAACGTGGCTTTTGCCTACAACACTGCATGTGAGGAGCAGGAGAACTCCTGGTGTTAGTTTAAAGCATAACAGAGGATGAAATCCTGCCAGAGGAGTAGCTTGCTGAGAGAATCCAGAAGGTTAGGGGCTGGAGATGATCTTGAAAGATCATCTAGACCAACCCCCCAGCCAGAACCTTGTCTATCCTTGCCTATGTCCCCTTAGAGACTGAACAGCAGGGTCCCAAATGTCACCTGCCCAAGCTGTCCTGCAGGTAAAAGCCTTCCAGGGGCACACTGAGAAGGTATTGTGATGATCAGTGGTGTGGCTCCTGTCACGAGCATTCATCTGCCCCACCTCATGCTGCAGCATGCAGAGGATGGTTGCTTGTCCAACAGAGGTTAGGAGAATGAGGCAGGGAGACATTTTCTGAACGTGAGAAGCAGAGAAGGAAGGTCCTGCACACATTGACCTCTGCTGAGCTGCATGCTGGCTCCAGATGACCTTCCTGCACAAGCCCTGGCTAAAGGTGCTTGGGTCACACGAGCAGAGCATGAAAAGGCCAGGGTGGCTGGGGGCCACATGGAGAGCAAGAATCCTGACTAAGAAAATGTTTCTCAGGTGCTCCTCAGACAGACTTGATCTCTCTTGGTCATCTTGTGGATGCTCCCTCCCTGGAGGTGTTCAAGGCCAGGCTGGATGAGGCCTTGAGCAACCTGTTCTAGTGGGAGGTGTCCCTGCCCATGGTGGGGAGCTGGAACTGGATAAGCATTGAGGTCCCTTCGAACCCAAACCATTCTATGATTCTATAATTCTATAATTCTATGATTCTGCAATTCTATAATTCTATGCTTCTGTGATTCTATGATTCTATAATTCTACGATTCTCTGATTCTATGATCTCTGCTGCCTTTGTTTGCTATTTTCATTCTGAAGGCATCACCGTGTCCGGTGCCTTCTGCATAGTTACCACGTGCCAAGGGTGACCATGCTGGGTAAAGTTTAGAGCTGCCACCTGAAACAAGGGACAGGTGGCACCTCCAGACAGGACTTCCCAAACCACACCAATCCCCTGGATTTTCCCAGTGCTCCCCTAAGGTGCCTGCTGCTCCTTACCTGCTTGTTTCTCAACAGAGAGGCTTAATTATGGGCTTGCAGAGCTGCCGAGGGTCTTAGGAAGAGTCTTGTGACACTCTGGGGCTCCTGAGCCAGTGACAGGCTGCTCTCTGCTGACATGCTGCAATCCAGGGCAAGTCTGTCCCCCAAACCAGCTGTGTTTTGGTTGCAACCATCAAAGCCTAGAAGGTGAACAGGGGATTCATTATCACCGAGGGCAGCGCTTTGAATGTTATCATTTTTGCTGCTTAAAAGCTTCATCTTGCTGTCCCTGGGATCACATCCTCCAGAGGAGGAACAATTAAAAGTATCCTGTGGTGAAACACTGGATTATTATTAATGAAACTTGGGCTGCCCTGGAGTTTTAATTGACTCAAGTGTTGAAACACATGCCTGGCTTCAAACATGTGGGCACTCTCGTTCCTGCCACAGGAGCTCTCCATGCTTTGCAGGCGATGCCAAGGCATGCCAGCTATTAAAAATGGATGTTGGAGCATTTATTAGCCTCAGCTCCTCACAGGCCCTGCTCAGAATCCCTCACCAGCTAGTGCTGAGCTCTCCTTGTGCCCTTGAAACTGAGCAGGGCTTGAAATGAAATCTTTTGCCAACGGCTACCAATGGCTATCGACGAGGAGCACTTTGTGCAAGGCACATCTGCTGCCCTGCTCAATGTCATGGGCCAGGAATGCAGCTACTGCTCAGGCAGCTGCCAGCTGGCCAAGGCAACTGCAGGTGTGTGTCTTTTTATTTGTTTATATATGTAAATGCAGTCCAAAGTCTCAAGGGATTAAGTCATGGGGTGCAAGGCATGTGATGGAGTGGTGAAGAAATAGCCGAGGGCAGACAAGGGTGACAGGAGGAAAGCATTTCACAGAGGCAGCTGTGAGCTAAATCCTGTTGGAATTGGGTAACCTGGATCTAGGGGAGAGGTTGGAAAGGAAGGGCGTAGCACTGGCAGAGGAGGGGTTTTTTCCCCCTCTGGAAAGGGCCCTGCTCCTCAGGCTGGGGCCCTGGTTAGTGTGCCCCACTGCCCCCTCTGCACACAGGCTGGGCTGATGCCCAGAGAAGCCACAACTCACTGGGGTTGCCTGCAGGTTGATGCTCCCAACACGAGCAGTGCCCTCTGCCTCCATCTCCTCTTCCATCCTCTCCTCTGGGATCGCACAGGAAGTGAGAAGCTGAGTGGAAAACAGCCACTCAAAGGGCAGCTGGAGTTAAAGCTCCTCTGGAGACTTCCAAGGCTTGTCTGGATGCATTCTTCTGTGACCTGAGCTATATTGTCTGGTCCTGCTCTGGCAGGGGGTTGGATTCGATGAGCTCTTTGGGTCCCTTCCAACCCCTGACATCTTGTGAGCCTGTGAAGCCACCATTATCACCACCACCTCCTGTCTGATCTGTGGCTGTGTGCACAACCAGCTGCTTGCTTCACAGGAGATGCTCCTGCTCTTGGCCTGTCACAGAAGCACACAAGAAGCTGTCTTTAGCAGCACTGCTCTGCTGCTGGGGAGCAGCTGCTGTGCTGACTACAGGAGAGCTGGTCCTGTGCCCTGACACCGAAGCCAGCCCGGTGGCAGACATCAAATGATGTTGTTCCCCAGCAGTCTCCTGATGCTATCACCATTTCTTTGAGCAGTTATAAAGAACAAGATCCTGCAGTGACAAGCCACAGCGTTTGTTGTGGTACAGAAAGAAAAGTGAGAGAAAAAAAAAAGAGAAACCTTCTCAAATAATTAAAAAACCAAAGCTGCATCTCATGGCCCTGCTGGTTTCGATGGACCAAGAATCTTAGAGCCAAAGTGCTCATGGTCTGCCCAACCAACATGTCAGAATCTGAAGGGAACCCACAGGATTGCTGGAGAGGGACTGTTTAGAAGGGTTTGTGGTGATAGGGTGAGGGGCAATGGTTTGAAACTGGAGCAGGGGAGATTTAGGTTGGACATCAAGAGCAAGTTCTGCACAATGAGGGTGGTGAGACACTTGGAGCAGGTTGCCCAGAGATGCTGTTGAGGCCCCATCCCTGCAGACATTCAAAATCAGACTTGGTGTGTCCCTGGACAGGCTGCTCTAGTGGGAGATGCCTCTGCTGCCTGCAGTGATGTTTGACAAGATGACCTTTGCTGGTCCCTTCCAACCCAATGCAATCTGTGACTCTGTGAATCCAAAGGGACAAGTGTCCATCATGGCACACAGACAGGAAATGAAGGCTGGAGAGGAGAGCTGCCCTGTCCCAAATGAATCATGACACAACGCTCTACATCAGCACCACATTTCATAGAATGGTTTAGGTTGGAAGGGACCTCAAAGATCATCCAGTTGTGCCATAGGCAGGGACACCTCCTACTAGAACAGGTCACTCAAGGCCTCATCCAACCTGGCCTTGAACACCTCCAGGGAAGGAGCAGCCACAACCTCCCTGGGAAACCTGTGCCAGTGTCTCACCACCCTCACTGCAAACAACTTTCTTCTAACATCCAGTTTCAATCTCCCCTCTGCCAGTTTGAACCCATTACTCCTTGTCCTGTCATTACAAGACCTTGTGAATAGACCCTCCCCAACTTTCCTGTAGGCCCCCTTCAGATACTGGAAGGCCACTCCAAGGTCTCCTGGAAGCCTTTTCCAGGCTGCAGAGACCCAACTCTCTTAGCCTGTCCTCAGAGCAGAGCTGCTGCAGCCCTCTCAGCATCTTTGTGGCCCTCCTCTGGACTATCTCAAACAGTTCCATGTCCTTCTTGTGTTGGGGGCTCCAAAACTGCACACAGTGCTGCAGGTGGGGTGTGCAAAGGGGCAGAATCCCCTCCCTTGCCCTGCTGCCCACAGCTGCTCTTGCTGCAGCCCAGCACACAGTTGCTGTCTGGGCTGCACTCACACTGCAGCCTCATCTTGAGCTTTGCATCACCACAGACCCCCAAGTCCTGTTCCTCAGGGCTGCTCTCAGCCATTCCCCACCCAGCCTGGAGCTGTGCTTGGGATTGTACCCACCCAGGTGCAGGACCTGACACTTTGCTAAGCTTTGAGGCAGACAACCCCAGGGAACAATGAAAAGTTGACAGAAAATTAATTGGTAAGGTTCCCTCTGAGTTTGTTAGCGGCAGCTCTGATCCAGTGCCTGAATGCTGCTTCCAGCACTGCCACACAGGAAGCACTGCACCAGCCAGCAGCTCTCCCACCTCTGCTCACTGCTGGCTTGGCAGCAAGCAGCTGTTTGCACTTTGCCTGTGAATATTTGCCAGGCAGGTATAAGGCTAAGACAAAGGTAGCTCAAAGAACCAGACCAAAGTCTCTGAGCTGCAGGAGTGTTGAACTTCACAGGCTGCTGTGCCCCCTTTGCTTTTCAGAGGGGATTTTCAGACAGCAGTCATCAAATCCTGAGTTTCTGAATCCATAAAAAATCTGAGTTCCTGAGTCCATAATAAATCAGCAAGGTGGATGTGGACCAAATTGTGTCTGAATCCAGAAGAATGGGTGCAGGCTCTCAGCAGGGCCCTTGCTAAGGGAAGTGGGGCAGGAAAGCTCAGTGGGTTCAAAGTGGAGCATGATGCAGGGATGAAGAGCATTATGTAACCTCTTTGTGTGCCAGGCCACGGGCTGGGCTCAGGGGCTGGGAGTTACTTTCCAGTCCTCTTTTTCTACTCAAAGCCTGAAGTCCACATTAAAGTGCTCCCTGAGCTGGCTGGGTGCTGCAGAGCTGTGGCACAGGGGCGGGCCAGTCGGGTTGCCTGTGTGCCAGGTGCCTTGGTTATGTTTCCACACTCCCCCACAGGCAGCACACATGGCACTGACGTCTGCAGATGCTGACCTACACTCTGAGGGTTAATTGGAGCTATTTGCTCCAACGAGCCCTATGACTTGGGCTACTTCCTTGCTAGATACCCTTGGCAGCTCTCCCCTAGCAGAGTAGCCAGTCCAGAGATGCCAAGAGGGTTGAGCAATACGCCCTATAGACTTCTGTGCCCTGTCACCAGGATTTCATTCAGCCACCAAGTCCCAGCACCCTTCGCACCGACTGCCTGCTGGCTTCTGCACCGTTGTTAGACAGCAGGGAGCAGGCCTTGCCCCATCAGTGCTGTTTGTCACTCTGCTGTGAGCTCCCCCAGCTCCTCCTGTCAGAACAGCTGGCAGTGCTGTCTGTCCTGTCAGCACTGCCTGTCTGTCCTGTTCCCCCTGGGAGTTGGGCTGGCTCTGGGGAAAGGAACCACATCAAAGAGCGGCGCTCTGAGCCGCAGCTGGCTCCTGCTGCCTCTTTGCTCCCTGCTGGCATCCAGGCAGGTCAGGTTTGGGCTCAGCCTGATGGGGGAAGGTGATCCTCTGAGGCTGGTCAGGCACTGGAACCGGCTGCTCAGGGAGGCGGGGGAGTCACCATCCTTGGAGGTGTTCAAGAAGTGTGTGCATGGCAGTTGGGGACATGGTTCAATGGCCACAGTGGTGTTGGGTTGATGGTTGGACTGGATGATCTTGAAGGGCTTTTCCAATTGAAACAGTTCTGTGATTGATTGATTGATTCTAAGAAGATGTTGCTGCAGTGATGAGAAGGATGGGAAGGATCTCCACAAGTGCTGAGGAGTTAACACGAGGAGCACAGTGAGACCCTGAGCTAACCCCACCAGTGCAAGTGACACCCTAGCCCCACTGCTACCGGCCACAAGAGTTAGCACAGAGTAGTTTTAAGCTGAAGGCAAGAAACACCACATAGCCATACAGAAGTGAAGGCCTACATCCACACCTGCATCCCCAGGTCTGGCTGCCCTCTTCCCGTGGTCACCAGAAGGTCACAAACTCAGCCAGACCAGCCACAGCCCCTGCCTGCTGTAGGGCCTCACCTAAGGCACCTTCACCAGCACCTGCACATCCTGCTGGGTCCCTGGAGAAACAGGAGTGGAGCAGTGCTGCAGACCATACTGCAGGGTGGAGACTTCTCCCCAAACCAGCTGCAATTGGCTCTTGTGTAATGGTGCCAAGGAAGTTTTGTAACCCCTCACACGCTGGGAGGATTCACTTCATCACAGCAGCAATTTCACTTTCTGGCACCCACATAGTTCACAGGATTCACAGGATCTTAGGGGTTGGAAGGGACCCAAAGAGATCATCCAGTCCAACCCCCTGCCAGAGCAGGACCAATCTAGCTCAGGTCACACAGGAAAGCATCTAGACAGGCCTTGAGATGCTCCAGAGAAGGAGACTCCACAGCCTCTCTGGGCAGCCTGTGCCAGTGCTCTGGGACCCTCACACTAAAGAAGCTCCTCCTTGTGTTGAGCTGCAACCTCCCGTGCTGCAACTTACACCCATTGCTCCTGGTCCTATCCCTAGGGAGCAAGTGAGTAGAGCCTGTCCCCCCTCTCCTGACCCCCAGCCCTCAGATACTTATAAACATTGATTAAATCCCCTCTCAGTCTTCTTATCTCCAGACTAAAAAGCCCCAGGTCTCTCAGCTTCTCCTCTTAAGTCATGCCCTCCAGTCCCCTCATCATCCTTGTAGCCCTCTGCTGGACCCTCTCCAGCAGATCTCTGTCCCTGTTCAACTGAGGAGTCCAAAACTGAAGGCAGTATTCAAGACGAGGTCTCACCAGGGCAGAGCAGAGTGGGAGGAGAACCTCCCTTGATCTGCTGGATACACTACATCCACCAGAAATTCCAAGCCAGAGCTTTAAAAAGCAACTGGTGTCTTAGGATGTCATGCCTGCTGAAGATCTAGATGCAGGTATCTCAGCAGGCATGCACAACCTTCCTCCCCAGCCTCCTCCTCAGAACAAGCACCAAAACTATGGCTGGCTCCAGAAGGCCTAGGCTGTGATGTGGAGCTGACACTTGCCCAGGATGAGTCACAGAAGCTCCTTCCAAAACGCCAGCTCCAGACTAAGACCCCTGCCCAAAATCCCAGGGAGAACACATGTCCTTCCCTTGGCTGTGGGGCTGCTTACAAGTTCCAGGTGCTGCAGTGCCACAGGCACAGGGAGCACTGCTTAGGAACACCCAAGGCCACCTGCCACCAACACCTAAAGGCCACAAGCCCTGCCAGTGCTGACAGGCTCATGGCAACACCAAAACGAGGCCACTCTAAGCCCTGTGCCAGGCTCTGAAGCTCTCACAACCAGTTAGCCAACAGGTCAGTGGGGACAGGAACCCAAGGAAGGGTCCAGCACAGGGAGGCTGATGACAGCTGTACCAGTTTAGCCTCCTCCTGCAGCATCCTCCAGACACAGCTCACAGGAAGGTGCCAGGTGTCCTCTGAAAAGGCTCTCTTCGAGCAGTCCTGCCACATGCTGAGCTTCACCAAAAGCAGGCTGGCAAGGGGATGCCCAGAAGGCATCTGCTGTGCCATGCTGGCACTGGGCTGCCTGCCCAGTCACACCTCTGCTCCCAGGGGTCTGCTCTGACAAGTGTGGCTCCTTGCCCTCGAGGATGGGTCCAGTCGTGGTGTTTCCTATTAACTGATCTCCCTTCTGGAGCCAGGCAGCTTCTCTAGGCTGTGGGTGACTGGCACACATCAGCTGAACTGCTGCTCCTGCTGGGCAAGCAGGGAAGGACTGGGAGGCCTCTGCACTGACACTGAGGAGGGCTGAGGGGACTTAGCAGGTCTGTCAGCAACCCATTAAGGAGAAGCTGGGTGCATGTCTGCACAGGACTGTAGTGGCTCTGTACTTCTGCACAACTTTCCCCAAGCCAGCCTGCTGCTGCTCAGGGCTATCTCAGCCAGCTTTGGCAAAGCCTGGGCCTTCTTTGTGCTAGCAGACAGCGCCTGCTGCAGAAGAAGCCTGGCTAAAGACCTCCAAGACCTTTCCATCCCGCAAGACTGACCTCACTTGGGTGATGCTGCAAGCAAGGGGAACGCAGTGCACAGCCACAGCTCTCCAGAAAGTTCAGCTACAAAAAAGCATCCCCTGAACCCATCCTGAACTTTGCCCTACACCAATCCCTAGCAAAATGGTAACCTGCATCCACCCAGGCACACAATCCAAGGGTGACTCAGTGTCACATATCCTTATTCACGCATTTATTGCCCAGATAACTCTCCATTAAGCTAATGACTCATTCTTTTACACCCACCAAATGCATAGCTAGGATGCTGCTGCTTTCTGCTGCTCATAAAGGAGGAGAACAGGCAGAGTCTTGATCCAGAAGATGGAGTTCCTCTAGAGAAGCTCTTCAAAGCACTCGTGGTCAGGGGTTGGTGACCTCCCAGTGAAAGCAGGGCTGTGCTCTTCCTGCATGGCTCCTTTGCTGTTCAAAGCAACTGGACCTGGGTGGAGGAGCCAGACTGCTGGTGGGACCTGCCAGGTGTGGCAGGACTGACCCTGCAGTTTTGTTATCTTCACCCTGTCTGCCTCTGTGTTCGAGTTCAGAGGACTTGCTCTGCAGGGGCCGCTGATCCCAGGGTCCCTTTGCATGGGTGTCAGGAGCTGGAGTCTGGGGGGTTCCCTGAGCTGAGCTTACACAGCCAGTTCCTGCTTGGTGGAGGAACCAAGTGAGCTGCACTCACAACACAGCCAGCCGAAGACATCAGATCCCTGCCAAGGGCAGGGATGCCTCTCAACTAGACCTGGTTGCTCAAGGCCTCATCCAGTCTGGCCTTAAACACTTCCAGGGAGAGGGCATCCACAGTGACTCAGGGCAACCTTTTTCAGAGTTTCACCAACTGAAGGATTTCTCCCTAAGGCCCAGATTAACCCTACTCTCCCTCATCTTAAAACCATTTCCCATAATCCTGTCTCTAGAAACCCTTATGATAAGCCCCTGGGCTCCTCTGAAGGCCTCAAGCCCCTCACTGGGCTGTCATTGTTCTTGCAAATATTCTTTGTTCCTCTTTCTAAGCAGCTAGGCATGTTTTGAAAAGGTTGAGCAATTATTTCCAGCAGCATTTGTTCACTCCTAGAGCAGCTCTTCTAAGAAAAGCAGAGCTCAGGTCTGTTGCAAAGGGGAAGGGCATCATACTGACGAGCTTTAGGTTGGATACTGGGAAGCACTTCCTCACGCAAAGGCTGATTAGGCACTGGAAGGGACTGCCCAGGGGAAGTGGTGGAGTCACCATCCCTGGAGGTCTTCAAGAAAAGATTTGAGCCCCCAGCACAAGAAGGACATGCAACTGTTGGAGCCAGTCCAGAGGAGGCCATGAAGATACTCAGAGGACTGCAGCAGCTCTGCTGTGAGGACAGAATCAGAGAGCTGGGGCTCTGCAGTCTGGAGAAGAAAAGGCTTCCAGAAGACCTTATAGTGGCCTTCCAATATCTGAAGGGGGCCTACAGGAGGGCTGGGGAGGGACTATTGACAAGGTTTTGTAATGACAGGACGAGGAGTAATGGGTTCCAAGTGGCAGAGGGGAGATGTGAACTGGATGTTAGGAGGAAGTTGTTTGCAGTGAGGGTGGTGAGACACTGGCACAGGTTGCCCAGGGAGGTTGTGGCTGCTCCCTCCCTGGAGGTGTTCAAGGCAAGGTTGGATGAGGCCTTGAGCAACCTGTTCTAGTGGGAGGTGTCCCTACCTATGGTGGGGGGTTGGAACTGGCTGAGCTTTGAGGTCCCTTCCAACCTTAAATCTGCCCTCTTCCAGTTAAAACCTATTTCTCCTCGTCCTGTCATTACAAAGCCTTGTCAATAGTCACTCCCCAGCCCTTCTGTAGGCCCCTTTCAGCTACTGGAAGGCTACTACAAGGTCTCCTTAAAGCCATCTCTTTTCCAGGCTGAAGAGCCCCAGATTTCATAGCCTGTCCTCATAGGAGAGGTGCTCCAGCCCTCTGATCATCTTCGTGGCTTTTACTTACTGATCAAATCCAGGCATGGGAAGGACCATGGAAAACAATCTTCTCCTGCACTGGCAGCAGTTTCCCCCGGAGCCATGGGAGGTGGTGGCAGGGCTGTTGGCTCCTCTGGTTTCCTGGCTGCCCCCCGCACGGCTGGGCCTTCATGGCTCCTTCCACGGAGGGTGCCAACACGCCCAGCACTGTCTGCAGATCAAAGTCACCCCGAGCTGGCAGGAGCAGCCGTGAGCACATTCCAGGGTAACAAGGGCCGGAGAAGCTGGCAGGCTCGAGGTGCTCCCCACCCACTGCTGACTTCCATTAATTAATTAACTCTGCAGCTTTGTTCCCTTATCATCCTCCTCCCAGCAACAGCACAATAAATTGAACTTGCAACAGATGCTTAAATGAGATGATCCCAGGTCTTTGCAACTTGAAACGAGGGTGGGAAACTCACAGCTTTGCGGCGAGCTCCAATTCATTCATTATACAATCGGATCTTAATTGCTTTAAGAATGTGAGTCTGGTAAATCTGGCCTCTGGTTCCACTTCTGTTGCAGCCTGCAGTTGCTGAGTCTCTGTTGCTGTCCCCAGCTGGTGGGTCCCTCGTGGGCTAAATTACCTGTAGAAGCTAACAGTGTCCACCTCATGTTCACCCCTGAGCGGACAGATACCAAAGTTAGCTGTTTTGAGATAGTGAAAGGGCAGCTGATTTAAAATGAGGAACCTAAAGTAATGCAGATGAAGCATTCACTGGAGATCTAACATCCCGGGATGGAGGTCTAGAAAATGATTCTTCCTTGAGAAGCAAGGCTGCATCCAGCAAACTCCTACCAAAGTCCTTCTGTCCAAATGAAATGTGTCTGAACAGCAGCGGAATGCAAGAGGCTGCAGGTGCTGAGGAAGCCAGAGGTGAGCAGCCTGCTGTGGTGTGCCTGCTTAGGCACCTCAGAGGCAGCTCAGGTGTCACCAGAGGCAGCTCTGGTGACTCAGTAGGTGGCAGCCTTCACCTTGGCTTTGAATCACAGAATCATAGAATGCCAGGGGCTGGAAGGGACCTCGAAAGCTCATCCAGTCCAACCCCCCTGCCAGAGCAGGATCACCTAGAGCAGATCGCACAGGAACACATCCAGGCAAGTCTTGAATCTCTCGAGAGGGAGACTCCACAACCCCCTTGGGCAGCCTGTTCCAGTGTTTTCACCCTCACAGTGAAGATTTTTTACCTCACATTTACCTGGAAGTTCCTATGCCTCAGCTTCCACCATTGCCTCTTGTCCTAACATTGGGCATCACTTTGTAAGAACTTGCCACCCGGTGGAAGGTGCTGGGGAGCCTGAGCACTGGGGACAAAGGCACAAAGTGCAGAGCCTGGACAAAGTCGGCTGTGAGACCTCACCCCAGGTTGGGGGTGAAGAGTCCTAGGACAAAGTGCTAGAAGAAATGCCCCTCTGGTCAAGGAGTGGCCTCATGAGCTGGCTTTAAGGTACTACCAGCATCTCTAACTCCAGCACATTCCAAAGGATCTCTGCGTACAGCCAGTGGAGATATAAAGACAAACTGAGCAAGTTTGGCACTTTGGAAGAGGTTTGGGGCTGTAGAATCCCTGCTCATTCCTATGGTGAGCAGGAACAGGGGGCAGGATCCGTTTTCCCTAGGGTTTTTTTGGGAGGAGATTTGCTACAGGATCATAAAGTGGAGCCCATGAGAGCAGTGTTTTTGGAGAGGGACAGTTTGGGGAGGAAACAGAACCCAGCAGAGCTTTCTGTGGGAGGTAACTCACATGCCCATGAAGAGGGGAATAATTTCACCATGCAGGCCAACACTCATTCCTCAAGGAAGGTGGAATAAGAAAGTTGGAGGGTGGGGTCTGGCCACAGGGGAAGCAAGACAGGCTCCTTCTGGTCAACTAGACTGCTGCCTCCTCTTGGAGCCAACATCAGGGATAAGCCCTGAGAGATCACTTTGGTTGGGGGCAACATCCTCCAGTGGGATGGGGCAGGGACAGAAGCATCTTGACCTGATTCAGCCACAACTAGAACGGCCCAGCCAACTCTGGTCTGGGCCTCCACATGCTTTCAAACCCGAGGTGTTCTTAAGCAGGGTACTTCTGACTTTAACACTGGACAAATTTCCCAAGGCTCTGAAGGCTTCAGGGACTGTCAAACTAAATTTTTGTGAACTGTTCACCTGCAAATAAGGGGAGGAACTATTACTAATGTGAGAAACCATCCTGGTTTCCTCAGCGGATACTGGCAACGCCTGCCTTGCCACTCAGCATTATGCCTGCCTCCCCTCCTCTCCCCCTGAGCAAGCTGGAACGCAATACCAAGCATATTTTCTCCTCTTAACCAAGAGGCAGAGATCTGTCCTCACGCTCCTGTCACTCTCACAAAGCCTTACATAAACCACCATTGTTCTTGGAGGGACGCCAGAGCAGTCTGCAGGAATGTGTACAGCACCTACCAGAACAGGGCTTCCCCACGTTTCTGACTCTCTAATCCCCTTATTCAGAGCTAAACCAACAGACTCACACCTCTTACTGAGAAAACCTTCCCCAGCTCCCTCCACTGCCTTCAAAAACAAACAGGGAAACCCACAAAGTCATGCCCAGCTATTAGCAGGGAAGAGAAAACAAGAGGCGCACAGCAGAAGGCTCTGCCGCACGCAGAGCTGTAGATGCTAAGCCCGGGACTGAGGAGACATTTGGGCTTGTTCCACCCAGTCAAACATGTCCTAACCTTCAGGACACCTTCACTCTGCAACTGCAGCTCAGGGCTTGCTCACAGGAGACCTGCTGTTAGTGCAAGAGCCTTAAAGCCTGGACTGCAGCCTACGCTCATAGTCCAGCCTGCTGCTGAACTATGAGTGTAGGCTTGGACTGTGCTTGGAGAAGAGACTTGTGTGACAAGCTGCCTGAGGTGAGTGGGCTGCCAGGGCTTTCTGGGACCACCACAATGCCACCATAGACTGCAAAATGCCAAGCTGCAGCTCCAGGAGGGCTCTGCAGAGTGAGCAGCAGGTATGGACATAGCTGGGTGTTGGCACTGCTGACCAGCTCTGTGACCAGCCCATCCACTGCACTGCCCAGACAAGACCAGAGGCTGAGATTTTACTCTTCCTGCTTTGTCTGCAAAGAAGTTAAGTGGCCTGTCCAGTTCCACAGAGGACAACTAAGGCCAGAGGTGCTGTTGGACATAACAGTTCCTGAGCTTTCTCAGTCAGCTCCCACCAGCTCTATTTGCTCTTCCAGTTTTCTGGCAGACTCTCCTGCTCCCTCATCATCAGACTGAAACCTCCACAAAGACAACCTGCTTCAAGCTGCCGTCCCTCCAGCCTCAGAGCTGTTGCTCAGGGTCCTGCTGTCACTCTCCCATATGCAGAGGGAGAGCCTGCTTAGTGCAGTTATTCCAAAGGGAGCCAGCTGAGACATGAGGATTACTGGGGGGATTTGATAAAAGTGAGGGCTTACCTTCACTGCCATCTTCCACCTTCCACACTCTGTTCTGTGCACAATGTCACTGTCCTTGTCTCTGTGTCAGCTGTTTGCCCTGGGAGGGGAGGGCACAGTTAGACACAAGCAGCACACCAAATGTTTGGGCACCAGGAGAGTCCCTCTGCCCCTTTCTGCTCACAGGCACACACCTTCCCTCTGCACACACAGCACACACCACTGCCTGCACATTGTCACATAGCACTTCTGTAAGAAACAACCAGGATGCTCCTAAAATTCAGAACAGCAGCCAGGAAAGGTTTTCCCAGCCCTTAGAACAAGTGACTGTGAAACCATCTGCCCATGAAGGTTTTTCTATGGAACTTACAAGGCCAAGTGTCCTTTGGCAAGTTTCTGTGAAGAAGGAGCACAGACATGTGCCTGGGAGCTCGTCTGTGCCAGCACAACGCTGAGCACACCTGCTTTGTGCTGGGGATGGGAGCTGGGCACACACATGTGCAGCTCTGCTGACTGTGCAGAGCTGGGAGCATTTCCCACAGCACAGAGGGCTGCAGAGCTCCACCACGGGAGCTGAAGGTATGTGCCCGGCCCTGCAGAAGACCTTCCTCCATTTTTAGCATCATCTCACCTTTTTTTTTTTTTTTTTTTTTTTTTTTTTTTTTCCTTTTTTCCCTTTGCAATATTCAAATTCCAGAGTATTTCCAAACTGCAAACACTTGGAGCAATGAGTACCTTGCAGAGCTGTGTGTGCTTCACATCCCAGGAAAACAGGATGTGTGGGAAGCGTGCGGCCCCCGCTGGGTACAGTCACCTCTGCTTTGGGGACAGTCCTCTTCCCCCAGCTCAAATCACTGGCCCTGGGTACTTGTCTGACATAGGACAATGAACTGCTCTCTGGGTGAGCCCAACCCTTCCTGCTGACGGCAGACAACCAGTGGAGCCCCAAGGTCTCCTCTTCTGAAGGCCAAGAGCAGGGAACCAAGCACGGAACGCAAAGCTGATGTGTATGGAGGGGCAGAGCTGCTGGCTGAAGGGCTGGCTTGATCCCTGGCACAGCAACTGAGAAAAACAAAGGGTCTAGATGGAAAGACAGTGAGGAAAGGCAGAGTTCCCACCATGCTCACAGCAGCCCAGCTCTGACCCCACTAAAGCAGAGCTGCTGGTGGCAGTTTGGCTTAACCCCAGAGCACCGTGCCCGCACATCTGTAATGACAGCTACATTTCCACTCAGCTACTGTCCCTGTGGGGCCTCAAGGAGGCAATTAGAGAAAAGCAGCCTGGGGTGATGTGCCTCAGGGATAGCTTCTGAAAGACATTTCCCCCTAACCCAAGGGAGAAGGCAAGAAGCAGTGCATAAACTCAGGAGTCTCTTCCAAGCACCGCCTACGATGGCACTGATGGGGCAAAATGCCTTTTGCCCCGAGAGCCCTCAGTGCCTCAGCTACTTCAGAAAGGCCTCAGCTACCTCCTAGCCCTTGAAGATCCATAGAGATTCCACCAGCAGCCTTGGGTGCCACACAAGAAGCCATGTGTAGACAGCTGAATGTGCTTTTGCAGTCTGGCCATGGAAAACAGGATTGCTCAGGCTTGCAAAACAGTGTGAGAGCGTGCAAATGCAGCCTTGCAGACTGCTTCCTTGTTCCCAGCTTCCTCTGGAATAATTGTTTACTTTAGCCAAACTCTTCCTGATCTATATCCATGGATCAGCAGCAGGCTCAGCACCGCAGCCTGGCATGCACCATCCCCAACATGAAAGCAGATAGGAGATATGATGGAGCAAGCTTCTCCCCAAGGCCACTCCGACAGCTTTGAGGATGATGACCTTCTTGTGGCCTTCCAGTATCTGAAGGGAGCCTACAAAAAAGCTGGGGAGGGACTTTTTAGGCTATCAGGGAGTGACAGGACTAGGAGGAATGGTGCAAAGCTGGAGGTGGGGAGATTCAGATTGGACGTGAGGAGGAAGTTCTTGACCATGAGAGTGGTGAGAGCCTGGAATGGGTTGCCCAGGGAGGTGGTTGGGGCCACATCCCTGGAGGTGTTTGCAGCCAGGCTGGCTGAGGCTGTGGGCAGCCTGATCTAAGGTAGGGTTTCCCTGCCCATGGCAGGGGGGTTGGAACTGGATGATCTTTGTGGTCCCTTCCAAACCTGACTGATTCTATGATTCTAGGGTGGCTTTTGGGCACAGGCTGCTCCTGGGATTGGGTCACTGCCTTTCTAGCCTAAGCATTTGGCCAGCTGTTTGGCCTCGAAAGAGCAGGGCAGTGCCACCTTCCAGTGCTACTGTGGCTGTCCTGTGGTTTCTCTGAGTGCCATGCTCCAGGCTCCAGCTTTTATTCTCCACTCATCTGCCTGCCTCCCACCAGTCTTTTAGGTCTTGTGTGTGGCCAAGAGCCTCTTAGGAATCTCCAGTTGCATCTCCCCGGTCCCAGCCACGTGGCTGGCCTGGGCTGCTGCCATGGCAGCCTGCTGGATGATCCGTGGCTGGGTGAGCCCTGGCTGGGCTGCTGGCTCCTGGAGCCGGCTGCACAGGGCTGCTCTGCCACCAGTCCCGACCAGCGCCTCCCATGCTAATCGGCTGCCTTTGATCCGCTGCCCTGCAACTCAGGCTGCCATCTTCTGCCCTGCTCTCTCCGGGCTCTTCCCCAAAGAAGGAGCTGCCTGGCTGCCAGGGCACATGATAGGAAGTGCCACATCCAAGCAGATCAGAAATCTGCAGTCCTGGCGAGGCCTTTCTGCAAGTAATTGAGGGTGTTTGCATCCCGCGCAAGCCAAACAGTACCGGTTTGTGCAGCTGCCTACATTGGCTGCACCACTGCCTGGCCTGCACAGGCAAATGCTCCTGGGTTTGCTGAGAGCAAGTGCAGCCTCTGCAGAGGCACTACGAGCCTCAGACCTCGACTTCAGGTCTGCTGGTCACAGAAAACTCAAGTCCACTTTCCTAGCCCCAAAACAATGCTGATTTCTGGACATCAGTGATCTGTTTGAGGTGGGTGAAGCTGCTCTTCCAGCCCTTGCAGCTCTTCCTTTCAAGGCAGGAGGATCCTTTCTGCACACCAGCTCTAGAAATGTTACTATTTCACTGTCATTTTCAGCTTACTCAAAACAAGGATTAAATGAGATTTCCACGCTGGGTCTGGGGGTGAATTTAATGTTGCTCTTTAGTTAGTTGGTTTTAAATAGTTGCTGTTAAATTTGTCCCCTTGACCTACATCAGGTTGGATATCAAACGCATCAGGTTGGATATCAAACGCATCAGGTTGGTTATCAAACCTATCAGGCTGGGTATCAAACTTAACAGGTTGGATATCAAACACATCAGGTTGGGTATCAAACTCATCAGGTTGGATATCAAACTCTTCAGGTTGAGTATCAAACATTATCAGGATTTGGGAGTTTTTTTCTTAATCAGAGTCCAAATTCAACCCTGGGCAGCTTTTTTCTTTCCTCCCTCACCTACCCCTTTTTTTCCCCCTCTTCTCTTTTTCCATTTTGAAAGCCCTGAACCAGGTCTGGGGTTGCCTCCAGCTATTCCATACAGCGTCAAAAACCACAGGTCCCCTCTGCTCCATGTGCCTCCTCACTCCCAAGGAGAGCATTCCCTGGCAGGCTGTTTCTAGGAACAGTGTGTCTCTATTAGCCTGGTGCCTCATTAATGCTAATGGCAGTTGCACAACACAGCTGCAGCCTGGCTGTGTGCAGCAGGCTCTGAGCACAGCCCAGCCACGCCAGACAGGGCCAGTCAGAGCTGGCACAGGAGCAGCCTTCCTCCCCAGCACAGCTGAACCTACCTTTGCTTGGCAGTGCCACGAAGGGGCCACCTTTCAAGGTGTCACAAAGCCATGCTGCTAACTCTAGCATAAATCTCTGCCTATATGTTGCTTGCTCAGCCTGGTCAGGAAGGGTTTGAGCTCACCTTGTCTCTGCTACCCACCTGTGCAAAAACCTCAGGAGACCTCCAGAAGGGCCTTGGTCACTCACTGAACCTAAGCTACAGGGAGCTCAAGATGGCCCTCAGGGAGCCCTGAACACCAAGAGTGAAGTGAGATCTAGGTCCAGCAATGTGACCAGAGAGAGCCTCCAAAGCCACACCAGCAGTGAGACAGCCACTGAGGCTGGGCAGCTGCATAGCCACTGGCTCATGCTGGCAATGAGTGTCAGTAGAACCATGCGAGCAAAAGGGAAAAGCCCAAACTCTGCAGAGTGGCAGGCAGTGCTGAGTGAATTCCTTTCCTATTCTTAGATTTGGTCCCTTCCCGTGGCTGGGTGCAGCTGGCTCCTCCCATTGGCTTGCCAACAGAACATCCATGATGCCCTCTTCCAGGCCCTGCTTCTCTTCTCTCCCCTTGTCACAGTGTGATTGGAATGCTCTCGGTTGCCTTTAGATAAGTGAGCTTTGGACCATACTTAAGGCCAGCTGTATCCTAAGGCCATCAGATAACATCCACAGAGTTCTGCATGTACCAGCCACACCAAGCCCTCAGTTCTATGTCATGTCGAAGAGCAAAGAGCTCTCCACTACCTGCTCTCTGCCAGCCAGAGTGTGCAGGGTAATTACACTCAGGAGGGCTGAGGCTGACCCTTGCCATTTGATGACAGGCACCCAAAGACATTCCAGCTCTGCTCTCCTTTGACTCCCACTTATTTCAGCTGCTTTGTCAGATCCCATGGCCTCCCTTGAAGCACTAGAACAGAAGCCTTAGCAAGGGAAGCCATCCCACCAAGCTCAGCAAAAGGACAGAATTCTTTGTGATGTTTTTCAGAGCACTCCCCGTGTGCCTCCTGGCAGCTATTCTGGGCTTTGCTGCTCCAACAGCCAAGGCCTGCCACGCTGCCAGAGAGGATGCAGCTTCTGTGTGACCAGCACTCACTCTGGGGACTGAGTTGTGTCCCCCTATGCAGAGTGAGCTGACTTGCTTGAGGTGGAAGCCAAAGTGCCAGCCAGCCTGTGAACAGAGATGTAGCCTTCAGACACTGATGTGGTGGAGGCAAAACCAGAGCAGCTCCACGTGATGCAGCAACACAAACAAGAGGCCTGGCTGTGCAAAGCTGCTCCTAACGCTGCCCAGGGAGCTGGTGGAGTCACTGTCCCTGCAGGTGTTCAAGAAAAGCCTGGATGGGGCACTTAGTGCCATTGGATAGGGCTGGGTAATAGGTTGGACTGGATGAGCTTGGAGGTCTCTTCCAACCTGGATTATTCGATTCCATCCTATTCCATCCTATTCCATTCTATTCTATCCCATTGAATTCTATTCTATCCTATTGAATTCTGTTCTAACCTTCCTGATGCTGCAGTGGCTCCCAGAGGGACAAGTGGATGTTTAGTTCGAGGAAGAGGAGGCTAAGGGGATACCTCGTTGCTGTCTACAATTACCTGAAGGGACATTGTGGAGAGGCTGATGCTGGGTTCTTCTCACAGGTAACTGGAGACAGAACAAGGGGGAATGGCCTTGATCTGAGGCTGTGGAAGTTTATATTGGACATTAGGAAAAAGTTTTTAATGGAGAGAGTGGTCAGGGACTGGAATGGGCTGCCCAGGGAGGTGGTGGAGTCACCCACCCTGGATGTGTTTAAGGGTGGTTTGGATGTGGTGCTTAGGGCTATGGTTTAAGGTGAATCTTGTTGAGTAGGGTTCTAGGTTGGACTTGGTGATCCTGAGGGGCTTTGCCAATCTGGATGTTGCTGTGATTCTGTCCTCTGTCTCCAGCATCCCTTGGTCCAGGATTCCCCAAATCCTGTACCCAGACAGACTGGGGCTCTGCAGAGAGGCAGCTCCCTGCTCACCACCCTTCCTGTGTGCTCACTAGGACACAGCTTTTTGCTCTAGATGGCAGAGGCTTTCCCAGAGCCACAGAAAACCATGTTTAACTGTGCTCCCTCCCACAATACCTGTGCCTGCTGCAATTTCACATCCATTTGGGAAGATGTCCTGCTTGTGGCTGAGCAAGAGGAACGATGTGGCTGAAGGATGCAGCCGTGGGGCTGTGGGAGGATGAGGAGTGCTGCTGCAGCTCGGAAACAATGGGAAATACAACAGAAAGCCTAATTCCCTGCTGGCACATACAGGCACCATAAATTAACATCAGAGCTCCTCGGGAGCTGGGTCACTGCTGAGAGCAGGCAGAGGAGCTGCCACCCTGCAACAGAGGCATCAGGCTGGGCTAAGTTATGCAAGGCAGCAAAACGCTGCTGTACAGTAGCACAGCTTCTGCAGACCATATTGTTTGGCCCTTCTGAGCGATTCCCAGAAATAATTCCTGCGAGGAGCACACACCCAAAAGCCAGTCAGAATTTCTGGAATGACATTCCAGTTGCTCAAGCCCTGGTTATGCAGATAGAAGAGAAAACAGAGCGACGCCTTAGCCAGGATAATAGATAAGGGTGTGAGAATTCAGCTCCCTGGCTAGCACATGAAAGTGTGAATGACCTCGCCCCACGGCCAGGATTGCTCAAGCCAGAGGAGATGGCAGTATCAACACACACATCTTCCTCTGCACTCACTGCACAGCTCTCTTCTCACTGCTTGCTTCTGCCCTCACACCTTAACCCCAGAGTGGAGAGGAAGGAGGATGCGTGGCCCACAGAGCCTGCAAAGTGGTTTGCTGCTGCAGCGGAGCAGTGGAATTGCCTCTTCTTTTTTTCCACCTTAGGGAAGAGCTTGGCCAGCAGGGCCTGCAGTGTGAGTGCAGCCCAGACAGCCAACAATGCCTTGCACAGCTCCAGGCTGGGTGGGGAATGGCTGAGAGCAGCCCTGAGGAACAGGACCTGAGGGTCTGGGTGATGAAAAGCTCAACAGGAGCCTGCAGTGTAAGTGCAGTCCAGACAGCAACTGTGTGCTGGGCTGCAGCAAGAGCAGCTGTGGGCAGCAGGGCAAGGGAGGGGATTCTGCCCCTTTGCTCTGCTCTCCTCGCACCCCATCTGCAGCACTGTGTACAATTCTGAAGACCCCAGCATAAGAAGGACATGGAACTGTTGGAGCTGGTCCAGAGGAGGCCACCAAGATGCTGAGAGGGCTGCAGCAGCTCTGCTCTGATGACAGGCTGAGAAAGTTGGGGCTCTGCAGCCTGGAGAAGAGAAGGATTCGAAGAAACCTTGGAGTGGTCTTCCAGTATCTGAAGGGGGCTACAGGAGGGCTGGGGAGGAACAAGGTCTTGTAATGACAAGAGGAGGAGGAATGAGTTTAAACTGGCAGAGGGGAGATTGAAACTGGATGTTAGGAGGAAGTTCTTTCCAGTGAGGGTAGTAAGACACTGGCACAGGTTATCCAGGGAGGTTGTGGATGCCCTCTCCTTGGAGGTGTTCAAGGCCAGATTGGATGAGACCTTGGACTGGTGGGAGGTGTCCCTGTCCATGCCCTGGAACTAGATGATCTTTGAGGTCCCTTCCAACCCAAATTATTCTGTGATTTTAGCAGACAATCCTATTCCAGTGAGAATAGAAGCAGGCCAGATTCCTTCAGTGTGAAGAGATGCAGTCAGCAGGCAGGCCTGGGCCAAGCTGGAAGCAGTGCTCTGGCAGGCAGCTGATGGCTGTGCAGGGCAGCTGGGCGCTGGTATCGCCATGCTTCTGCCTGCTTCCTGGGAACAGCCATTAAATATTTGCCTGCATGACTGCTGTGCTCTCCCCGCTGCTCACCTGTGCTGCTAACGCACTTTCCCCGGGGAGATGGAATGTTTGCTATCCCCAAAATAGCAACTCAATGAATGAAAGTACAAGTGTGGCTATAAATAGAGAGGGCAGCAGGCTTTCAGAGTGCGCACGGAGAGCTGCTTCACACCCACTTCCCTTTGTCTGCCATCGGCTCTCAGCCCTGCACTGAAACGACCTGGCTGCACTTTGGAAGAGCAAGCAACACAACAATAAGGAGGACAAACTGGGATGAGGAAGTCACTGAAGCCGTGCGGGGAAGATGGACAGGGCCATTGTGTGCTCTGCCCCACGAGGTTGGCACTGCTCAGGTGGGAGCCTGGGGAATGGCAGAGCTGGGGAGGTTTCACTCTGCCTGCTCCTCTTGAGCAGTCCCATCTGACGGGCAACGTGGAGCAGTGCCAGCAGCTGCCTGTGGGCCGTGCACAGTGGCACATCCTGGTGGAAACCAGCTCCTACGGATGGGAGCAGCAAAGGGGGAAGGAAAAGGTCCCATGAGGCACAAACCAACAAAGCTAACGCCCAAAGAAGCAACTCCTGACAGGACAAAGCCCAGCCTTGCTATTCCCACGTACATGAAAGGCTGTCTAGTCCTCCCCCTGCACCTGGGGAGGTGGCAGGACAGGACAGAGGATGTCCGGCACACAGCACTGGTTAGGCTGCACCTTGAGTGCTGTGCCCAGTTCTGGGCCCCTCAATTTAAGAAAGATGTTGAGGTGCTTGAACGTGTCCAGAGAAGGGCAGCAAGGCTGGGGAGGGGCCTGGAGCACAGCCCTGTGAGGAGAGGCTGAAGGAGCTGGGGGTGTGCAGCCTGCAGGAGAGGAGGCTCAGGGCAGATCTCATTGCTCTCTACAACTACCTGAAGGGAGGTTGTGGCCAAGTGGGGTTGAGCTCTTCTCCCAGGCACCAAGGGACAGAACAAGAGGACACAGCCTCAAGCTGCACCAGGGCAGGTTCAGTCTGGATGTTAGGAAGAAGTTCTTCACAGCAAGAGAGATTGGCATTGGAATGGGCTGCCTGGGGAGGTGGTGGAGTCCCCATCCCTGGAGGTGTTTAAGAAGAGGCTGGATGAGGCACTTAGTGCCAGGATTTGGTTAATATGAAGGGTTAGGTGATAGGTTGGACTCAATGATCATAGAGGTCTTTTCCAACCTGGTTAATTCAGTGATTCTGTGATGAAGGCCTGTTGGTATCACCAGAAGGCATGTTTAGGACACCTCTAGCTGGAAGGGAAGAGGTTGGCAAGGCAAAAGGTGTGGAAGGTGCTCTACGAACCACCTCCTCTAGACTCACTTCTCACCCAAAACCTCACAAAGCTGCTCTGAGCTCTCCTGGATTTGCCCTGTCTAGAAGTGCTCTGTGGAAGGCTGTTAACAGTCAGCAAGTGTCACTGAGATAAAACCCAACTAAACCTGGGGGAAAGTAGCTGAGTCAGGCTAGATTAGATATGGGGCAATATGCTGGTTTTAGTTTTAGCTGTTGGAAATAGACACCAAACGAAATCTCAGTGGAGAGAAATTCCTGCCCAAAATGCAGGCTCATGAAACTGTCAGGAGCTGAGAGGGTTTGTGACAGGAGATCTGCAGGGGTAAAGGGATGTCCCTTGCTCTCTGGGGAGGTTCTCTGGAGGCTGGCATGTGTAATGCTTGGCCTGATGGGAGTTCCATGCTGTTCCCAGGTGCAAGGGTAATAATGAGTAAGAGAAGAAGGTATCACAAGATGTTCCAAGCTGTTGGCTCTGGAGCAGCTCTACACAGCTGTTTGCACACAAGCTCCTTCCTGATCCTTAGCACCTCACTCCTGCCAAGGGAGGTGACTGGGCTTTTGCTCTAAACTCCAAGAACCTTGAGGGAACAAGAAGGGAATGCTGACAGAACAACTCCCTGCCTCCTCTCCTGAGCAACTGAATGTTTGCTTTATCATCACCCAGCTCCCAAGATCAAGAGACAGGGACATGCTGGAGAGAGTCCAACAGAGAGCCACAAGGATGATTGGGGGACTTGAGCATCTCCCCTACAGAGAGAGACTGAGAGCCCTGAGGCTGTTTAGTCTGGAGAAGAGAAGGCTGAAAGGAGATCTGAGCAATGTGCATCAATATCTGAGGGGTGAGTGTCAAGTGGCTGAGGCCAAGCTCTTTTTGGTGGTGCACAGCAATAAGCCAAGGAGCAATGGATATAAACTGGAACAGAGAAGGTTTCATCTCAGCATGAAGAGAAACTTCTTTACAGTGAGGGCGACAGCCCTGGAGCAGGCTGCCCAGAGAGGCTGTGGAGCCTCCTTCTCTGGAGACTTTCCAAACCTGTTTGCACTACCCTAGGGGATCCTGCCTTGCCAGGGGGGCTGGACTCACTAATCTCTGGAGCTCCCTTCTGACCCCTAAGGTTCTGTGATTCTGTGACCTCTGCATGCCTCACACTACAGGCTGGGTGGAGAGGTGCCTGCAGCTCCCAGGCACAGAGTGGGACACTGCTGTGATCCTCTGTGGAATCCCTACTTAGTTAGCCAGGCTCAGGCAGTCAGATGACCACTGCAGCCTGCTGGCTCTCACCTGTCCCAAACAGCCCCAAGGGGAAGCAGCCTGCATGAGAAAGGAGCTGCATCCACAGAAGTGCTGCAGTGCAGAGCTGCTTGTGCCAGGGACTGCGTGGCTGTACACAAGGTGAGCAAGGAAATTGTGTCTGGGAAGCTGCTGCACATGAAAGCAGCTGCCTGCAGCTAGATCCCATCAAAGCACAGATCTGTGGGCTGATCTTCCCAGTAGGACAGCTTCCATCTGCAGAGCGCTCAGGCTCTTCTCTTAGCCCCGCTGATTCAAGCTCCATGATGAAACAGCTCCTGCAGAGGGGCTTGGCCCCACGAGCCACACAGAAAGTCCCCAGGTGGGGGGGTGGCAGCAGGGGCAGGGGAAGTGCTGAGGGTGCAGAAAAGGTGAGCGGGGAGGGCCAGATGTGGCAGTGGCATTTTTCAGTCTCTCACTGGAAGCCCACCCCTGGAAGCCCATCTCCTGGGGCCAGAGTCCAAGGCCCAGCCTGTGCCCACATGAGCAAGCAGAAGCAGGAGCAGAGTGGCTGCTGTCAGTGGCAGGCACTCAGCTGCTGCTTCCCTCTCTCCACTCAGGTCCCCTGCAGGCACAGGCACGTTTTTGGGCATTTCTGTTTTATTTGCAATGATGTCATGGGCAACCTTTTGATGACTTATGACCCACGGCAAGCTAAGTACCACTGGCTAACCAAACAATGGAGAAGAAAGTCAGGAAGAAAGCTGGAAGACATTAATTAAATAAACTCAACAACCAAAAGGGCAGAAGTAGCACAGAATTTCCACAGGGACCCACCAACGTGCTTGGCAGCAGGAGTCAGCGAGTGATGGAGGCTTTCAGAGACATGAATTAAATAAACTCAGCAACCAAAAGGCAGAAGTGGCACAGAATTTCCACAGTGACCCACCACAGGCACAGCAGCAGGAGCCAGCAAGTGATGGAGGCTTTCAGAGACATTAATTAAACAAACTCAACAACCAAAAGGGCAGGAGTGACACAGAATTTCCACAGGGACCCACCAATGGTGCTTGGCAGGAGGAGCCAGAGAGTGACAGAGGCTTTCAGAGTCCCTCTGAGATTTGGACACAGCAGAAGATGTTCCCTAGGGCTCAGCACCTGAAGCCTGAAGAGCCACATCAAACATTTTTGGGGCACAGCACACAGCACATCAATTTGCTGGGGACTGGGCTCTGCCACAGGATATGCTAATGCTGCACATAGGGCTGGAAAGATCCTTGGAGCAACCACAGCACTTTGCATATCCTGCTCCAGAAGTGGCTGGCAGGAGATGACCTAAACCAGCACAGGTGAGCTTTTCTGCCCTCAGCCCAGCAGAAAAGTCCCTTAGACCAGGGTGCTGGTGAGCTGCATGTCAGAGGGAGGCTACTCCTGAGCCATTCCCTGTGCTTTGAATTGATGGGAGAGGAATACATTGTCCCCCAAAAGCATTTCCTACTGATTCACTTCTCTTTATCATCTGGTTTACAGGTCTGATCTTGACTTTGCACCACACCCAGCTCTGCCGTCGACTTCAAGGAACAGGGCTCTGTGGGGGCAGTGTGAAAGTCACCCAATAAAGGTTTTCAAGAGGAAGCTGCTGAATTCATCACCACCAGGATTTACATAGATCTAAGAGATGCTCACAGCCTCACTACAGCAAGCATGAGGAGCTGTGTCAACTGAGGTGGCTCGAGGGAAGGAAGAAGGCCAACAGAATGTCAGAGTCACACAGAATCACAGAATGTTAGGGGCTGGAAGGGACCTCAAAAGATCATCTGTGTAGCCTGGTGTAGGACAGCAAACTTGCTTCCTGCCTGGAGATGTTCAAGGCCAGACTGGATGAGGCCTTAAGCGACCTATTCTAGTAGGAGGTGTCCCTGCCTATAGCACAGGGCGGGTTGGAACTGGATGAGCTTTGAGGTCCTTTCCAACCTTCCCACCCCTTGGCAGTCCTGACCTGAGACCCCTTGTGTTAGCTGCTCCATAATCACTTCAAGCAGGAGTTACCCTCAGAGCTGGACTAGATCTGGGCAGTTCTAAAGGATTCCTGCCTTCCTTTTTGCCTTTCTTCCACCTCCATCCCATTTGCTGTGACAGGAGAGCTTTCAGTGTACCTCTGGGGCTGGAAGAGATGGTTCCTTCTGTTTGCCTTTCAGCCATCAGGCACACTCAAGGTTTCCCAGCAGTCAGGAGCCAGTGATGAGGTGTCAGGATGTGAGATGTTTCTCTCTAGAAAGCAGATTTCCAGGTTTGGCAGTGTCAGCAAGCAGAGGGGAGATACTGTCCAGGAAAGATGGGCTCAGCCCCAGCAGCAGTTGATGAGTGTTGCAAGTTTGTGTTCCCTGAGCCTTTCTTTCTTTGTGACCTCAGTGCGTCACTGCTGCTTGGGGGTTCAAGTACTGTTGACCACCAGGAAGCCATTTCACCGTGTCACCATCTCACCAGGACATGTTTGGGCTTGAGCTTAAACTAGCAAACAGTTGAACACTGCCCCTGCACCGACGTGGCCATTACCAAAAGTGATCCAGCCCAGGGGACAGCTGCTGCCTGCTGTGTGGCCACACAGCTTCCAGAGGGGAGAGGACTCTCACAAGCCCACCAAAGCCACCAGTGATGGCCTGTGAAGTCACTCAGATTGGTTTCTCTCCATTTCCAGCACCCCCACTGAGTGGTTTACAGTGTGTCAAGTACTAAAACTCTCAAGTCCACCACGGTTTACATCAGTGACAGGAACTCTTCCCTGCCCCTCACTCCCCAGAGATGTGAGAGCCTCCTTTTTGCCCAGCAGTCTGACCACTGCACCAGCCCTTAGCCCACCTCCTTCACCCTTCCTAGCTACAACAGGGAGAAAGAAAGATGTCAGCAGAAGGACAGGTGGCAGAGTGAAGCTGAAGCTGCTGAACTCCCTCCTGGCTAAGCAAAGGCTGCAAGCCTGAGTGTGATGGTTCCCCTCTCAGCAGTGCTGGAGGGCCCTGTCAGCACCAAGAGAAATGTCTGCTCTTGCTGCCCCCAACACCCTACAGGTGCTGAGAGTTGCAACGTCTCAGAAGCCAGCACTGAAGCCCTGGCTCCCCTGATGCTATCATTGCACCCAGCAGACAAGCTGGAGATGATAGAGAAAAAAGAAGACCACGACCTGGGAGGTCAGCAGCAGCTCCATCACTCCAAGAGACAGATCTAAGAGAGATCTCAAGCCAGCAGAACAGGACTTGAAGCAGTGTTTTATCTCAGGCAGGTGCCCAGACCAAGGGATTGTAAATGAGGCCTTTTTCTCTCTCCCTCAGCCTTTCCTGCTGGAGCTGCCCTTCACCATTAGGTGCTCAGTCACCTGGGTTTACCTTTCTGACCCCCAAAACCCACAGAGCCAGCACAGCCAGCACAGACCTTGCTCACTAAAAGATAAGAAGAACCTGCCCCAATTACAAATGTGGCACGCCTGGAGTAGCATTTTCTGATGCTGAACCTTAGGAGCGAGTGGGCTCAGCTGTCACACAGAGGAAGATCCTCTGCTGCAGATGTGATGATCCAGGCACACCAAGCAAATTTGAAAACCAGTGGTTTGGAAGAAGCCTCTTCCAGGACCAGCCAAGCTGAGCTGACAGACTTCTTCACTCTAGACCAGGGCTTTTTGCCTTCTGACCCTCTTGTTTTCCTCCCAGGACAAGTCTCAGCACTGCCACACAAAGCTGCTGCAGTGTGACTGCTGGAGGAATGCTTCAGCAGTCCAAGTCCCTCATCCCTCACACTCACTCCAGAGCTGTAGAGGCTGCCAAGGGGTAGGATTCACCCCAGAGCTGGTTAGGGCACAGATGTGTCCATTACAAAGGCAGCAGGAAGCTTGGTTCTGTGGGTCCCTCTGGAAGTGGCATGTCTGTACAGCCCCTGGGTGTGCATTGTGAAACAGCACATTACACACAGGCAGGATTTTGAATTTGCCTCCTTTCCTGCACAGGCCAGGGCCTGCTTTGAGGGTGAATCAGAGAAAAGCACTATTGTCTGCAGCATCCCAGCCTCAACAGCTGATAAATTGGGACAATAATGTGTAAGTGAGGCCAGGAACTGTAGGAAGAGTAAGGATTAGGGCAGCCAATTGCTGCCCTGAGGACCTGGCAGCTCTCCTGCCCCTGCTGAGTGAAGGCAGAACTGGAATATTTGGGGGGTTGCTCACAAAGTATGTGTGCATGGACCCCTGCTGAATGCTCAGCTGCACAGCCTCTCACCAGGCCTGCAGAAACCCAGTCACCAGAAGGAAGGAATGGTCTCAAGCTGTCTGCCAGCCTCAGCTCAGTCTGCACAGTGGGGACCTACGCCTCCAGGTGTCTAAGCAAGGGACTTGTGAAATACAAAGGCACTGGAGGGACAACAGGCCCAGGGAAGTGGAAGAAGCACAGAACAGCTTGGGTCTGGCACAGAGGGGCACAAAACTCACCCATGTTTTCACCTGGCATTTTTCCCTTCCCACTCAGCCTGTTACCCTCTCTTTACTGATCTGGCAAATGAGGCACAAAGTCAATTAACAGAACACACTGGGAGTGGAGTTCCCTATGTTGGCCAGTTTTCAGCCTCAGCTTGACAGGGTGCTGGGCCAGCTCATTTCAACTGGACTGTAATCTAGAAAGGTTGGACTAGATGATCCCTGGGGTCCCTTCAACCCTGGCACTTTGTCATTCTGTGATTTGTGTTCTGCAGGATCCACTCTTGCACAGAGGAGGTGCTGAACAAATAGCTGGAAGGACAGAATCATAGAACATTAGAGGTTGAAAGGGACCTCCAGAGATCATCCAGTCCAACCTCCCTGCCAAGGCAGTATCACCCAGGGTAGTGCAAACAGGAATTCATCCAGATGGGTTTGGAAAGTCTCCAGAGAAGGAGACTCCACAACCTCTCTGGGCAGCCTGCCTCAGGGCTCTGTCAACCTCACTGTAAAGAACTTTCTCCTCGTGTTGAGGTGAAACCTTCTCTGTTCCAGTTTGTGTCCATTGCTCCTTGGCTTATTGCTGTGCATAACCCAAAAGAGCTTGGCCCCAGCCACTTGACACCCACCCCTCAGAAATTGATAGACATTGATCAGATCTCCTCTCAACCTTCTCTTCTCCAGAATAAACAGCCTAACAGCCCAACCTGTTTAAGGCAGGTCCCTGAGCCCAAACAGAGTCACCAAAGCACGGCAGAGGCACAGGACAGCCAGAACCATGTGTCCCCGAGGTGGCTGCGGGAGGTGAGAGAGGAGTGTTTTGTTTGGCTGCAGCCATGGCGACAGCAGCCAGTAATTGCCTGTCCTCCCTTCTGGGGCAATCCCAGCTTGCTGCCTGCCACTTGCCTCTCCTGGCTGCAGGGCTGAGACTGCTGCTTGCTGTGGCAGCTGCACGGGAGCTTCTGTGCACAGCTGAGTGTCACTAGAGCTGGATGGGAGGAGGGAGCCCTCCTGCTCACCTACTTCCAAAGGGAATTAGGTAAAAGCTGCCTGACTCTTCAGCTGCCACGGCAGGAGGAGCTCTACATGCACCACACCAGAACAACCAGCAACAGAATGAGAGGACACAGTCTCAAGTTGTGCCAGGGGAGGTATAGACTGGATATTAGGAAGAAGTTTTGCACAGAGAGAGTGATTGGCATTGGAATGGGCTGCCCAGGGAGGTGGTGGAGTCACCATCCCTGGAGGTGTTAAAGCAAAGCCTGGATGAGGCACTTAGTGCCATTGACTAGGGCTGGGTGATAAGTTGGACTGGATGAGCTTGGAGGTCTCTTCCAACTTGGCTGATTCTATTCTATTCTATGCTATTCTATTCTATTCTACTCTACTCTACTCTATTCCATTCTAACCGCCAGTTCTAAGAGGGGCTGTGGAAAAGCCCCACAGAGTCAGGGTGAACCATCTGGTGCCTACAGCACAAAGTCAAAAGCTAAGCTGGTCTGAGTGGGTTCTGATTTTTTTTTTAGCTGTAATTCCACCTCAACATGAGGAGAAACTTTCTGTTCTGTGAGATTGCTGCAGCCCTGGAGCAGGCTGCTCAGAGAAGTTGTGGAGCCTCCTCCTCTGCAGCCTTTCAAGACCCTGTGTGACCTGCCCTAGGTGACCCTGGAGAGATCTCTGGAGGTCCTTTCCAGCCCCTGGCATTGTGTGATTCCATGAATTACCTGGAGCCTTAAAAAACGCACCAGCACGACCAGCCTCAGTTGTGGCTCCTGCCTTCGCTCCCTGCCTGCCTAGGCTTGCCGTGGAGTTATGCTGGGGTGAAGTGGCAGGGCTGAAGGATGCAGTAAGTAGAACATAACAACTTTATTACATTAATGACCCATCCAGGCAATGGGGCTGATGCAAGTGGTTAGCACTCTGAACGTCTTGAAAGGAGAGAGAGAGAGCTCCCTGAGCAGGTGCAAGGCAGCAGGTGTAGCCCTGGCCCCGCTGATGCTTTGGGAGGCAGCTCCGTGTGGAACTGCTGCTCTGCTTTACTCCCCTCCTGGGAGCCTGAGCTGCCTCTGAGCTGCAGAGGTGACTGATTTACACCAAACCGGATAGCCAGAACTTCCTGAGGTGACCCTGTTCTGTGAGGAGATCCTAATCTCCTGACAAGTTTGTCTAGCCAGATAATGACAGTAATTAGCCAGCAGGCAGGAAGGTGGATCCAGGTATTCTCCTGCATGAGTAAGAAGGATGTTTTATGCCAGTGGAATTAGGAGGAGGATGGAAACTGCCAATATCCTTCACAACGGAGCTGCAAACAAAGAGTGCAGCACAGAGGGCTGCACTAGAGAGCAGATTCCCCAGGCTGCTTTCCTCCCAGGGCACAGAGGCTGGGAAGGGAAGGTGCTAAGCAGCATCAAGCTCCTGCCACACTACCCAGCCTGTCTGAAACATGGAGGGGGACAAGAAGAGGGCTCCAGTGCAGCAGAGAAATAGCAGGATTTCAGATAGCCAGATGGACTCTGCAGTGAATAAAGGAGAAGCAGAAGAGGTAGGCTCCCAGGCAAGCCCACACTGCCTGGAGTGGGCTGAACAATCCCCCTGCAGCTACCGTGCAGCCTGGCAGTGGAGTGTTTGCAAAATGCTTACAGACTGAGGAGACAAAAACCCACAAGCATGCAGAGAACAGAATGCTTCACTCAAAATGCTTCACTCAAAATGCATGGTTTGGGTTGTTGGGTTTTTCTTTTTTTTTTTTTTTTCCCACTGGGAAAAAAAAATAGATGCAAACAGATAGCTCTGGTGGTATCAAGTGATGCACTTTTGTCTTTCTGGGGTGCTGCCAGACACCCTGAAATGATAGTGTGGAGAGGAATGTCAGATGTGTCCTTTTCATCATAATGGTTACTTTGAAGCCTAATTATAGCCATTTACACGCAGCCCATCAGCCTTGCTGCTGCTGGCTGCACCAAAACGCACAGCCTGATGGGGAGCTTCTCCCCAGGAGCTGGATGGGTGGCTCAGGCATTGCACGGAAGTTTGGGAAGGGCATAAAGCAGCAGTGAGGGTCCTGGGGCTGGTGGTCTCCACCATGCCTGCTCTAGTGCTGTGTGAGCCAGCGGTGGTGCCTCAGGTCCAGCAGAGAGCCTGCCCACCTCACCTCAGAACCTCTGCTCTGCAGGAGGGTGCAGAAGGGGGACCACAATTGTAAGCACAGCCAAAAGGAAAGAGAAGCACCAAGAGCCACTGCTGCTCCCTAGCTGCTGCCAGGTGCTCCCTGCAGACCAATCCCCACCACTTCCAGTAGAATCACAGAATGGTTTAGGTTGGAAGGGAGCTCAAAGCTCATCCAGTTCCAAACCCCCTGTGCCATAGACAGGGACACCTCCTACTAGAACAGGTTGCTCAAGGCCTCATCCAACCTGGTCCCGAACACCTCCAGGGATGTTCTGGAGCGCAGAATCACCCAATGTGATCTTTGATCACACTGGGTGATTCTGTGTTCCACAACCTACCTGAGCAACCTGTTCCAGTATCTCACCACCCTCACTGTAGTGATGAAAACAAGGCCTCATCACATTTGGTGCCATTTCTGTCCCTCTTCGTTATGTTTCACACTTCTGTCTCTGTGCACTTTGACACGCAGGCAGTCAGGCTTCCATCCTCAGAGTCCAAGCACTTGGCCTTTTCCCAAGACAGCTGCAACTGGTAGCCCCACTCTGAAATAAAGGCCCAGCAGAGTGGTGTCCCATCTCCAGTGGAGATTCACAGATTGCATCAGGTTGGAAGGGACCCTCAAAGGTCATCTGCAGTCAGAAGGAACACCTCCAACCAGATCAGGCTGCCAAGGGCCACACTGTACAGGGATGAGATCTCAACCACATCCCAGGGCAATCTGTTCCACCCTCATTGTGCAGAACTTGTTCCTGATGTCCAACCGAAATCTCCCCTGCTCTAGTTTCAAACCATTGCCCCCGACCCTATCACCACAGGCCCTTCTAAACAGTCCCTCCTCAGCCTTTGTGTAGGTCCCCATTAGGTACTGGAATGCAGCCAGGGATGGAGCAGAGCTGTAGGGTTTGGAATGCTGCTTCTCACCATTGGACCGCCCAGCGCAGGGCAGGTATGCACTGCTAACCACTGGAGCAGAGCAGCTGTGTCTGCTTGGTGTCTCAGGGGGATACTCATCAACTAAAGCCCGACACTGAGGAGGTTCTCACCCATCTGGTGACACTCTCAGGTAGCTGAAAGCAGGGGGCTTCACTCTGGCCTGTGCTGTGACCGGGAGAGACAGTCCCGCAGCTCTGAGGGCTGGAGCAGAGCTGGGGCAGGAACAATGACAACAGCTGCCCCACTACAGAGCGTTCCCACTTGTGAATCAAAGCCCTCAAGGGGATGCTGTCCTGTCCAGACATGCTTGGCACTGAGTCCTGCAGACATAACACGAAGGCAAGGAGCTGTCCTCCCTTCGAGTTCATCCCTTGTGCACTGGGAGAGAGAGACAAACCCAAACTGCGTTGGCTGAGAGGTTGGAAACAGGAAGTTCTGTATCATTTGCACACTCCCTGTTGCTGAGGGAAAGTAGGAAACATAAATGCCAGCCTTTTATTTCAAGATTTGGCACAAAAGCTTGCCTTCAGGGTGATGTCAAATAACAGACTTCACGCTGCTCAGCAGGAAGCTGCTGATATGCAGCGAGAAGCACGAGGTGAGGGTGCAGCCCTGGCAGCCTTTCCCTTTGTTGTGTTCCCCCATCTTTGGGAAACCCACAAAACCAGCAGCAGGGTGATGAATAGCAGCTTGTTCACACAGCTTTTACCTTTAAAACACCCCTGCCCTCTTACTGCTCCTCCAAGTGCTGGGGAAAAGCCCTGAACTGAAATACTTTTTGCAGACAGAAAAAAAAGAGCTTTCAGTGATTGCTTCCCCTCGTTTGCTCTCCTCCCCTGATATAATTTGCCCCTGTTTTGAATCTTCCCTGCTTCCATCTAGGAACACTTCTGGTTCTACTGGAAATTCAGACAAAGACATTTGGCAATCCAGAAAAAAAGTGTCAGGTGAGTTTATGTTTTGCATCAGAAAGGAGAAAAGCTCTGAAGTCTTCCTGGAAAAAGCATTGGTTTGTCCCAGCTGGAATCCCTCTGACTAAAGCTGCTGAGGACAAAACTGCATCTCCAGAGACAGAGAGCTGATGAAAGCATCCTAGAGCATAACCATGCCTTCTACACCCGATGGGAGAAGAGGAGATCACTCTGGCTTACTGGAGAAATGAAAGGCTACAGCTTGCAAGCAGTGACCACCTGAGTCCTTCTCACCCACAATGGGATCACAAGAGAGGTTTTACTGGCCTAGGGACAGGGCAGAGGAGCAGATGTGCACAGGCAGCAGCAAAGCAGGCTGTTCTTACAGGAGGCTGTGGAGACCTTTTACCACTTTTTTGCTCTCTCATAGCTGCTCTGGCCATCTGAAGTGCAATCTTTGCTCTACTCCCTGCATCTCAGATGTGTGTGCAATGACAGTGAGCAGCTGGGCTATACATAAAAACTTCATCACATTACTCCATGTCACGCCAGGGATGCTGGCACCCAAAAGTAAGTACTTCACACAGCCTCTCCTGAGGCTACCCTTCAAGAGCGTAACTCTGTGGCATGTTTATTGGGGAATCTCTAGTGCTGCAGGCAGGGAAAAAGCCCAGGCCACCTACTGTCACCTTCACAGACACAAACAACATCATAGCCTCAAGATGAGGATGGTCTGCAGTGTGATCAGAGCTGCAGACTAGCAGCAAGCCTTACAGACAGTCCCTTGCTCTAGCTCAAGTGTCATGTTCTGGCTGTACTACTCACCTTCAGCTGGTCTCTCCATGCAGTGGGTACAGCTACTTCATGCAGGCATGGGCCTCTCTGAAGGCTGAGTGTCCTTAGCTGGGGAGGGAGGGGCAGGTGTCATCATCCTGAAGCTCAGCATGGCTCTGTCCCCCGTTGCCAGTCACAACAGCCCTTTCGGGTCACAGGTTTGCAGCAGGCATAGTGAATACCTGATCCTTCCAAGCTGGAAAAGAGGAATAGCTGATGTCACGCTGAGGACCAGGGTCCACACGAGCTCTGTCTGGCTACAAGCTGCACCTAGGCTCAGCACTTTGCAAAGGCAGAGCCAGATTCATGCAAGCTGCACCATCCCAAAGAGCAGAGCAGCAGATCCTCCTGAGCCCTTCTCATCCTCCTGAGCCCCTCTCAGCCCCCTGAGCAGGACACCACTGGCAAAGTGCCTCCTCTCTGCACCAGCTCAGGGGGGCTGGATCTGATCTGACTTTTCACCACTTACCAAACATGAAAGTGAAAACCTGCTTTGGCAGGTGAATGCAAACAGCCCTGTGCAGCCTGCTGCAACGGGATGAGTCCCTGATTTAAGCAAAACACTGTCACAGCCACCACAGAACTGCAGGGAGGTTTGGGCCCAAAGAGCATTTCCCCAGGCTAGTTCCAAGCAGGCTCTTCTTGGAGAGGTGGAATTAATGAGTTGAGGATGACTGGGGAGCCTGAGCAACTCCCCTGTGAAAAGAGACTGAGAGCCCTGGGGCTGTTTAGTCTGGAGAAGAGAAGGCTGAGAGGAGATCTGATCAATGTCTATCAATATCTGAGGGGTGAGTGTCAAGTGGCTGGGGCCAAGCTCTTTTGGGTGGTGCACAACAATAAGCCAAGGAGCAATGGATACAAACTGGAACAGGGAAGGTTTCACCTCAACATGAGGAGAAACTGCTTTACAGTGAGGTTGACAGAGCCCTGAGGCAGGCTGCCCAGAGAGGTCGTGGAGTCTCCTTCTCTGGAGACTTTCCAAACCCACCTGGATGCATTCCTGTGTGGACTACCCTGGGTGATGCTGCCTTGGAAGGGTAGTTTGGACTCACTGTGATCTCTGGAGGTCCCTTCCAGCCTCTAACGTTCTGTAATTTTGTGATTCTACATCATCACCTCTGCTTTTGCCCCTTCGCCTCCCCACCACAAAAACCTCTACCCCTGTGTCAAATGCTGATGAAATTGGTCAATGCCTTCACAGGCTCACATGATGCTAGGGTTCGGAAGGGACCCATGATGATAACCTGTGCTGCTAAGGAGACTATGGGCAAAGAAGAAAGAGTGACACAAGTTTGAGAATGAAACAACAGAAGAGATTCTGAGTCTGGCCACCTGTAAAGAACAAAATTCCTGCAAAGAACTACTCCTGTGAAGAACAACAAAACTCTCAAGCAGAAGGTGGCTCTTGCCTTGTCTCACTGCATGAACAGCTAAGTGAGAAGGACTCCCATAGTAGCCTCCCACAGAAATTGTTCCCCCAGTGAAACTCCAGCTGAAGAGAAAACAAACCATCACCCAAAGTCAGATATTTTTTTCCCTGATAAAATGATCCAATTCATGTGCAGGAAACATCTAGAATCACAGACTGTCATGGGTTGGATGGGACCTCTGGAGATCATCAAGTCCAACCCCCCTGCCAGAGCAGGGTCACTGAGGGCAGGTCACACAGGAACACATGCAGGTGAGTTTTGAGTCTTCACAGGAGGAGACTGCACAGCCACTCTGCACAGCCTGCTCCAGGACTACACCATCCTCACACCAAAGAAGTTTCTCCTCAAGTTGAGGTGTAACCTCCTGAGTTCCAGCTTGTAACTGTTGTTCCTTGTCCTACCTAGCCCAAAGAGAAAGCACACAGCATGCGGTCACAGCATGAAGCTGCCCTGGCACAGAGCAGCTGCTGTGCAGCCAGAACTCAAGCCCACTGGTTCTTCTCCTCCTCCTCCTCACTGCCTCTTTCGTGCTGCTGCATCTCCCTTCTCGTGTCACCTCTATAAGGTCCCATTGAAGGCTTAAGCAAAGGCTTGCCAGAATAAAGAGACTGTTAACAGGACACCCATCTGCAGTGCCCAGATGGGTGTCCAGAGCCCTGGAGTGCTCGAGAGGCTGAAGGAAAAGAAAGATGAGGCCTTGTGAAAAGCAAGAGAGCAAAGCCTTGCAGCATGTCCCAGCCAAGGCTGCCCGGCACGGCGCAGCCCAGCCAGCATGCTCAACCAGATTTTCCACCACACCTTTGGGCCACAGCATGCTGCCATTAGATCATGCATGCCTGAAATATCTCAGGAGAGCTGGGATAAAGGAACCAAAGGACCTGTTTCTGGCTTTGCTTGCTCAAGACAGCAACATCTCTGCACGGTTTCTGGGGGCTGCTCTGGAGGATTGAGGCAGCACGCGGGAAGGTGGCATCCCAGGGCACAGCATCTCCCTGCTGTCCCTCTCTTTCTGAAGCAAGCCCAAGCAGCTCTGTAGAACTGAACCATTAGAAGCCAAGGAAGTGTCCAGGTCCCCGTGGTGCACAGAAAGCCTCTCCTTAACTGGGTGTGAGTCAGCCATGTCTGCACACACGTGTGGGACAATGCATGGAGCATACACAGGGACCACTCCTTCATTCCCTGGGTCAGGGAGGAGGCAAAACCAACCCCAGTCTCAGAGAAGCACAGAGTCCTGGGCCAGTGCAGAACCTCCTGGGCTTGGGGAAGTAACATCACACCAAAACCTGTATGCTAACTGAGGTGCCAGATGTGGGTGAACCTGCAGAAGAGAAAGGCACTCTTGGTGAGGCCAAGCCCATCCCCTGGACACATCTGCGCCAAAACCAGGGCACACAGTAGCCTGCTCCTACCACCCACCATCCCAAAGGTCCCGCCCACTTCACTTTCCAACCACTTCTGCACAAGGTGAGTTCTTCCCACTCGTGAAGCAAGGGGCTGGGGAGTTCAAAGCTCACTCTTTGCCCGGCCCAAGCCATGAGTATCAACTGGTCTTACTCTCTCCAGTCCCACACAAGCACCCCTGGTGGAAGAGCGTGAGTCTTCCTGCAGGATCAGCTCTATCAGGAGATAATGCCTGGCACTTTCCTCATTCCATTCTCCTGAGCAATTCATTCTCCTGTAAACAGGCAAGGCAGGAAGGGAAAAAAGGAAGCCAAGCAATTCCTCCAGTGCCTCACAAAACGAATATTCCTGGAATATTTGCTGGGGGCTAATTGGAGCCAAATCAAATGGTTTTGCCTGACCAGAACCAAAGCCTTATTTCAGGCTGCAGCTGAGCTGCCACAGTGCCTTTGGATCTTCTTTCTGCAGGACTTTCAGAGCACTTGCAGCTGCCTGCTGCAACCCTGTAAGCAACATGGCACAGCTCACCCCTCAGAGCAGAGGAAGGCCAGGCAGTGCCACAGCAGCACTGCCACATCCAGCTTAGTCCAGCATAAATGAAATGCTTTGGCATCTCCAAGTGGCACAAAGCACTTCTCTCCTTCTGCTTCTCCGAGTCTAAGCCAGCACAAAAGCACAACTTACAGGACCACAACCGTCTGCCCCCAGCACCAGAGCAACCTTACGCTGCTGCCATGCAGAGATGTCCTTCCTGACTCTGCCCATCTCGTCAGTCTCCACCTCTCCACTACCATGTTCCTCTTCTGTGGGCTGGCCTTACACTGCTTGTTATTGCTTCACCTCAGGTGTACCTGCCAGGCGGCTTCACCAAGACCCTACCAACTCTGTTCCTGCTTTCTCTGCCTTTCAGTGCCAGCCCGCCCTGGCTAAGAGGCTTGACATATTTCCTCCACACCCAGACTCACAGCAGCTCCTCACTGAAACCATGAGCCCATTTGTATCTTGCTCCTGTCCTCCCAGCAGGGCTGGCTCCTCTCACTCACATCTTTCCTGGAGTACACGCCAGGGATTTGCACAGTCACAATGGAGACAAAGGACTGGTGGACAGCAGGACACTGCAGATGGCTCAGGTAAACCCCAAGCGCTCCATCACGAGCGCAGTTACCTACTTGCACTGTCCTGCCTCCCAGCTGAGAAAAAAACCTGCCTGAAGCGTTGCCACCACTCCTCAGGGAGACCTCCTCTGGTCTCCAGCAGTGGTGCTGTGCAGGTTCTGCCCAGGAGCTAGTAAGCACTCAGCTGGAGACAAGCAGAGCTGCCAGCCTTTGCTGTCTCTTACCATGGTAAAACACCACAAGAGACACCAGGGCCAAGTCTGCCACAGCAGAGCAGCATCTTCCAAAGCCTTCAGCATGGGCCCAGCTCTGCCCTGTTGAGATCAGGGGGAAAGCCTCCCCCATTAGTGACTGCAGGCTGTGCTGCAGGCTTCTGACAACTAAGCATCCATCTCAGGAGGACTTCTGCTGTCACCCGTGAAGCCTGGAGCAACGCTGTGGTTACGCTGTACCCCGGTTTGTCTTGAAGGATCCCAAACTATTTATAGCCCCTTGCGTTTTACTTTGAGGTGTGTTTGGGTGGGTAAGCAGCAAGGACAAAGCCTTGGACCTAGGTCACCTTACTGTACACAAAGGGATCTTCACCAAGTGAATGTGTGGGTGGGTACCTGAGCACACACGTGTTCTGTCCCCGCTGGGCAGCCTGGAGAGCTCTCGGCTCACACTGGATGTTCCCCTGCATTCTCACTCACAGGCAAACACGCACAAAGACAAAACTCCAGGTCAGACAAGACGTTGTCTTCTACTCTGAAATAGCTTCTGTCTGTAATCCTTGTTGGAGATCAGCAGCTGGACACTCTGCCTGCTGATGCTAGGACAGAATTCCCCCGTGTGAAATGAGATGTTGCTAATCAAAGCAGGGCACCTCCAAGCACTGAAGAGTGCTCCCTTGCCTCCAAACCCAACAGCCCAGCCTCTGGCTCACACCCATTGTCTCGCATACCTGAACTCCTCACGTGAACCTCGGTACCTGCTGCAGCTGCATGGCAGCAGCAGGAGGTCACCCAGGGTCCTGGCTGCTCACACGTGTGCTGTGCATCACATGGGCCCTGCTGCTGTGGGGCCATGGCAGGCCAGCAAAGACCAGGGCAAACATCCCTCTGTTGACAGTGACAGTTGCCATGTGGCAGACTCCCTCGCTGGGAGAAGCTCCTTCCATCTCAGGGCAGAGGTCAGGGAGGCAGGAATGGCAATAACCTGCAGTCTGAGCATGTAAGGACAAGTCCCTGATGACACAGCCTCAGTCAGGCTGCGGCTCCTCGCTGGCCTGACAGAGGCTGATAAACTTCCCAACCCTGCTCCGTGCCTCACCAATCAGAAAAGGACACAAGCCCCCAGTGGTATTTCTGATGCTGCACAGCAGAGGCAAAACCAAACGAGAAACCTCCAGAACACTCCCTCACCACCAAAGGCTCCACAGAGTGGTTCTCAACCACCCTCAACATCCCAACAGCTGCTCTCAAAGCAATCTCCATTCCACAAGGTGCCCTGGATCTCAGACACGCTGCAGTATGGCAATGGAGAGGGCTTGGTTTGCTACTTGCACCAAAAGACTATGGAGAAGAGGGGGCACAGCCACCTCTGTGTCTGCCAACAAGGCAAGGTGACAGCCAGAGCAGCTGATGGGCCAGATCTGCATGCAGGACACAGCAGGCCCTACCAGCTACAAGTGTCTCTGGTTAATCCCTTCTTTCTGCTGGAAAATGGTGCCCAGGTAGAACGAGAGGCCTCTGGATATCTGCCCAGGGTTTCCAGACGAGCCAGGATCTCCAGAACCTAGAGCTGTGTCTGCCCTTTGTACTTTTGGTTCTGCTCAAGAAGTTAATTATACTAGTTTAGCTCCCAATAAAAGCAGCTTTGGAGTTTCAAAGCCTCCTTGCTCTCTGGGCAATGACCTTTCAGCAATGCCCGTGGTGGCTTTCCTGCCCTCACACACAACCATCCAAGAGCCTGGGCTGTGACTGCTGCTGGATCAGCACCTTTAGCTGACCCTTTCCAGCCATCACCCAGAGGAGAAACAGGACACATCACAGCCTTCCCAAGGCAAACCTCCTGTCCCAGAGAAAGCACTTTTCAGTGCTCCTCAGCCTCTTCCCTGCCTTGAGTAAATTGGGCCTTGCAAAGGCTGCAGCTGCCGCCACACAGCACACCTGGTCCTGGCAGGAAGAGACAACCCAAGGAACACATTTCACAGCCACAGGACAAGAAGCTGCTTACAATGACCCTGACACTGCAGACCATTTGACAGCAGCAGTGGCCACTGGACCTGCAGGACTTCATTTTCTAAGCAGCCTGGGATGCAAAAGGAATCAGGCAGTAGCCTGCCTGCAGTACCAGCAACTCGGAGGAGATCAGGAGATGGAAGCCTTTTGGAACTGGGAAAGCAACACCTTTCTTCTGCACTTAATTCACTGATGGAAACAAAAGATGGGATTTCTGTCCCTTTAGAGCCAAGCTACCTTCTGGGTAGGTCTGCAGCTTGGTGTCTTGTCGAGTCTCTGCCTCCCCAGCTGATGAAGAGGACTCCCTGGCTGCACAGCACATTGCTGGGTGCCGGCAGAGTTCAGGGAAAAGCCCAGGATTCTTCTTCTAAGGGTGCCTGGAGCTAAGGGCAGTTGGACAGAGAAGAACTGAGCGCTGGGCTAAAGAGCCTACACTTTGATTTGTCTGGGGTCACCTCCAGAGGGAGGCTGCACTTTGATCTTGGCAGCCAGCACCTTTTGCTGGAGCTCTCTCTCCTTTCACTAGCTCTTTGATTTTCAAGCCATTTGTATTGCAGGCCAATCTGTACTAAAAATAGGATTCCTTGCTAAGAATGGCACTGGCATTACTCACTGCCTGCTCCTCTCATCTCGGGCTGTGCCCCGCCTCCGGCTGGAGGAGTGTGCTGCCATCATCACCCACAACTATGTGCTTCTGCGAGAAGCTTTTGAACCTCTGCCACCTTGGGAAGCTCCCACTGCTTTTTTTTTTTTTCTTTCATGTGCTAATACAGTTGAGAGGCTTATCTCCCTTCGCATTCCTGGGGCACACCTCTTCCCAGACTGTACACTGACAACCCAACCGAGTGGGGAAAAAACACCCAGGAGAGGCAGCCCCCTTCTCTCGGCGCTCTCCGAGGCAGCCCGCAGCTCCCAGCTGAACGGGATGCTGTTGTAGCTTGCAGTAAGGGAAGAAACAATTTGCTCTCCCTGGAAGTTACTGCATCCTTTGGCCTCGGCTGTCAGCTGCTCATCAGTTGCTTTTCCTGGTGGGAGGTGCTTTTCCAGCTCAGGTTCCCCGGATGCTAAGCATTTCTGCAGGGTGCCCACTGCTTCTCCTCAACAGCAAAGCGGGTGGGAGGTGAGACATAGCTCTGGCCAGGTCTAGCTGCTCAGTGAAATGAATCCCATGTAAAATTATGATTTTTTTTTTTTTTAACCATTCTTTTGAGTCTTGCAGCCCTGTCTCCAGGGCAGGAAGGTGTCTCCTGCTGCCATGCAAGTCAGGGCTGCAGGCAGGGCCGGAGCCAAGGGCTGGTTATCTGCTCTGATAAGGCTTAAATGCGCACAGGTAAAGCTGGGCGTATGTTCAGAACGCAGGTGGCAATGCTACTTTAAAGGAGGCACCTTTCTTTGTTCCCTTAATGATTCACTCATTGGGAGTGTGGGAATTAACCTATATAAATTTCTGCTACTGAGCAGGTACACCTAGATCCCGAAATAGTGGCTGGGTAAGAACCACTTACGGAGCCTCTGCACTGTGTCCTGCTGGCATGGAGAGAAGGGAACCCACGGTGGCCAGCTACATGGCCCTTCTCCTGGCTAGTTCCTTCACCTCCTGTCTGATGTGTCTCACCAAAACCCTACAGGGCTTCAGCAGGCACCTCCCAGAAAGGCTTGACACGAGTGAGACCTTCAGCTCTCTCCTGGGGACTGAACCCTGCCGGCTGGACCTGCAGACAGGCGCAGCTGATGTGGCTGAGACTGCAGTGGGCACAGTGAGCCACACTTGGTTGCACCAGCACTGGGAGGTAACTGTGAGATTGCATCAGGAAGCCAGCACGAAAAGGGAGGCTGCTGGCTTTCCAAGCCTGGCTCTCTGCCCCCTTTGTAAGCTGCAGCTCACAGCTCCTCAGCTGGGAGGTAGAGAAGGAACAGATCTGTATTTAGGGCATCTCACTAATGAAGCATTCGTCTTCATCCTGCCTCCATTCTGGGAGGTGATGCAGAGAGAGCTGAGATCCTCAGGCTAACTCTTGTGCTCCTAGTATTTTTCTGATTTTGCTGGAAGAACCTCAATGAACGAGAGCTGATCAGTCATAGATTCTTTACAGAGAGTTCACCTTCACCACTAGAGGCATGTGAGGAGCTGTGAAGGCTGAGGGAAGCATCAGGCAAGGAATGGTCAGTGCCCTGCTGCTGGTCTCCTGCAGCCCTGAAAGGAGGTCACATAGCACTATTGTCAGTGTGATCTTGGTTGCTTAATCTCCTCAAGGTAGGCTCCATAGGGTGAGGTAACACCCCAGACACTGCAGAACCTGCCTGCATCTAGCCAGCAGCTCCAGCCAGCCTTCCCCTCACAGCAACAGCCAGAAGCACACCATGTCCCACAGCTGGGGAGTCAAGAGGTGCAGGAGAGATATCATCACCATTCTGCAGCTGGGCCAGGACACCTGAGTGGTGCAGTCACACTGATGGGATCCTTAATGGCCATAAATGAATGACAAGAGTGAGAAATTCATGCACAGGGCATGAATGGGAGAGCCTGTAACCACCAGGGCTTTGCTCCTGACAGGGATGAGGTTCCCACTTAGCCGTGTTGCTGCTCTGGGAAGGCACAGGACATCTCTCTGTGCTGGCAAAGGGTGGATTAAAAAGGATGCTTGCAGTCAGACTCGATGACCTGGAAGGTCCTCTCCAACCTAAATGAGTGTGTGATTGCTCTCGGTGGCCCTGATGACAGCGGCCAGGACCCTGAGCTGCAATCAGCCACGTGAGGCACAGCAGTGTGGCTGTGGGCTGCCAGTCGGTGTCCCCTGGGAGGCCAGGCAGCCAGGCCACCCCAGGTCACAGCCGTGGGCACGCAGCCTGCTGCAAAGCACCCTCTTGTGTGGCAGATCCTGTTGGTCCCCAGGAGCTGTGCCGATACCATCTGTTTAATCGATGTGCCACAAAGTCATCTCGGGTGCTTTGCATGGGAGACAGCTTCCCCAGCAGTCATTAGCACTTGGCAGCAATCAGCCAAGCTGGGGGGTGAAGCAGCAGTTGGCAGGCTTCTTTTGGCATAGGTCGTGGCACCAGCAGCAAAGTGCCTCCCACCCCTCAGCCCCTGCTTCCTCCTCCCCAGGTAACTGTGAGCCCTGCTGTGCTTCACTTGGGAAGCTGCTGCACAGGAGTATTTCATCAGCAGGCTCCAGGCTTGTCTGCTGCCTGTCCTACTTCCTTCAGAGCACCTGAGATCAGCTGGACAGGAATGTCTGCCCATGCCACGCTTTCGTGCTGCCTGGGTGGGCAATGGGAGACTCACCTGCTGAGGCTGAAGAAGGCTTCTCGCTCCTGGTCTCAGCTCCCAGCTCCAGCCATGTTCCAGCTGCCAAACAGGCTTCCCAAATTCCAGCACTGGCTCTACAAATCAGGAGAGAAAATAAACTAAGTCTTGCTGCGTTCAAAAGGCCTCAGGGTAATGTTTAGGTCATGCACTGAACTTCATCCCTTCTGGTCCCAGGTGCCATAAATGTCCTTGCTCAGAAGAGGTATGTGAAACTTTAGGTTCTCAGGCCATGCCTCCATGCCAGGAGCCAGTCCCTTGTGCAACACACCAGGGAGCATCTGCAAGGACCAGAGTCCTGGGGGGACTGCCTGCTGGCCTGCTCCAACTCTCCACACTGCCAGACAAGTCTAGGGACTTAGATTTGATGTACACACACCCAATGACATAAGCAGAGTCCCTTAAGCTGCTCTAAAGCTTCACATTGGATCACTACTGATACAAACCACCCAGAAGTGCAGTTGCTTTCCCCCCTGAAACAGTAGTGCTGCTGGCAAGGTTCACAGTGGAGTCACGAGCAGTGATAACCCCTGCAGAAGGCAGTGGGTCCCAGCCAGTCCTTCTGCCAGGCTGCAAAGCTTTCCATAAAGTTATCTGTCCCATCAGCTCTTAATCAGCACAGACCAATTGATTGCATCTCCCACTAAACAAGGGCCTGGCTCAGCCCTGTTTTGGTAGATGTTTGGCTGTGATAGCTGTGCTGGTGCAAGCTGGGATGGCTTGCTGGTGGCTTTGGTGCTGTCTCCCTCATTGATCCCCTCTGTCACTGGGCTTGCAGCCCAGGGAAGGGTTAATGCCTTCCTCCGTTCAAGCAGGTAACAGCTGCTCCACTTTCAGGATCCCTGGATCACCCAGGTTTTGGTGAAGTAAGTGGATGTCCTTGCAGGAGCTCCTGTGGGAGGAGCTTTGGGAAAACCAGTCAGGACTGGTCCCACCAGCCCTGGGAGCATTCCTGCTCCCATGCTGATGCAACTGGATCCAATCTTCTGGCAGCCCAGCTGGCTGCTCTCCAGAGCTCCCTCCAGACTGGCTGGCAGGCTGAGCCCACACCAGGGCTGGCTGGGATGGAATTGGAGCACGGGGATGAAGATAATGCTTGGGCTCCTTCCCAGACATCTCAGAATGGTTTGGGCTGCAAAAGCCCTCTGAGATGGACAAGTTCAACCATTCACCCAGCACCACCATTGAACCATGTCCCAAAGGATCATGTCCACACATTCCTTCAACACCTCCAGGGACAGTGCTTCCACCACCTCCCTGCTTTGTTTTGCTGCCAGTTCCCCTCCTGAGCAGCATATCCCCACCAGGGGGGCGATGGACCTTGAACCACAGTGCAGAACCTCAGAGCAATCTCCTGGGATGCTTGAGTGGGATCCATCCAGGGGTTGTTGTGCAACAGCAGTGCAAGATGGTTAAAGCACAGAGTTCTCTGAGTGCCAGCACTGATCCTCCTGCCACCGGGGGAGACTCAGTGTGACAGCTCTGTGTGACACTCTCTGAAGCACTGCCTGTGCTGAAAGGCTGGAGATGAACTGAAAGGAGAGCGTGGCTCAGGTATGCTCCAGAACCACGGAACACCAGAAATGGGCTTGAACAGAGATGCCATGATAAGCTCGACAAAGAAAATGATGAAAAGCTTGAATCATGTCCCAGAACAGAGTCTTTCAGACCCCAGCTAAGGGCTGGGACTTTCTGAACACTCTCTTCCCTGAGCTCCAGCTAAATAGATGACAGAACTCATCCTGAGGCTACCAGGACAGAGAAGAGACAGTGCTGGTGGTGGACAAGCTCCCACCATCACCCCCTTCCCACCTTCTATGGCCACATTAGTGCTAACAGACACAGGCTGCTGAGTCCTGCACTGCTTACTCATTAGCACTGCATCAAGTTCTCATGTAAATCCTGCCAGCCCACAGAAAAACCAGTTCAGCTCCAGTCTGCACTGCTGGGATGGACAGAGAACAGAGAAGAGCAGCCAGCTCTGGCTCCTCAAGCACGCTGGCTGCACTGAGCTCTTGCCAGGAACACAAAGCCATTGCTTCCTATCAAAGGCAATGCCTCCAAAGCCAAAGGCCTGCAGGACTGGCCACTGACATGAGATGCACACAGTGCACCCACACAGCCTCTGCAGCTCAGCCCAGTGCACCCACACAGCCTCTGCAGCCCAGGCTTGCACTCACTGCAGCCACCACCCCTGCCTTCAAGTCTGGTTGCTCAGCTGGCTCACAATGTGCCCCAGCGCCAACAGGCCAGGGGAGTGCACTAGGACAAAACTCTCCCATCTAAAGAACTCCAAACTTCAAAGCAGTCACGGGAAATGGCATCACACACCTCAAGGGTAGGTTTAGACAAACCACTTGAAGCCACTGTCAGTACAAAACCTTCACAGACATCCATGAGATTTGCTGAGGAAAAGAAAACCTCTCAGCCCAGCCTTCCTGGAATCCCCAGCAGGCCAAGATTCCAACTGGCATCTGCTACTGCTCCGAGGGCAAGGGGGCACACTGGGATGAGGACAGTGAAAACCAGCAGCAGACAGGAAGCTACTGTGGTCATAGATAACTGCAAACACTTAAAAGCTCCACAAATAAACAACAGAGGAAAGCTCCACTAGGAGTCCTTGGGTTCTCCCCAAAATGCAATAGCCATGGAGAACAAAACATTCAGGAAGGAGGAAAGAATTGTGCAAGCAGACAGGATCCTCACGTTACCAGAATTCCTGGATACTGATGTGGATATCAAAAACACCTTGCAAAATCAGCTGTGTGTGCAGAAAATTGTGCAAGAACATCAGGCTACTCTTCCAGGTCTCAGCTGAGGCAACTACAAGTGACAAGGACCCAGAACCTCCTGTCAAAGTGACCTTGCTGCCAGAAGGTCAAGGAAAACCTGGAGGTGTAGCTTACTAAGAAGACATGGAACCAGAAGCCCAGGCATGCTTGGTGGGACTGAAGCAGCTGCAGAGCAAGGGGAGCGGGGCAGAAGGCAGCTGATGTCTGCATCCTGAAGAGCAAACCTGGTTGTGCACCACCTACAATAAAAAACATCCCTGGCCTTGCCCTGCAGCACCTCAGGTTTGCTTGTCACAGAAGTGGAGCATCCCTGGACAGCAAGAGACATTCCACCCATCAGCTGGCTTGGCTTTCTGAGCAGCCAGCCCACTGGGCACTGTGCATCCAAGGGGTATGAGGAACCTGGGCACAAGTTGTTACCAGTCAGGGCCACAGAAGAAAATGACATTACTGCCTGCTCTGAGTTCTAACTGATTAATGACATCACTGAGGGAAAAACCAGCTCAGCCTTCTACACTAGCACTGGCTCAGCAGAAAAGCTGCTCTTTACTTCAACAAGAGGACTGGAGCTAGCAGAGCTTCTGGAAAGAGAGCCCATGGCTGTAAGACAGGAGCTGCAGCCCCTCCCCAGTCTCACCAGGCTATGGCTGGGTTACCACTGGGCTGGTGTTTACTCCAAAGCTTGGCAGCACTGACAGAAACAGCTGCTGCTGCCAGAGCTCCAACAGCAAGTGTCTGTGGAAAAGCCACTCAGAGAAGGGCTGTTTACTCTGGTAATGAAGCAGGTTCCCTGGAATGAAGTCCTGCAATCTTCCCAGGAGATGTTGCAATGCATTTACCTGTGCCTCAGCTCCACACCAGCCAGGCTGCTCTTGGGGCCTGGGAGCTGCTCAGATAAGTCTGAAGGCCAAGGCAAACCCACCTTAGCTACTCTGGAGACCACCCTCTGCTCCTACACTGGCTACACAGCTCAGGTGCAAGTTACAACTGGTTGTTTCTTTGCTCTCAGCCACAGCCAGCAACACCTCTTGGAGAAGCTTTTGAGAAAAGGGCCTCAAAATAAGTTTCTCCATGATCATTTTTACAGCTGTGATTTTATCCCACTCACCCCCTTGGCACTTTCAGGCAGCTCAGAACATATACCTTGGCTTACTGCTACAAGTCTCTAGACGTAACATCAGCAACCAGCTGGATTAATAACTACTAGTGAAGGAAAAGAAAGTCGAGTCAGAATATGGAGGCCAAAGGCTCCCTTTCTGTCTAGGGAGTTGCTGGCCTGAGGCTACATCCTGCTTTTCCTCTTTTAAGGCAGAGTTTCAAGCGGCTGTCCAAATTCTCTGACCACACCAAGATGAAAGGCTCTCCACTCCTCTGTGCTGGACTCAGCTGGGATCATTAAGTCCTACTCCTTAGCTCAAACTTCAGCTTGAGAGCTCCCAAGGAGGAGCTCACAGCCCCTCCCTGTTGCATTCAACGAGTTTCCTACTGAAAGGGGCAGCTTCATTTGCACATTTTGTTTACCAACAGCTTGCTCCCAAGACCAGCAAGCTCCTACTCCACACGTGGCTGGAGCTCCCCACAGCCATACCTCGTGCTCCTACATGTTGCAATTCCTGTTTTGAGGAGAAACCAAGCTCTAATTTTAAGTGTTTACATGTACTCCCATGAGTAAAACCCAAAAAAAAAAAAGTCTTACCATGATTAGGTTATGTAAAAAGTTTAATTATAAAATAAATAAGTTTGTTATGGAAACATTAAATATTAAATACAGTAATAAATATTTACACATTTACAGATAGAACCTGACAATTAATGGTGTTTCTCTGCTACCAGAAGAATTCTGCTCTGTTTACACACAGAGCACATTCACTCTTCCAAGAAGAAACTGAACTCAAATAATACTCTGTGCTCAAGGCTGCGTGGACAGTTCAAAAAACCAAGGACACTTGGGTCAGGGAGGTTTGAGGTAAGTTGAGGTTTTTGCACCAGAAGGTAGAGCACGAGAGACCACTGCCTGCAGAGTGTCAGTGCATCAGCTGGATTCTTCAAGGGAACAGGTTGTTGGTCGAATTCAGGTGACTAAATCTGATGGGAAGCATTTAGTACTTCAAGTGCTGCTTAAAGCACTGTCCAGTGACTGGGTAACAGAAGTAATTTTGTGTTTATAACAGATGGGTCCAGGCTTTTTCAGCATGTCTCAGCTGGGTCTTTTCCTTCAGGCCTTGCTTTTGCTGTCTCAGCATCCTGAGGAGCCTAACCTTAGCTCGGGCTAGCACACACACAAAGGACAGCCCCACTCACACAGCGAGTCCTGCTGAACACCTTCCACGCACACAGTAACAGAGCCCAGGTGTGGCTGACAAAGATCTGTCACCAACGCCCTGCAAGTCAGAACTGGAGATGAAGCTCTTTGAAGCTGATATCACCAGGGAGCACAGTGACAGCACAGTTAGGCTTTTTCATCCACTGAGGTCTGGGGAGAGAAGCAACCCAGAGCTCTTCCAGTCTTCACTCTGGGAGAAGGGAATTTTCTCCCTGCCATCCATTCCTGAAAGCTGCGACAAGCTCACCGCACGAGAGCTGCCAAAGGAGACTTGTGAACAGAAGGAAGTCCATCCACACAACAGCAGGGACTGGAGCTCCAGCACTGAGAGGGCTCAGCAGCAGGTGTTGCCAGCAGGTCCTCCAGCCACAGCAGCAGCTCCTTCCACACCCCTGTGCCAGGGCCAGCAGTAACTGTCCTCCCCAGCAAGCGATTCAGCAGCGAGCGGTGCTTTGACATCTCCTTGCAGCAGCCTCTGTCTTGATCATTCGGGGCTTTAGTGGCGGCAGCTCCAGCCCATGGTGTCCAGGTGGATGCCAGGTAGCCAGAGGTACCCTGCAGCTTGGCAGTGGCCACATCAGAACTGTTCTGTAAGGGGCAGACCAGGCAGGTTAATCACCCCTAAAGGCAGAGGGCCTCTGCGAGAGCCACATCAAGCCTACAGCCAAGGCAGGCTGAGGGCATGTGCAGGAGGACACTGCTAGAACCTCCTCAGCTTCAAGCAAGCTTGAGGCAGAACACTCCAGCTCTGCCTGGGCAAAGCTGGGCAAGGTCTGCAGCTGACATATGGCAACGGAAAATCTCTGAGCTCTGCCAGAACTTCAGCACTATCCTCTAGAGTTTCTTCTTCAGCTTGAAGTGTAACTCCTGCTCTGGAAGGGTCCTCAACTCTGCTGGGAAGTTCCTTTCTGCTCTGCAGAGACCAACCTGCTTGCTCAGTCACATCCACTAGACATTTCTCCCAGGAGTGATCCACCCAGGCCAAGGAGCTTTGGCACAATTGCTAGAACAGAATGAAAGTGGCGCTCCAGAACTGGCATCTATCTTGTTCTACAGCCTCCAAGCACCAGAAGCTTCCTGATGCTTTGCAGAGGAGACAGGAAAACGCTCAGTACTTCTCTGAAGAGGTGCTGCTTGCTTTGGTTGCTGCTGGAAGCCTGGCCTGTTCTCTTGCACTAAACCTGCCTCTGCCCAGGCATTAGACATTTTTTCCTTCCCAAGTCTGCTTATCTCCATACAGCTTCCTACCCTTGCTCCTTAAGGCAGCAGCCCAGGAATTAAGAGAGCTGCTGAGCTTTCAGAGCTCAGGTGTTTTGGGGAAGGCAGAAGCCATGCATTCCAGGGCACCTCAAGCTGTTAGAAGCAAGCGTTAGCTTTGCACAACATGCCTGCAGCTCTCACAGGGGTTAACTCCAACCTGGAAGGGCTGAGGAGCAGTTGAGATCAGCTTTCATACCTGCTTTCTCCTCATTTACACACCAACATGGCCATTTCTAGTCTCTTGTCGAAGTTTTTTCCTTTCTTCTTTCTCTTCATACTGAGGACACTTTTTCCTGACCCTGCGGAATGATTGCATGTTAGAAGTTATTCTGGAGCCTGTCACCAGCCCCCAGGGCCTCTGCAGCATCTCCAAGCCTCAAGCAATTCCTCAGCACTAGGAAGTTTCAAGCCAGACAGGTCTGAATCTTCAGCACCAAGCAGCATGTGATGATAAAAGGGAGCAGCCCAAGGCAGACCCTGGCAGTTGTGCCTCACACAAGCTGGGGCTTCCTTGCTTGAGCACAGCTCGAGAGCAAGACGAAGAGGGTTCGTTGCTGGAACAACACACCAGGAGACACTCTCTGGGGACAGATCTCCTGGTGGCTTTAGCAAAGGCCCAGAAGGGCTAAACTGCCTTCTTCCTTTTCAAAGCAGAGCCCTGTGGATTTCAAGCACCTGAAGTCCCCTTGATGCATGCCTTGAACACCTAAGCAAACTTCTGAATGATTTTCTCCCCTTGCTGCAGCCTTTGCTAGTGGCTGCTCCAGCAGGCCATCTGGCTGCAGGCACAGACTGATGAAGCACACACTTCTAGCTTGTGAAGGATCAGAGCATGAAACAATCCCATTCCATAGCTCACTGAAGAAACTCTCCATGATCCTCTGCTCAGACTACAGAACTTGATCTCTCCTAGCAGGAGGGATTGAGGCAGTGCTCAGAGAGCAAGTGTTCATCCCAACATTCCTCAAGCTCAGGTCTGAATGTGAAGCAACAGTGCAGTGACAGATGCACACCTTGTTTCCTGAACTGCAGGAAAGGGTACATCACGTCCCCAGTTTGGCAAGAGCTAAAATTAGACTGCACTTGTGAGTTTCACCTACAACACCCCAACCCTTGCTGTAATGGAGCTGCAGGGTCACAACTGGAGCACAGCTCCAGCACTCTAGGGATGCTGGAGGCAGCCTTCCCATGCTCTCTAACTCCCGGAACAACACCTGGCCAACACTGGCAAGAACTAAAGGCACAACAGGCTTAGATGCTGCACACTGCCTTTCAGCAGGGACACAGAAGAGTTTGATCTATGGCTTGAAACACATCCCCAGAACAGCTCTCTACATTCACTCCCAGGAGTCCAGATTCCCATGCCCCACCACCCTGTGCTGGCAGCAGTCATGAGGCTGGAATGGTTGCCCCTTCTAGCTTAGCAGCCAGCAGTAGAGGATCTGGGAGTGACAGCATTTGTTTCCCCCTCAGTGCAAGTATTTCAAGCCAGCAAGCTCCATGACTAAGTGGACAGCTGGAGCACAATTTCCTTCCCTCCAGCTGTGTACCCAGCTGTTGGCTAACAGCTGTGCATGAGGCTGTTACATTGCTGCTTGCAGGCTTCTCCACAATGACTGAGGAAGGCACTGCTGTGTCAGCATTAATGCTCCTCCTCAACTTCCTGCTGGTGCTCTGCAGCACTGTCACTGTCCTGGCCAGGGCAGGAGCAGAAGGGCTCTTGTTCTACAGCATAAGGGTCACAGGCTGCTTACAGCCTATGGTGATGGAGGGTTACTGAACACCAAATCACTTATGAGCTTCTTATGTCCTGAAGGCATTCAAGGTGAGGCTTGACAAGGCCCTGGGTGGCTTGGTCTAACGGGGATGTCCTTCTTGACTGCAAGGGGGGCAGATTAGATGACCTCTAGAGGTCCCTTCTGGCCCAGATGATTCTGATTCTCAGACCTTGCTTCTACCCTCAAGACATCCAGGCTGGGCTAAGCGCACAGCCTTTGTGGATGCCTTCCATGTAAGCGAGCCACAGAGGTTTCAGGCCTACTGGCCACAAGCCCTGCTCACACTTCAGCTTGACAGACCTCCCACTCCAGCCCCTTCCAGATGAGCAGAATACTTACTGCACTATGACAATGATAAGCACAGTAATGAAGCTGATGCTCGAGAGCAGGACAGCCACCACCACCAGCACAGTCTTTGAGTAGTCTGCCACATCGTTCTTCCTCTGCGTCTTCATGAACTGCTCACCGCAGCGCTCACCAAAGAAGTCCTGATGGCACCTGCAGGCAAAGAGGAAGACAAGCTCCTATGGTGCGGGGCTCTGTCTGGAGCCAAGGACACCCACACGCGCTGGGCCCCGTCAGCCACCTTCCGCCTTTCCCAGGGCTGTCCCCGGCGAGAGGCAGCCAGGGCTCACAGGAGGGCTGCCAGCACTTCGGCAAGTCCGGATCAGCCTGGGCGTGATGTTCCAGGAAGGCACGCCTTGTCATTCTTTTGCTTTGAGCTGATGACCAACTGATGAGTTCAGTGCCTTGTTATGCATCTCAGATTCCATCATCGCTTAATTTACATGGCAGAAAGGTTCTCAGTCAAAATACGCCAGGAGCTGGACCTATGCCAAGGTGACACTGATTTTTTTTTTTTTTCCCTCCCGGGCCCTCATATGCCACCAGCTTACACCAATCACACCTAACTCAAGGTACAAGCAACTTACTTGCAGGTCACCATCTGCAGATGTTCTAGGTATACGCATTCCCCATGGATGCAAAAGTTTTTGTATTCCATTTCACAGGGCGTGCCTTTCTTTTTGTTTTTCCCTCTGTTTTTCTTCCTCCTCGGTTTGCTGGCATTCTTCTCACCCCCCCTCTTTGTTGGCTTGGGTTTAACCACGGGTTCAACTGAAAAAAGGACAAGATGACTCAGTCCAGCCATGCGAGAAAGCTGCACTCTGTGAATTACAGAATGGGAAGTGGGCCAGGGCCGGCCACAGCGAGAGAACCTGGGCGCAGGAAGCATAGGATGCCAGGGAGGATGCAGCTGGGCACTTGACAGCAAGCAAGAAGCTCAGAAGCTCATTGAGGGCAACTCTGCCACCGACAAGTCCTGTGCAGCACAGACCAAAAGCAGCACAAGCAGCTGAGCTGGGGGAGCCAGCAGAGATGAAGAGCAGCAGAGCTGCGCTTTGCAGCATGGAACACAGGAGCTGATACTGCGCAGGTTCAAGCAAAGGCCTGTAAGGAACACGGAGCTCACACTGAGCCAAGCCATCCACCAGCTTAATGTTGACTCAGACACAAGGCTAGAAGCCTCCATGGCTCTCCACTCTCCATTTGCATCAGTGATGAAAGGCATTCTAACTCGCTAGATAGTCCAGGGTGCTTGCAGAGGCAGGACAGCTCGCTATCCCAGTTAGCAGACTTGTTCCTCCTCACCAACCCGCAGTGCTGTCTTCAGCAGATAGCTCCCTTCCAGTTCTCCTGCTTTGGAAGATGGCAACTGCACCAAGGGAGCCAAGGCAGGCTAGTCCGCAAGAGGCAAGAGATTTATTCTGCCACTTACTGTTGCCCCTCATTATCTCAATTAAGAGAAACCTCTAGAAGCGTGTGGTTTAAAGTGCTGGTGACTGAGCACCCTTTGGATTTAAGGGCAATCATCTCCCTTTCACTGGGGAGAAGGGTGACTAAGGGTCACAAGCTCCAGGCAGGAGCCAAAGCTCAATGGCACTGCTTTAGGGCCGGCTGGCAGGACCCCACTCTTCTGAGGAAACCACCCCTCTGCTGCTGGCCATGAAGAAAACCTTCCCAGCAGCACTGAGCTGTTGAACAGGAACACTGCTCCAGGGCAGCCTGGACAGGTCCGGAGAACAGCAGAGCTACTGACAGTGCACTTCAGCTTCTCCATCAGGCTCTGCAGTCATCTCTGGAGGATTGCTGCGTCACCCAGAGTACTATGCACAGAGGCAGCCATCACACTGGGACGCAGCTATATCCAACTACTTCAGAACCCTGTAATTCCAGTGGCAAAAGGAGAACCTGCACAAAGGAACAAGGTGTAGCTCAGTGTTGTCTAGACAGCAGATTGTTCCAACTTCCAGAGCAACAAGCCTGGCTTGAAGTTACTTAAAAAGCAAAAATGCCTTCAGCAACCAGAAGTCTGATCCAAATGGTATGAGCTATATTAGTATGTAAAGGAGGAACACTGCTCCTGCAGCAAGGCTTCCTGTCCCTGGAAGTGTGAGCTTACTCCCGACTGCAGAGGCCCCTGCTCTGTCCAGTTCAACCTGATATTTAGGTTCACACTTTCATAATTGAGGCTGTTTCCATTCTTCCCTCTTCAAGGCTTGGCTTGTCAGTTGATCTCTGTGTCCCGTCTGCAAGCTGCACAGCCAGGAAAGCCATCCACAGCTGAGTCATAACAGCATGAAAGCTCCACAGATAAACCTCATGCCAAGTAGAAGAGCTGGTCTACAAACCAACCACCTTTGCTTAACTATTCTAGTTTCTGTGCAGTTATACAACACCTAGGTCACAAGCCAGCAGTTGGACAGGCTGGGCTGCTTGATAACTGACATTCCTGTTTCCCCAGAGATCTTCAACTCGTGGAAAACCTCAGCAAGGATCCACAGATTCCCTAGACTGAGCACCTGGCACATGATCCCTCTTCACCTAAGAGGTCCTTCAGTCCCAGTCAAGTCTAAGGATGTTTCTATAGGAACAACATTAGCCAGATCCACCCTACAGGGCAACAGCATCAGCTTACTAACACCTACTGAGGTTTAAACCACTTGTGGGTACCTGCCTTGCATTGCAATTCCACTGGGGATAGAAGCAACAACCCCGTCTCAGTCCCATTGTCAGGTGGGCTACTGAGACCTCCTCACAGCTTCACAAGCAGACAAACCACAACAAATTCACACAACAGCTGTTGCCAGTGAAGCATCACCTGAAAGATGCTCAAAGTTTGCTGCAACCACTTCAGGAGTTCAAGGGTTTGCTTTCCCTGAAAGCTTTACTCTATTCCAACCCAAACAAGCCATCAGGAAAAAGCAGCTAGAAAAATCTCTGGACCAAGACAACTGGATGCCAGCTTCAGGCCTAACAGCCCCACAGACCCCCCTGAGGCAACCGCGTCAGGCAAGAGGCAGCCAGCCCACGTTGGTTCTGTCAGCTTTAACGGCAGGGAAGCAGCACAGCAAGCCTGCAGCCTCCTCAGCTGCAATCTACTTAAGTTTTCGGCCCTACAAGCCTGCTTTCAAGGCGAGTTCCCAGCAGAAACAGGTTTGCGCTCTGCGGCAGGTGAGAGAAATGAGAAAGCCGCCGGTGCTCACAAGCGGAGCCCTGGGGGCCGGCGCCGCCTCACACCTGGCCCCATCCGGCTCACCTCTGATCAAGTCGTCCACGATGTACTGGTGTACGGGCGGCGCCTCCTCGTACTCCTCATCCTCCTCGTAGTCGGAAGCCGGCACGGCCTCACTCTCCCGGACCTCAGACTCCCGCTGGACAGGTCCTCCGTGCCGCTCCGGCTCCGTGGAGTTGGGCGAGGACGCAGCGACAGGCCGGCAGGCTGTGAGGGGAGAAGATGGCGCCGGTGGGCGAGGGGGCAAAGGCGCGGCCGCGGCGCAACACCCCGGTTCCGTCCCGTCCCGTCCCATCCCATCCCGCACCGGCTGCTTCCCGCCCGCCGCCCGCTCCTCACACGCACCTGCCAGAGCGGCCAGCGCGGCCATCAACGCCACAGCGCGCATCGGCGGTCCGGCCACAGGAGCCACAGGAGCGACGGAGGCGACGAGGACAGGGCGCGTCGTGAGACGGCGGCAGCTCGCGGCGCTCCATGAGGGGCCGCCCGCCGCCGCCGCCCGCTTTATAGGCGGCCCACG
>VWZI01016205.1:1572245-1750139 GCA_013396835.1 Psilopogon haemacephalus
GCACGGGGACTCCGCCGCTGCCCTGGGCAGCCCGGGTCAGGGCTTGTCGACAGCCCTTCTGGGGAAGAAACTGCACCTCGTGTCCGACCCACACCTGCCCAAGGGACACCTGAGGCAGTTGCCTCTCTCACGGTCCTGTCATCACGGGGGTCAGCAGGTCCTGTCCTGCTTGCTTCTCTCTTTAGGCAGGCTCTGGAGCATTTTGGAATGCAACGTGGAGTGAGGGAAAACACAAAGCAGCAGGCCGACTCCCCCCGGGTGAGCAGCTGACAAGTGCAGAAATCACAGACACAGAATGGTAGGGGTTGGAAGGGACCTCTGGAGATGATCCAGTCCAACCCCCCCGCCAAGGCAGGGTCACCTAGGGCAGCTCACGCAGGAACACAGCCAGGTGGGCTTGGAAATTCCCCAGAGATGGAGACTCCACCGCTGCTCTGGGCAGCCCGCTCCTGGGCTCCATCACCCTTACATTACATTGTATTACATTACATTACATCACATTACATTACGTTACATCACCCTTACATGAGTTCCTGCTCATGTTTAGATGGAACTTCTGGTGGTCAAGTTTGTGCCATTACCTCCTGTGCTGTGACTGGGGACCACTGAGGAGAGTCTGGCCCCATCCTGCTGGCACCACCCCATACTCCTAAGCATTGCTAAGATGCCCCAGCAGCCTCCTCTCCTCCGAGCTGAACAGCCCCAGGTCACTTGGGAGCCCTCCTGTCACTTGGGAGCAGAGACCAACTCCCACTTGGCTCCAGCCTCCTTCCGGGGAGCTGCAGAGAGCCAGAAGGTCACTCCTCAGACTTGTGCTCCAGACCCTTCAGCAGCTTGGTTGCTGAGCCTGGGGTTGCCAAGGAGAGCCCTGTACACAGACAGGCTGACAGACACAGAGGCAGGAGTTTATGGCGCGGGCACGCCTCTGCGGGCGCTCCGCTCTTTGCTCTGCAGGAGGGAAGCAGGGAGGTCACGGCTGGCATAGTTCTGGGCAATAAAGGTGGTGATGGCCCTTGGCACCTTCGCTCGAGTGGTGCATGAGTAAGGGCTGAGTAACTGGCGGGAAGCAGGGTGGGCACACGTCCAGGCAGAGGCAGGCGCGCTCCCTGGGCACACTTGGGCTCTCAAGTCCCACAGTGGAGGGAAACTTACTGTGGCCACCTCTCCTTGCACAAGCAGGCCTGCTCTAGGGGACAAAAAGCCAGGGCAGCCTGTGTAAGGTGACGGTGTAGAGAGGTAAGGACAAAGGGGTCAGTGTCTCTCTGCTCCAGTCCCGTGGCATGGCAGGGCAGCAATGCCACTGAATGTGGGGAAAGGAGGATCTGGGCCACCTTCTTTTCTATCCAGGAAGGGCTGCAATGCTTCTCACAGCTCAGGAAGCTGGTGGAGCCTTTGCTCCAAGTGGCCGGGATCCAGGCTGCTCAGTCATTAGACCTTCTACCCTCTTGCACACACACACACACCGAAAAAGGACACGCAGCTCCTGATGCCATCTCACTGGGTCACACCACTCCCCAGAGCTCTGGAGAAGGAGTTGTTATTGGGACTTTATAACCGGTAACAGACACCCCCTGCTAGTCTCTGTCAGCCTCCCCTCTGTGTGGGGCACAATTAAAGCTAATCATCATTAGCTGATGGCTTTACTGCTGGGGTTTTATTGCTCATTTCCCCTCCTTCCCCAGGCCCTTTCTCATGGTGTTAGCGGCAGAGAGGACAAATGGCCACAGCCCTGGCACGGACAGTGCTGGGTCCAGCTGCAGCACTGGTGGGCAGCTGCTGAGCAGCTCCTGGGATACAGCCAGGCCATCATTTGGGAATGCTCATCATTCCCCCTCAGAGCAGAGCCTCCCTTCCCACAAGACCCCACGAGTTCATTAGCAGAGTGTGTGTGCATGGAGGTCACCCAAAGGCAGAGACCTTGGGATCTCCCCTCTGGTTGTGTGGGAAGGGCCAAAGGGACATCTGTAAACTGGGAAGCTTTCCTTGCCCCCCACCTGCTGCATCCTCACAGCTTCCCTCCTGAATGAGGGTGGTTTGTTGGTTTTGGTTTTTTTTTCCCCAGCTGTTCCCATGAGGTATTCTCCCTCCCATTTATTTTAAGCAGAGAGTCACTGGAAGCATTTTCAATTCCTTTCCTTACGTCAGTTCCAAGCAAGAGACCAAGCAGTGACAGCTTCAGGCCCCGCACCATGCTTGGCACACTGTTAAGCAACGCAGAGGAGAAGCATAGCAGGGGAAAGGTTGAATGACCCGGGTGCAATTGCCCGTGTTACCTGCACTGTTTGGAGACCAAACACAGCATAGCCAACCTCTGACTCATCACCTTCCCTCTCTCCTCCAACCTCCAGCTGATGGCTCCTGTTCATTGACTGGGAGGAATTTGGCTTGGCATGCTTTGAGTTGTCAGGCATGTGGCCGACTTCCTCCTGCTGCTCCTCCTGCTTCCCCCGAGCAGGGACAGCCTGGCATGGGCCAGCCTGGCATCAGCCGGCACCACTCCTTGGCCTGCAGGAATGCAGCCAGCTGGTGAAGGCCACTGGCTGTGCACAGACAGCTTCAGGTGGGGCAGAGAATCACAGAATTGCTTGGATTGGAAAAGACCTCTAAGATCATCAAGGCCAAACATTGACCTAACACCACTGTGGCCATTAAACCACCTCCAAAAGTGCCATGCCCAAACGTTTGGGACATTGACTCCACCATCTCCCTGGTGCTATTCCATCTCTCCCCAAATTGTGGCATCCTGGCAAAGCCCTGCTTGGCTGCTTCTCCAAGATGACACCCTCCAGAGGACACTTCTTTCAGGACACTCAGGGTGGGATGACTCTGCTGTGTGATGTCAGGGAGAAGGCACTAAGCCTGGCCATAGCCTTCTTCCAGGGCTGGAAGGACACTTGGACATTGCCCCCAGGCAGAGCTTCTGAAGGATGTCCCCAGGAGCAGTTAAGAGAGAAGGCTGGAGGGGGCTGTAGGTGGCGGGGCTGGGGCAGGCAGGGCTCACCTTTGGGAAGGTGGTGGATGCAGAGTGCCACCTACTGAGCCACCGCTCCCGCCAGCACCCAGGCTTTGCTGCAGGACACCCTGGGGCTGGGGCTGCTGCTTCCAGTGCCCTCCTTGCCTTTTGTCAGCCCCGCAAGGCAAGGAGCTCCCCCAAAGGCTGGTGAGCCCCGTAGGGCACACTTGAGAGAGAGATGAGCAGGGCACAGCCAGAGACCTGGTGTCTGCCCTGAGCCAGATGCTGCTTTCCATGGACCAGTGGTGCGGTGGCAGGAGATGGGCCAGTGGTACACTGCCTTGTTCTTGCTGCTGGGAAGAAACACCTCAGGCTGGACTTTTTGCTAGCCCTGAAAGCCTTCAGCACAGCCTGGGCTCAGAGAGCACCCAGCACAGATGGAGTTGGTGCCAACATTTTTCCTCTTCTGTCACTGTCTGTATCTGTGTCACTGGAGCCATGCTGGAGGGGAAGATTCTCTCTGCCATTCTGCCTGTCTTCTCCCAGGCTCAGTGCCAGAAAATGCCCCAGGGACAAAGCCTGTGGCTGTTTGCTGCTGTGGAGCAGTGCATCATCTGGCTACCTGCAGCCCTGGGGTCACAAGGCCTCCCTGCCAAAGATGTCCTGAGGCAGCACTTCAGCATCTCCCTCTCCACTGAATCCCAGTAAACGCTGCTGACTCGACACTGATGCTCTCTTTCCTTGTACCTGGCAGCTCCTGGGACCTGCTGTCCCCCTGAGTGATCATGGCCTGTCACCTTGAGGTGACTGAAAAAGGCAGGATGCCCCTAGGATGTGACATTGCACATTGTCAGCCCTGGGAGCCCCCACATGGGCAGAGTGCTTGAATTCTTGTTCCTTCTGCTCTGAGCCTGAGGAACAGGCTGAGAAGTCAGGCTGCTGTCACCTGGGAGGAGGTGAGCAGGACACATCCAGTGCTGTGCCCAGCCGCACTGTGCCACTGCGCGCCTCGGCTTGGCCAGTGGCTCTTCCAGGGCAGTCTGAGTGCCACCTGTGCCCTCCTTATTCACTCTCTTTACTCTTGATAAACCCCCAAGGGAGTGCGTGGGGGCACAGGAAGCAGCTCGGGTACCTGCCCAGTCATTTTCTTCCCTGACATCAAATGTTTATTTAGCCAGGGTGGGCAGAGCTCCTGGGCTCTTTGAACGCGAGGGATCCTTTCCCATCCGGCCAGCTGGGGACAGGTGGCAAGGGACAGTGACTCAGGCTGGAGCAGTGTTGGGCTGGGCAGCTCACCAGGTGCTCACCAGGCTTTCACCAGAGCCTTCTGCTGTCAGAGGCCGGGAGCGACCTTTGATGCAAGGTGTGTGTGGCTCCGGCACTGCTGATGCAAACCAAACTTGCTGCAGTGAGGAGGGTGCAGATGCACAGCTGGGGAGCAGGGAAGGGGCAAGGCCTGGCTGCTGCCTTGCACAGAACCACTGAACTTCAGAAGTTGGCAGTAACCTCCAGAGATCATCGAGTCCAACCTCCCTGCCAAGGCAGGCTCACCCAGGGTAGTTGGCACAGGAACACAGCCAGGTGGGTTTTGAAAGCCTCCAGAGAAGGAGACTCCACAACCTCTCTGGGCAGCTTTCTGGAAGTCAGTATGGATTTTGCTATCATGAAACATGCAGGTGCCCAGCTGGCTCTGCATCCCTGCTCTGAACACCCTCAGCAGATCCTTTTTTCCCCCACCACTTTCCCAAGTCTTAGAAATTGCTTGAGCAAAACCTGTCCAGAAAGGGAATAATTAGAAATATCTAAAGGGTGATGTCAACAGGATGGGGCCAGACTCTCCTCAGTGGTCTCCAGTGACAGGACAGGAGGTAATAGCACAAACTTGGTCATCTAAACATGAGGAGGAACTTTTGTAAGGGTGATGGAGCATGGGAACAGGCTGCACAGAGAGATGGTTGAGTCTCCATCTCAGGAGACATTCAAGCCACACCTGTGCTTCAGGTGATCCTGCTCTGTCAGGTGGGTTGGACTGGATGATCTCCAGAGGTCCCTTCCAACCCCTACCATTCTGTGTCTGTGATTTCTGCACTTGTCAGCTGCTCACCCAGGGGGAGTCTGCCTGTTGCTTTGTGTTTTCCCTCGCTCCACATTGCACTCCAAAATACTTCAGAGCCTGCCTAAAGAGAGAAGCAAGCAGGACAGGACCTGCTGGCCCCCACAATGAGAAGATCTGGGCTTTTCTCTCACTTATATCAACAGAAACCAAAACTATCTCCACCAAAAAAAGCCTAAGGGTACAACACCAACTCCAGCAATCCCAAGCATCCCTGCCTGGCCCAATACACCACACCATGGTGCTGAGAGGTTCATTGTGAGATTTCACACCTGGTCTCCACAGGCTGTCAGGAGTGGCAGATACTGTGCTAGATTCACAGGACGCCTTGGGTCAGAAGGGACCTGAAAGATCACTTGGCTCCAACCCCCTGCCATGGGCAGGGACACCCCCCACTAGCCCACATTGCCCAAGGCCTCATCCAGCCTGACCTTCAACACCTCCAAGGAGGGGGCAGCCACAGCCTCCCTGGGCAATCTCTGCCGGTGTCTCCCACCCTCACTCTCAAAAATTTCTTCCTCCTCTCCACTCTCAGTCTCCCCTCTCCCAGCTCAAAGCCATTCTCCCTCATCCTTGTCAGAAGTCCCCCCCTCATTCTCCTGGAGCCCCTTCAGGTACTGGAAGGCTGCTCTAAGGTCTCCCTGGAGTCTTCTCCAGACTCCAGACCTCTGATCATCTTGGTGGCTCTGGACTTTCTCAGCAGCTATCCCAGGCCCTGTGGCGGCTCCTCTGTGGCCTGCTTGCTGGCACTCAATACAGCAGAGCAAGACATGTTGGGCTCAGCTGTGCTTTGGTGGTGGGGCAGGTGCTGCAAGCCTGCCCACGTGCTGGCAGGGCTGTGGGAAGCTGCCTGCTGCTCCCTCGCTGCCCTGGGCTTCAAGCTGCTCCATTTCCCAGGCAGCATGCACCCAGCAGCTCTCGTGCTGGACCAAACAGGTCCTCCAGCACTCACCCACTCAGGTTTGGGCAATGGCTCCATTTGGAAGTGCTCAGGGGCAGATCCTGACCCCAGCTGTAATTGTAAGGGCCTGAAGCTGGCAGCTGGGTGAAGCAATACTGGATTTACACTAGAGCAGGGAGCTGCCCCTCAGCTGACAATCTTCTCTCGTGCCACCTCCTGCCATGCTGGAGAGCACTGCAGATTGCTGCCCTTTCTCCCATTTCCTCAGGCAATTGGCAGAAACCTTCCCCAGGACCCAGGCCAGAGCTCAGGGGCTCCAGTCAGTGCTGCTACCCCAGCTTACAGGACATTGCTGAGGCCCTTCACCCTCACTATGAATTTTTCACCTGCACTGCACATTATTGTCTGTATTCTGCCTACCACTTCGTTGTCAGCTGGGCACAATCATCAGATCATCTCTCTTCTTTGAGACATCTCCAGGAGTGCAGCCTAGCATGGTCCTTGCAGAGGAGAAGACCCAGCTCATCACTTTCCATCCTGCAGTTGCTCCAGAATTACTCACCCTAAAAAGAAGAGAATTTTTAAAAAAAGCTGGTGAGTGCTGTGCAGGAAGTGCTGATGCTCTCCACTCTGTCACAGAGCACACTCAGCTCTGTGTGGTGCTGAGAGCAGTGTGGAGGGGTGATGGCTGCGCTGGGAGAAGACAAGATCCTTCACCTCTGGGGTGCTTGAGACTGAGAGGTGATGGCTGCGCTGAGAGAAGACAAGATCCTTCACCTCTGAGGTGCTTGAGACTGAGGGGTGATGGCTGTGCTGAGAGAAGACAAGATCCTTCAACTCTGAGGTGCTTGAGACTGAGAGGTGATGGCTGCGCTGGGAGAAGACAGGATCCTTCACCTCTGAGGTGCTTGAGACTGAGGGGTGATGGCTGTGCTGGGAGAAGACAGGATCCTTCACCTCTGGGCTCCTTGAGACTGAGCTGGAAAAGGGCCAGAGCAGAAACCTGCACATCAGTAGCAACAGACATCATTTACCTGGACCTGAGCAAAGCCTTTGACACTGTCCTGCATGACATCCTGGTCTCCAAGCTGGTAAAACATGAGGTTGGTGGATGAACACCTCAGCGGCTTGGTGGCCACACTCAAAGAGTGGCTGTCAGTGGGTCCAAGTGGACGTGTGACAGGAGCAGCCTGCTGTCTTCCCTCTGTGAGCACACCATCTGCAGCAGCAGAGGAAGAAAGAGAAAGACCAGGTGAGCATTGGTGGGGAATCTTCTGGATCTGCAGCTCAAGTCTGACCTTTCGCCTTTCAAATCTCCCTTGCACAGTGGTTTCTGCAGCCTGGCTCCCAAGCTGAGTAGCTGGTGAGGCAGGTAAATGCCCCCAGAGGAACAGAGCGTGGACATCCTGCATGGAAGGGTTTTGTGTCAGCAGGAGAGTGCTGTGAGCCACCTGGATCCATCCCCTGCGGGAAGCAAGAAGGGTCCTCTCCCCTCCAAACTCAACACTTTCTGGTTTGGCATCTCTACAAGGACATTTCCAGCCCAGGCTGTGAGAGGAGCACAGCTCTGTCACTGCACTCCTGCTTCTCCTCCTTGCTCTCCCTGCTGGCTTGGAGGTGCTCAGCTTCCATCACCTGATGTGAGAGCTAAACACAAATGTGCAAAATCAAGACAGGTCCCTGCCCCACAGTCTGGGGGGGTACACACTCTCTCCATCTCCTGCCTGGCAGCAGGTGGATCCACAACCCCCCCCACTCTCTCTGATCTTAACAGGGGCAGGATGAGTCAAAGGTCAAACTCAGACCTGGCAGGGACAAGCTGAGCAGAAATAGCGCACAAGGAAGTTCTTCATTCTCCTCTGAGCCACTACGACCTTTGTCTGCTCTTTGGCCAGCTGTTGGAGGGGACCCTTTGGTGCCAGTCCAAGTGCTGCACAGGTCTGTCGCAGCTGGAGCAGGGCACAAGCAGGAACTCAGATTTTCCTCTGCTGGCAACGTTCATCCTTCTGCTTCACCCAAGCAGCAGGCAGAGGAGGTGAGCAGCTGGCACCGCTGCTGAGCTCTTGCCCGGTGCCTTCCCATCGGAGCAGCAGGTGGGGGATTTTTCTTTTTTTTTTTTTTTTTTTTTTTTTTTTTTAACCCTGTTTGAAGTCATTTTGTGTGCAAAGAAACCATGAATCACAAAGAGAGTGCCGGGGCAATGCCCAACTCCTTTCCTCTGCCCCTCGCCCAAGCCGGATCTTCCCTGGCACGACAGCTGGGCAAAGCCTCCCTGCGCACAGCCGCCACTTACGCAGGGCCCTCAGCTTGCTACTCCCTTCACAGCCAGGGGCAAGCAGAGCAGCCCAGGGGAACGCTGCACTCCACTGGCATGTTTGTTGTGCTTCCTTGGCAATCCCATTGTTTGCTGGCAGTGCCAGCGCTGTGCCCTCATGACGTCGGCTGCCTTTGCCGGTGCCAGCAGGTAATCTGGCCAAGCTGCAACACTCGCTCCTGGCACTTTGGGCTGAGGTGGGAGGAGGGGGACTTCCAGCCACTCAGCAGCGAAACCCCTGCAGGCAGCACTCCTCCTGTCCTCTCTTCCCTACCTGCCGCCTGGGCACTGCTGCCCCAGGAGAGGACTGCTGAGAGCAGGGCATGAGTAAGGCCTGGTTTGCATAAAGGTGGCACACTCATGCCGTGAAGGAGGTTTCCAAGGCACAGGCTCATTTCCTTCTCTTGGTAGCTCTGTCTTCAAGTAGGAAAAAAAATCTCTTCCCCAAGTCCTTGGGCAGATGCCACGACGCCATCCTGGCATGCCTGGGGCCTGCATGGAGGCACACTCTGCCCCTCTGAAACGACACCGAGTCTCCCCTCTGAGGTGGACTCAAGTACCCTGCTCACATGAGCCTTATTTGCTGACAAGTTTCCATCTCCTACAAGGCTATTCAGCATCATCAGTGGCTTCTCCTCTCCTTGTGGCCTTCACCCAGGAGGTGTCAGCAGGAGTGGAGATCTGTTTTGAGTCGGCAGTGAGGGACCTGGAGGTGGCAAGTGCAGGGCTCTGTGTTTAAGTCTCCACTAACCGATGTTTTCCTCAGGGCATAGAGGTCAGCTCTGTTCCCTTGCCAGAGAGAGAGGCAGCTCACCTGCAGCAGGTGAAGCAAACTGGTGCAGGAGCTGTGCTGGAGAGCAGATACTGAAGGACGTCTTAGCAGGGAGACAGATTTGTGCTCTGACTCCCACAGCCCTTCCCCAGGGTCTCTGTGAGGTTCCTCAGACTGGTTGGGCTTCGCCTACAGCTGCCAGGCTCCATGCACCCATCTCACTGTCCTGTGCTGAACTGTCCATCCCCTGCCTAGAGATCCCAGGAACCAGACCTGTGGAGCAGGGAGCAGGGGTGTAAAGGTGGCATCACCACCACCTCTGAGCTCTGCTGCTGGGAACGGTGACTCCTCATTGAGCCACAGGGAAAAGCTGCAAGGGAGAGCGGGAAGCAAAGCAGGACTTCATCATCAAAGAGAGGGGAGTCCCAGCTCTCTGACACAGCCCCAAAGTGCTCAGCTGCCACTTTCCTGCCACCCAGGATGGGCAGAAGTGCGTGGCAGCAAGCAGAGCCCTCGGCAGCCTGCTCTCTGCGGTGGGCTGTGTGCGTCAGGGCTGAGGTCACCGGCAAAGCCCTGGGAGGACTCGGTGACTCCTGCATTCTCAGACCGTGAGCCTGAGCAGCTCGCTCTGAAGTTGATGAGCTTGCAGGAAGGGTGGCTGTGGGGTGAATAAGATCCAGCACATCACCTGGCATCACTGCCAGGCCCAGCCGCGGGCAGGCTGAGCCTCGGGGTGCGAGGGACACGGCTGACAAAATGCCTCCTGGTGACTGCACAGCTCTTGGGCAGCTGAAGCTGGCCCTTGGTTTGGAAAGCAAGGAGGGAGCTGTGTCACGGAACAGCCTTGCAGCAATGGTGAATCACCCCGAGGACAGCACCAGGGATGGTGGTGGCCTTCTAGAGACGTCGTGCATTTTGGATCAGGGCTGGCCAGGGTCTGCCTCTCCAGCTTCCACTGCTATCCCCAACAGGGCACTACACCAAAAATGCACAAAGGATTTTTCCCAAGCTCCAGATTTTGCATTAAGAAAATGTGGCAAGTCTTCATTTCCATGTTGCACAGAATCACAGAATGGTAGGGGCTGGAACGAACCTCTGAAGATCATCCAGTCCAGCCCTCCTGCCAAGGCAGGGTCACCTAGAGAAGGTCACACAGGAACACATCCAGGGTGGGTTTAGAATCTTTCCAGAGATGAAGACTCCACCACTTCCCTGGACAGCCTGTGCCAGTGAAGAAGGGTTCCTGCATCTCCACGAGTGCAGCCTGGCTGCCTTGGGCTGCCTGCACCAGGATGCCCCTTGGAGGCCATGACTGAGAACTTACATGGGTTAGCACAAAAGAGGATGGCTAAAGACTCACCTTGCTGGGGTCTCCAGCTGTTGTAAACACAGGCTGGTATTTGACCCTCCTCATTTAGATGCTCCTGTCCTCCTGGTGAGCTTCCCACAGGGGCTGTGCCTTGCTCTTCTGTCTCAGTGGTGCTCATCCTTGGCATGGGTGGGCTGAGCAGGTGGATCTCCTGAATGAGCTGCCAATGCTGGGGAAGCCACAGATGCACTGATTCCCTGAGGTACTGAGCTCTCCTGTTTCATCCTGTGTCCTTTGGACAGTCAAAAGCCTCAGTGCCTTTCTCACCCTCATCAAAACCCTCTTCTTCCTCAGTTCTCCATCCCCTTATTACAAATCTTCAGCCTGGTTTCCACCACCACTCAGCAGTGACCCGAAGGCTGATTCCCTGTTTTCTATGTCCCTCCCACCAGCCTGCCTCCCCTCCTCAAATCCACCCCAATTCCCCTGCCTCTGCCACCTCAATGGCAGCAGCCCTGGGAGAGGCAGCTCAACTGCCCTCTCTTCCTCATTGCTCTGGTGGCTTCCCGTTAGCATGAAGGGCACCCACAGCTAGCATGGTGAGCTCAGACAGGGAGAGCCACAATCACAGGACCACTGGGGACCACTGACAACTGTCCAGGGACAAATGGGGATTCCCAGGAGGGGCTGGTGCCCGGTGATGATCTCCTCTCCTAAATTCCTGTTGGGTTGTCCTACCAAGAGGCTGATGCCCTCTGGTGACTGGGTCAGAGGATCAGGCTGGCATCCATCAGGGCAGGGCAGAGAGATTTGACATATTTTGGATCAGTTGTTTTAATCTCCCAGTTTGCTGGGAAAGCTTTAATCATACAGGGTGGAATATATCATGGGAGTATTGGAGTCATTTAGGTTTGGCACTGGCTTCATGAACACAATCATGGCTGTTTGTGCAAGACCAAGCTGCCACACTGACTGCTGGAACAACCTTCCTGCCGTCTTTTTTTTTCACTTTCCTGCCTTCTACTTCCCTTCCTCCTTCCCCTTTCCCCTTCTCTTCCCTTCCCTTCCTCCTTCCCCTTTCCCCTTCCCTTCCCTTCCCTTCCCTTCCCTTCCCTTCCCTTCCCCCTCTGCCCAGCAGAAGGAGCTGCGGCAGAGGGCCGGAGGTGGTGCCAGCAGAAACCACGGGAAGAATGAGGGAGGTTCACCGTCTGAGGACAGGTTCTTTGGGGTGTGTCAGCAGGCCCCGGCTGCGTGGTTGCTGGACGGGCAGTCTCTGTCCAGCTGGCACAAGCTGTTGAGGTGGCAGGCTGGTATGTGGCCCCAAGCACCTCAGTTGCTTCATCCTGTGCGGGAGGGAGAAAAACACAGGGGCTGGAAGAGCTGTTATGGGGTGGGAGCAAGGTGAGCAACAGGATAGGTGGAGAAAGCCCAAACCAAATCAAGAGTGTCAGCTAAGAGTTCCGACAGGTGGGAAAACCCAAACAAGTCCTGCACGGGCCTGAAAGTGGCCAGGTCCTCTTCCACCTGCCTGACCCAGGCAGCTCAAGGCACGATGAAGCTCAAAGCATTGCTCTTACTGCAAGTGCAGCAGTGGGCAGGTGCACCCAGGTGCTGCAGCTGAAAGATGCATCTCGAGCTATGGAGGCTGCTCAGGTGCAGAGGGGCTGAAGCCTGGGGATTCTGAAGCCTTCTGGCCACTGGAGCTCTAGTCATGGACCTCAAACAGCTGGGGTGATTTCCTAGAAGAGGTGGAGCGAGAGCCCAGTGCTGCTCCTGCCAAGGGCAGCAGAGGAGCAGAAGGGGCAGAGCGTGGGAGCCACAGCAGCAGCATGGCCAGGCTGGGCCTGCCTCTGGGCTGAGTCTGGAAAGTTTCTGAAGGATGAGCAGGGACTGGCCAGAGCAGTTTGTGGAAGCCTGAGGGGGAAAGGAGGATGTGTCACCATGGATATAGCCTAACTGGGTCACAGAAGAATGGAAGGAGGCTCCAAGAACCCTTTTTTTGCCCCATCTTCCCACTGGGAAAGGCTGGGGTTGGGGCTGCCATTAGCTGTCCCCAGCCAGCTGGCAGAACAGGTTCCTGTGTGACAACTGGATTGCAGCAGAAGGGCAGAGGAAGGGAAAAGCTGAAGAGCTGCTAGAAAGGGCCCTGTGACACAGAGGCTAACCCAGTTACTCCAGAGCCACCAACCACCCCCTTCTAACTCCATGCTGAAGGCAGACACAAAGCACCAGGCAACCCAGGGGAAAATCTGTAGCCACCAGACCCATCTTAATCATTGACTAACCCACACTGGGGGCTGGCCAAGGACTGCTCCGTGGCACCGCCAGAAACGAGCACTTCAGTTCTCTCAGGTGGCCACAGGAACAGAGCCTGAATGCTGAGCACAAACCCTACACAGTCACCCAGTGTCTGCAGAAGGTGGGCGAGAGAGAGCCTGTGGTGAGGTCAAGACAGGCTGCTTGGGGACAGACCTCAGGTCAAACAGCAAGAGCCAGCTGCCTGCAGTCATCGAGGGCATCACAGAATCACAGAGACATTTGGGTTGGAAAAGCCTCTCAGGATCACCAAGTCCAACCAATAACTCTACCGTGTCCCCGAGCACCACCTTTAAACACATCCAGTGCTAATGGCATGCAAAGGAGGTTCCTTCTACTCCTGCATTGCCACATCTGCCCTGGAGGGGTTTCATGTCTTTGGTCACCTTCCCTTGGTCAAGCTCTCCTGAGAGAAGTGCTGATGACCAAAGCACTGCATACGTTGGCTGAGCAGCAGGCTTCTGCCTGCACTTGCAACTGCCCCGTTCAGAAGCTGGGAGCCTACTGCTAGAGAAAGGCTGCCAGAGCAGCATCTGCTAGGAGCTCTGCAGAGAGTGCAGCACAGAAAACAACTCACTCCCAAGGTGCTGCAGCCTTGCAGCCAAAGCTCCCATGCAGCAGCCTGGAGCACTGGGGCTCTCCTGCTGGAGCATCTGTCAAGTGGAGTGCTGGTCTGCTCAGATCACACCTTCCTTCTGCTAAGCAGACATCCCTCCTCCTCCACCTCCTCACAGCAGCACTTCCCAATTGGGGAGAGGTGCTGTGAGAACTGGCAGCTGCTGTTTCATCACAGCCAGGTCTGCCTGGCCACACCTTTGCTGTGGTTGGTCCTCGTCAGAGGAAAGATAGCAGGGAAAGTAAGTCCAGGCAGGAAGTGGGGATCAAGCTGGAGAGCAGCAGAACTGTGGTTTCATCATTTCACATGACTCATCTTTCCCAAAGACAGGGAGGGGTACAGGCCACAGCACTCGGCAGAGCCTTTCCCACCTTTGCCTTCCAGCTCCAGGGACCCTCCTTGGTTCCCTTCCAGTGCACCTTGCAGAACGATGCAGACTTATGCCTTTTAGATGATGACTGAACAACACCCAGCAGAAAGGCAAAAAAAAATAACCTGAGAGTAAGAGCACCTCGATCTCAAGAGCATCAAAGACAGGACAGCAGTGTGAGGAGTGAAAAAGAGCCAGCTGACTCCTCCATCAGGGCCTCTGGCTGACTGAGAGCTTCCAACATATCACTCTCACAGGTCCCACCCCTCTTTCTTACAAAGATCCTGATGCAGAGCTCAAGAGATCACACACAGCTCTCACAATGCAAGGCAGCAGAGCTCAGATGGCCCCTCAAATGAAGGTGGGGAATGAGGCCAAGGTTGTGCTTTTCACAGAATCACAGAAACATTCTGGTTGGAAAAGCCCCTCAGGATCACCAACTCCAACCTACATCCCTGCTTCGCAAGGTGCACCCTAAAACATATCCCCAAACACCACATCCAAACGACTTTTAAACACATCCAGGGCTGGTGACTCCACCACCTCTCTGGGCAGCCCATTCCAATGCCTGACCACTCTCACTGGGAAAAAAAATAAAACCCTCATGTCCAGTCCAAACCTACCCAGTCACAGCTTGAGGCCATTCCCTCTTGTTCTGTCTCCTATTACCTGTGAGAAGAGGCCAGCACCAACCTCTCCACAAGGTCCTTTCAGATAGCTGTAGACAGCAATGAGGTCTCCCCTCAGCCTCCTTTCACAAACTAACCATCCCCAGCTCCCTCAGATGCTCTTCATGAGATTCATTCTCCAGGCCCTTCCCCAGCTTTGTCACCCTCCTCTGCACTTGGTGCAGGTGATCCTGCTCTGACAGAGAGAGTCGGACTCGACCTTCAGAGGTCACACATCTCCTGAAGCACGAGCAGAGGTGGGATGAACAGGGGTGTCCCAGGGTGCCAACTAACAGCTAAGAACCAACACAGCAGACTTCATTAACAATTCTGTGGCTTCTCCCAGGACAGCCCCAAAGGCCCTGCTGAGCCGAGCCACCCCAGACTCCACTCCAATCAAAGCAGCCAGACGCTTGGGCTTCGTTCAGCACTTTTATTTCAAGGAGCAAATTGTTTTGAGCATATTCACAAGAATAAATATAAAATTACTCTGAAGAGTAAGCAGCTGAGCTTTTATAAAAATATATCTATCTCTGTCCCCAGAGCCTCCTCAGCAGGGCATAGGAGGGGCTCTGCTTAGGAAATAGTCCATAATACAAAAATAAAACACTGACAATAAAACGCTTGACCTATACTGATTGGATCACCAAACGACTGAAATAGTGTTTGTGCTTTTTTTCTTTTAAAAGTACATAAATATTGTTAACAAAAAAAAACCCCAAACAAACAAACAAAAAAAACCCCATTTAAATAGGTGGGAAGGGAGTCCAGCCCGAGGGGTGGAACGCAGCAGGAGCCCGCCGAGCCTCTTCTACAGGGCACCGACTTCCTTGTACTCGCTGGTGGTCGTTTGTCTCCTCTTGTTCCTGTACCTGCAGCAGAGGAGAGAAGGGTGAGTTCTGTGCAGCCAGCTGCTGCAGAGGGCTTCTGGGGGGGTAAAGGGTGAAGGGAGGGAATCAAAAAAGCTGCACAACCTCCTCACGGTCTGATCTAAAGCTCTAGCGGCTGGGCTCTGTCTGCGCTCGCTTCCAGCTCTCTGAGAGCTCGCATGCGGTCTCCTTCCTCAGCTCTTCACTTCTGCATTAAAGGCTTGCTGCTGGCACTGGGGCTGCCTGAGAAATGCTGCTGCTTCCTTCTCTGCAACAGGGCCCAGCACCCTAACCAACTGGGCTGTCTGCTGAGATGAGAAGCTGTGGAGTCTTGATGCAGGAAAGAGGAATTATGGTGGTCACCAGCTAGGTGTCAGCTCTGTCAAGCTGAGCTCGTGCTATCTGGGGGTTGTTCCACCTTCTCAGCTCTTGGGAGCTGCTCGCCATAAGTTATGAGCCTGGAGAACGATTCCTGCTGCTCCACAACCTCCACATGGAGGACTACTGCCCTCCATGGTAAAGAGAATCATAGAACGGTTTAGGTTGGAAGGGACCTCAAAGATATCATCTAGTCCCAAGCCCTCCCCATAGGCAGGGACACCTCTCACTAGAACAGGTCACTCAAGGCCTCATCTGACCTGGCCTTGAACACCTCCAGGGAGGGAGCAGCCACAACCTCCCTGGGCAACCTATGCCAGTGTCTCACCACCCTTGAGCTGTCCTAGGCCCGGTGTGGGGCAGACGGAGAGCTGAGGAGCTTGTGCTCCATGTCAGCCCCACCAGCTGGGGAGCACCTCTGTCACCCAGCCTGTCATGTAGCATCCACAACCTCCCTGGGCAACCTGTGCCAGTGTCTCACCATCCTCACTGGAAAGAACTTCCTCCTAACATCCAGTTTCAATCTCCCCTCTGCCAGTTCAAACCCATTCCTCCTCGTCCTGTCATTACAAGACATTGTCAATAGTCCCTTCCCAGCCTTCCAGTAGGCCCCCTTCAGATACTGAGAGGCCACTCCAAGGTCTCCCTGCAGCCTTTGCTCATGGTGATGCTCAGGTATCAGTCACCACAGCAGCACAGACAGGCAAATGAGCAGGCACTCATCCAGCGCTCTCTGGTTCCCGACGATGGGGAAGTTCCATTTCCAAAGAAAGGAGCAGGAATTCTCCTGTTGTCTGCCTGCTCCCTCCTCTACCTCCACAAACCCTCTGGGACCCAACTGAGCTGCCCTCCCGAGGCAGGAGGGAGCCCTGCTTACCTTCTGCAGATGTAGTAGGCGGCGATGGAGATGGCGACGAGGAAGAGCAGGACGATGATGACAGTGAGCGCTACGTACTCCTTGCTGAGCGGCTGCCTGACCAGCTCCGAGTGCACGCAGCGCACGCCCGAGAAGCCCACGTCACACCTGGGGGTGGGACACGCAGAGTGAGGGGCAGCACCAGGGGGATGAACCTCAGCAGCCCCCACAGCACAGCTGTGCCGCTGGCCTGCTGCCCCCTCGGCCACAGCCACCTGCGGCTGATGCAGCTCAAACCCAGGAGCTCCTCAAGTGGCTGCAAGTTCATCAAGTGAGTGAGGAACACCCCAAAAGAAGGTGCCTGGACAGTCTTGGTAGGCTGGGTCAAAGGAGAGGCCCCTGCTGCTTTGTCTGAGGTCTGGGCCTCACACTGTAGCTACAGGTGAGCAGGGGAGCATGACACAATCCCACAGAAAGGCCTTGAACACCTCCAGGCAGAGGGAACCCACAGTCACCCTGGGCAGCTTGGGTCTCCCCATCCTCACCAGCAGTGAATGAGTGCCCCAAGTTTAAGATGGGCTGGTGACTAATTTCAGGTGTCTCAGACTCTCACCCAGGTCTCACTGGAGCCTTCATGTGTGCTGAGCACCTGTTTAAGTGTAGCTGAGGGGTTGGATGAGGCCTTGAGCAACCTGGGCTAGTGGGAGGTGTCCCTGCCCATGGTGTGGGGTTGGAACTGGATAATCATTAAGGTTCCTTCCAAGCCAACCCATTCCAGGATTCTATGCATCTGCTGCTCCTCTCTAAGTTCTCCTAAGCATTTGAGTTCTGGGCTGGGCTGGTGCTGCAGCTAAGCAGTGAGACCAAAGGCCACACAGAGCTGATGTCAGAGGGGGCTGCAGGACACCCCACGGCCTCTCATACCTGCAGTAGTGCTCATCCAAGTCCACTATGTAGACGCACTGGCCATGGAAGCAGTAGTCCTTCATCTCAGGCTTGCACCTCGTTATCCCCACCTGAGCCACACGGGGACTGTTCTCTGTCTGGACTGCAAGGAGACTTGGTTAGGACCTCACCAGCCTGATCTTCCCTCTCTCCCAGACAGTGCAGAAGCCTCCCAAGCACAGCTGACAGCCACACTCCCGAGAGATCCCAAAGCAGCAGGCAAGCCTTCAGAGCAGGGACAGCATCTGCCTAGTCTGACTTTCCCTGGGGGAGTTCCCCAGAAGCTGTTTCTGCTTTTCCAGCAGAGCCCTCTCCTCAGGCAGAGCTCTTCTGCTGAAGCAGCCATGAAAGGTGAGCTACAAATTGGTTCTTGTCCAACAACACTGAGCACTTTGCAGGATGGCAGCAACGTTCCCAACAGAAAGATGATTTCCAGGGGTGCCTCAGTGAGGCTCCCAGCCCAAGTAAAATTGCAAGCAAAGAGTTGTTTACTAAGAGCTGTGCAGTTCACTTACTCAGTGCTGTTGTGCAGTTCTCCATCTCACCAAGCCCACATAAGGGGATCACTGTTGTGCCCAGGATGGCTTGCAAAAGGTAACCTGGAAGAGAAAATAAAGAAGAGTGAATCTGGATGCTCCTCACGTGCAGTCAGGTATTGCTGCTGCTGAATAGGCATGGGAACAGGCTGCCCAGGGAGGTGGTGGAGTCCCCATCCCATGAAGTGCTCAAGGAACAAGTGGACATGGTTTAGTGTCTGTGGTGGTGCTGGGTTGAAGATTGGACTCAACGAAAGTCTCTTCCAACTAAAGCAATTCTATGATTCTGTAAGTTGATACAAGAACAACAGAAGCTTCTCATCTCAGGAGGAAAAAAATATGTAAGCTGAAAAATAGAGATCCGGGAGATCTGCTGCCCAAGTGATGCAAGGATGCCCAAGGAGACATCTCTGAAACATCAACTTCTAATGAACAGAAACTTGGTGTGTGTGACCACCTCTTGGCCACTCTCTGAGTGACACTGGGCAGAACAGGCTTGGAGAGATCACCTAGGGGAGGCAGCTCTGATCATGTTGGGTTTCTGACCCAGCACCCATCACAGCAGCAAAATGAAGGTGTCCTTGAGTCACAGCAGTGCAGAGAATTTCCTAGGGCTCAGCAGGTGAGTGCAGCTGGTGACTCAGCACACCAGGTGCTCAGCACCTCACTGCTGCCTGCAGTGGTCTCATGCTGCTGGAGGTGGGCTGGACAGCAAAGCTGCTCTTCACCAGCAGAGCTTCCTCAGCCCTCTGCCTGCAGCCAGCTCAAAAGCCTGGGCAGCTCCTGCACTGAAACCCACTTCTGAGCTAACAGGAGATACAAAACCCTCTTCATCTGGCCACTGGTCTGGATTGGTTTCTGACCACTTTATAAGTGACACTGGCACAGGACCTCTCTGGGCAGAACCCCAGAAGCAGACAGATCCACTTCTCTCCTTCCTTTAGCAATCACACTGCAGCACAGCGCAGCTCAGTGGGCTTGATGTGGGCACCAAACACAAGAGGAAGGCTGCAGCAGATAAGCTGAGAAGCACAGCTGCATTTCCCTGGGGAGCAAAGGCCCTTCTCTGACATTTAGTTTGACATCTCTTGGCTGTGGAGTGCTGCACAGTCCAAGCTCTCGGGTACCCCACTCATTAAATGAACATTTCCAAGCAGGGTTTGTAGGCCAACAGAGGTCCTTGCAGCTTCATGGCTAACCCATGAGGAGCAGTCAGGATCTGCCTCAGCTGGCCACGAAGTACACTTGGCTAACCCTGCTGCTGTGGCCACAAACTAACCTGCTCATGAACTGCTGAGTCACCAGCCCCATTCCACACAAGTCTGTAATTTGTGTCTTTGGGCTGTTTGCCTCCATTAACTTGTCAGGTCATGCATGGCTAATGCAGGGAGTGTGCCTTCATAATTTCTTGATCGCTCCAATTCAACTCCAGTTATTAGAAAGTTTCGTTACATGTCAGAGTTAACTCCAGAAGTGATTTGTGGACTTCCTGCAGCTCATCTCTTTCTGGGTGATAAGGAAGCTTCCTTTAGACTCTGCTGCAGCTCCACACAAGAGCAGCAGGAACACCCATCTGAGAGGGACAGGGATTTGGTGGGGGCAGTGGAGAGGGTGTGCTTGTGCCCATTCAAAACACCACCCCTCCTCCTCCTCCTCACCTCCCTCCCCTCTGTGTTCCTCACAAAGCTCCTAGCCAGGCTGCCACCAAGCTTTGGAAGGAAGGACAAAGAGAGGGCACATCCAAGTGAGAGCCACAGTAGCAGCCCCACGATGTTGGCATCTTGGCTCTGCAGCAGCCCAAGCTGGAGACATCGGTGCCTGCCGGCGTGACTCAGCAGGACCTGCCTTGCACTCCGGTGGGGCAGGACCTGCAAGTTTACTTTCAGGGTGGGATTTCTTCCTTTCAAACAGCACAGTGCTCGCTGTGGGTTTCACCAGAAGCAGCTGAACACTTCTGTGAGGCCAGTTTGAAACAGAAAAGTTGGAAGTGTTTTGAAGGATGAAGCTGCCAGCAGCAGCCAGACAGTGGCGGCGCAGAACAGCAGGCTCAGAGCTTCAGCCACAAATGGTGCTGGGAAAGGAGGATTCAAAGAGTGAGTCCCTCCCAGGGACCAGAAGGACATACTCCATGCCCTGTCCCACTATGTGTACAGCACATCACTGCATGAAGGGATGCTGGAATCCTGAGACTGGTGAGTTAGTGACCTGAAGCTCCCTCTTGTCCTCCAGGTACTGCTGATGTCCTCTGAGTGATGTTCTGGGGGACAATGGCAGGAATGTAGCGAAGGCAAAAGACACTGGAGATTCCCTGAGATTCCCACTTCTGTCAGACTTAGTTGAGTAGATGGCTCGAGTCAGCTGCTGATCCCTTTCAGCCCACACATCTCTTTCAGCTTGCATGTTTCCTCCATCTCACCATCACCTGAGCAGTTCACTCTTCATCTAAAGCTCCCAGTTTGAAAGCTACCAGAACCTGCCTTTTGCATCAGCAAAACTCCAACCTAGGGGCAGCTCTTCTCCTCGCTCTGGGTGGCAGCTGAGGAAAGGCCAAAACCCAGACACCTGTGAGGGACAGGTCAAAAACAACCTCCTCCAACACTGACCAAAGTCCTGCCCCATTCCATAGTCTCCTCTGCCTGGCTGTAGCCAGAGGCTGGAAGGGCTGGAGTACAGCCCTGGATATCTGCTGACACCCAGCAGGACTTGCTGTGCTTGGGCAAAGTTCTCCCTGCTCTGCACTCTTACTTTTGCCCTTTCCCCCATGCACATATTTCTCCTCTGACATAATGGGAGGAGGATCCTGCAGGAGGACAAGGGATGGCCCAGAAGAGTTATCAGGTGGTGGATACTAAAGGCAGGAGCTGGGAGAGGAAGTTGTGTTGTCATGCCCTTGCTGTTCACTAAGCAAACATCTCCAGGTACAAGATAAGAGGCAGGAGAGATGGTGGCTACCAAGTGTGCCTGGCAGGGATGGAGCATGGCACTCACTGCTGCACCACCAACCCTGCACACAGCAGCTACTCCTGCAAGAGAAATAGTTCATGGCATCCTAGAATGGGTTGGGTTGGGTTGGAAGAGACCTTCAAGCTCATCCAGTTCCAACCCCCTACCATGAGCAGGGACACCTCCCACTAGCTCAGGTTGCTCAAGGCCTCATCTAACCTGGCCTTGAACACCTCCAGGGAGGAGGCATCAACCACCTCCCTGGGCAACCTGTGCCAGTGTCTCCCTATTCTCACTGTCAAGAATTTCTTTGTAATCTTCAGTCTAAACCTGCCCTCCTTAAGCTTCAGTCCTGCACAAATCCTTCCACAAAGGATGACAGTAAGGGATAGACCCTGGCTGCCTTCACCTTCTGCAGCCCTCAAGAAATGACTGCAAGGGCTAATCCAGGTGTTCTAGCTGCCAGTCCCAGAATGACTGTGCAGGATGCACACAGAGGACACAGGTGACAGAACTGATTCCCTCTGCAGCATTTACTCCCATTCTGAAGGGCAATTATCAGGTTTCCAAGAGGTCAGGCAGCAGTGGAGTTGGCTTTATCTGTCACCAAGAAGCTCAGGTGAAGAAGGCCCTGCGATGCTACCCCATCTCTAGGGTGTCTCTACCAGCACTCTGCAGGTGGGCTGCACTTTCAAAGCAATGCCAAGTGCAGAGGTGCCCAGGTGAGATGTACCTGGAGGATCCCAGCCCATCGGAACTCCAGAGACAGGCCAAGGTGGATCCCCATCACCTGACTTCAGACACCCAGAGCATGTCTGGGTGCCTAAGGCTGAGCAGGACACGTGGCAGTCAGCCAGCCTGCCCCATTGGCTTTGTGAGCAGTGCTCCTGCCACCACTTAGCTCTAGTGCATGGCTTTGCCCTTATCCGAGGCTTGCCTGTGCAACTCTACCCCTTGCTCACATCAACCACAGCACCTCCAGAGTTCAGCTTCTCCCTGCAGGCTAGGCACTTTTTCCCGGGCAAGGGGAAGAGGTCATTTGAGATCATTTCAGCCACCCCAGCCAGAGCACACCTCCCTGTCCTTGCACTCAGGGTATGTCCTGTGGCTGCTGCTTGATGTTCTGGGGAGGATTACTTAGTGCCTAGCTGCCTGATGAGGTCCATCAAAGCAGGTGCCCAACACTCCTCTTCCTGAGATGAGACATACAAGATGTACAGGTTGCTCTTCTTGCCCATATCACAGGAGATGCTATCAGCTCTTTCCTCCTCTCATCCCTCTCCAGTCTACGTGTGCCTGGCCTGGTGTCTATGTGGAGGCACCACGTGTGGTGGACCAAAGTGTTTTTATGTGGTCCTGAGAAATTGTGTCCAGGTTTACCCATCTCAAATTCTGTACCCATGGCTCCAGAACTGCCCACTCCCAGTCACAGATGCCCTGAGCCAGGCCAGAGCAGCTCTAAGGCAGCCCTGGAAATGTCAGGCTGAAGAGGAAGGCTACTGCTCCACAACTGCTCCATGCCCACATGGTCATCTCCAGCACTGTGCCACACTTACCCTGGAGCAGGGATAACACAGATAATGACACGTTCTGGGCACAAAGTCACCTCAGTGCTGCTTCCACCCCTGTGAAGACCCACACACCACTGTGCCCATTCACACACTACCCCTGTGCTTCCCACCACACATGGGGACAGAGGTTCCTACACCACAGAAAGAGCAGAAATCCATGAGTGCCTCCAGCCAGACACACCAGCCATGGACATCTTCCTCATCTCCAGACTCAGTGGCCCTGAAGCTCAGCCCACTTGCTGATGGCCAAAGAGCAGAAATCCACGAGTGCCTCCAGCCAGACACATCAGACACAGACATCTTCCTCATCTCCAGACTCAGTGACCCTGATGTTCAGCCCACTTACAGATGGCCAAACATGACATGAGGTCAGCAGCTCCTGAAGCTGTCAACAGATCTGAGGCTTGCCTTCTCCACTGAGTGGGCATTATGCTGACCACAAGGAGACCAGTGCCAAGGTCGCTGCAGTAACTCATAGAAAAGGCAGGGCCTGGACCTGCCTCCACCACCACATCACGGTGTGGCTGGCAGCACAGCTCCTCAGGGATGAGTGACAGCACTCTGCCACTGCTGCCTTTCTGCCCTGCAGTCAGCAAGCCCACCACGGCCAGGACACGAGGCTGGCAGTGAGTGACTGCCACTTGGGCTGCTCAGCAGGAACTGCTGAAGCCTGCCTGCAACTGGCACCAGGCCAGGCTGCTGCCAGGAGCGCCCAGCTCTGCTTAGGCTGCCGCCCTGGGAGGGAAAGGCAGTGGAGTGCTGGTTCCACGCGTGGTGATGCCACCCAGCCGTGACTAACCTGCCCCTCACCAGGAGATTCTGTGCCTGCCCCGGAAATACATAAATCCACACACAAATCCAAGAAGACATACCAGTTCCTTCCAGTGCCAAGCGGGGCTGACTCACAGCCTACAAGGTGTTTAGCCCTGGCAAGCGAGATGCTGTGCACTGGCTGCTCCACAACCTAGTGAGGAAACCCCTGGCCAAGGTGAAAGGCAGGAACCCGTGCTGCAGGGAGCTGAGCAGATGAGGGGACATCTGCCACAAAAGAGGTCTTGGGAACTGAGCTTCCAGCCCACCTGTGACCCCGAGCCCAGCAGCAGGGCAGGATGCCTTGGCAGGGAAGCAGGCACGAGCATGCCAGCTCTCATCCCGCCTGGTGTCGCGCCTCTGCCAGCGCCCCGCCGGGGAGTGTGGCAAGCAGCAGCTCTTGCCCCATGGCACTCCCAGGCTGCAGGACTCTCCATGCTCCAAGGGTTCACGTGTTCACCCCATCGGACTTCCAGGCACCTTATGTCATTTGCTGGAGCAACGTACTTCTGGTGAGGAGGTGGAAAAGCATCAAGCAAGAGGGAGGCCACCACCTGTTTTCTTACCATCAGGAAGTCTCTGCTGCCGTGGGGATCCACCTGCTGAGCTCACCCCGAGCATGGCAGGGTGCAGGCAAAGCAGGACCTGGCTGCAAACGGGGTCAGGGTGACAGATGACAGACTGCACTTGCCCTGAGCAGGGCTGGGGAGGAGGGCGATGAGCTTCTGCCTTTGCTCAGTGCCAGGGCACTGCCGGGTGCCACACAAACCATGAAACGTCCCTAAACATCAGACCCGAGCCAGACCTGTGCGAGACCAGGGTCAGACCTGTGTGCTGCTCCCATCCCTGCCCATAACTTCACCTCAGAAAAGAACCACCTCATGTCCACCGAGGACCAGCCTGAGCTCTACCTTCTGTCAGATTGTCCAGCGGCCAGTGCCTGTCCCAGTAGTGAGCCCGAGAGTCCAGCCCCTGCCCGCTCCCACCCGCACCGGGGGGCGGCAGAGGAGCCCCGGGCGGAACGGAGCGCTGCGGGGCAGCGTGTCCCCGACACTCACCGAGGAACAGCAGCAGGCTGCGGGGCCGCAGACACCCGGCGTCCATCGCCCCAGCGTCCCGAGGAGCAGAAGAGGAGGAGGAGGAGAAGGAAGCACCGGAGGCAGCGGCGGGAGCGGTGTGGTGCCGGCCGCGCCGCCCCGGACCTTTATGGGCCGACGGCAGAGGCGGAGCTGCTGCCTGCGGCCCGGCCCCGGCCTCCTCGCTTCCTCCTCCACCGCCCCCGGCCGGCCGTGCCCTCCCGGCCCCCTGCACCCCGCGGCGATGCAGGGGCTGCACCCCGGCTCGGCAGTCCCAGGGAGGGGGATGCTCGCCTGGCCGCGCCCCCGCCTGCCCCCTCCCGCCGCAGGCTGCTCTCCGGGGACCTCCATCCCTTCCTTCTTCTAGCGAGTTGGTGGAGCTGTAAAAACACCTGTCCCCTCTCAGCATCTGGCAAAGGCACTGATGCCCAGAACCTACAAGGGATGCCCGTGGCTAACTTGGCAGAGTTAGAGAATGGTTGAAGACGATGATCACAAAGGTCTTCCCAACCAAAACGACTCTCTGGTTTTGATTCTGCACGGCCTCAGCTAATGGATGGCAGGTGTGAGGGTCTAAGGCTTCACCAGTGCAGCATGGACCCGGACCACTGAGCTGCCTGCAGATGACCCAAAGTTTGGACGACACGTCAGGGCAGGCAGCCAAAATCATCCTGCCTCCCATCTGCTGCCATGTCTGAAGTGACCCTGGGCACACACGTGCTGTGTGTGTGCAGGAAGCCTTGGTGCTGGGGGCAGAAATGGTCTATTAAGTCTGAGCACAGGCCACAGGAATGCCACATCTCACCCAGCAGCCAGATCTGCTGCCACAGTCCCAAGGTCGGCGGTGCCCCTCCAGCCCTTGGCCTTGTCACAGCCCAGTAGCACAGGCAGTTCCTGGCAGCAGCAGACCTTCCAGTGGCTTACTTGTGCCTATTTTAAACGTCCTTTCGAGCATCTTGCTGAAGCCCACACACACACTGCCAGTGTGTTGGGCAAGGTCTCTCTTGGTGCCTTGCACCCCATCATCAGCCATCCCCAGAGCCCTGCTGCCCTGTTCACCTGGAATATGAAGTGTGCTTTATCTCAGTGAGCTGCCCAGCCACAGCACTTAGTGCTTCTCCTTTTAAAGAAGCATTTCCTCCTCTACCACAGCCAGAAAAGGCAAGGTGCTGCCCACTTTACTGCAGAACTGATAAGCCTATCCCTGGGTTCAAGCAGTTGGAATATTGCTAGTGAGGTGCAGCTGGGCAGCTGATGACTCAAGCATCCATAGTTTCTCCATTTTACAAGTGGTTATCGACAGGAGAGTTGGTGGCAGGAGACTTGGGGAACATTGATACACAGCAACTCCACGCTCAGACTGGAAGCAATAAACTCATTCCGGGAGCTGAATTAGAGCTGGTACTTACAGATCACAGCCCTCCTTGTGCCCACAGTGCTCTCTTAGCTCTGCAGAAGTTGTGGAGAGGCTGAAACGAAGCAAGGCAACGTGTTAGTACCAGAGCAGTGTGTACCAGCAGCAGTTACTGATTACTCAAAGGGTATGAGAGCTGGCAAGGCAAATGTCACCGAGGTGAAAGTGGCCTCTATAAGTGGTTCTTCCTCCAGAAGTCAGTGGGACACTGAATTTTTTTCCTGTGTCCCCCTTGCCCCCTCTAACTTTGGGTTGCTGGCCCACCCCACCCAATCAGTCCACCTCTGTAAGATCAGCAGACAGCAGGGTTGGTTTTTTTTTTTTTTGATGCCACATGACTGTTTTTGTTGCTGCTTTAATTTGGGCTGATCCCCCTCATTAAAGATTTTATTGCCTGCTCTTTCAGGGATCACCATGAGTAAAGGAAGGAACTGCCTCGATTAGTGAAGCATTTCTCTGTGTGGGCACGGAGATGTCTTAAAAAGCAGCATCACTGCAGAACTTCCACTTTATAATTATTTTACACTGAAATTCCTGCGTGAGTGATCCTCCGGAGGACAGCATCTAATTATAGTCTTGTACCGGTACCCAGATACCAAGTGACACAATGGGAGCAACTAATTGGAATTTCCTCTTTGGGATTTGAATAGATGGAAAACAAGAATCACTGGCACATCTTTGCTTCACCTTTTTGCAATGCTCTCCCTGTCCCCTGCCATGTGATCCTGCAGCTGGCATCCCCAGCCAGGGCTTTCGCCACCCTCACCCCCACGTGGAGGCTGCCACGGTGCACACCTTGAGAGCCACAATTTTCCAGGAGGCTCTTCACAGGGAGCAGCACCTTCCTGCAGCCCTAGGCTCCCTGTAAGGCAGGGGCAGCGCATCCCAGTCTGCAGTGGCATGCCTCTGTGGTGCTGATTGGGCAACCTGGCATCACGGGTGCGCTCCAGCGATGGCCTCGATTTCGGTGGGGGTGAACTGGCACGCCCAAGCCAGGCAGCGATGGATTGGTGCCACCTGGCATCAGGCCAGCAACGAGCCCCCCCAGCTCCTGGGCATTCCTGGGATTTCCTTCCTGGCAAAGAGCAACAAATGCGCCAGGAGAGACCCTAAGAACCGGAGCAGAGGATCCACTTGCTTTTATTACCTGGCAGCAGCTTAATGACCGCCTTTAAAGGAGCCCTCTCCTTATGAAGCAGATAGGCTCAGCTCAAGGCCCTCTTCTGCTCAGGCCTTTCTCCAAGCTACAAGCATTCATCCAGCAGCCTCCTGACAATCCTTGTTTCTAAGGGTATGGATTGAGCTTTGTCTGTTGTCAATGGCTGAACTTAAGTCCAGAGGAGGACCACGAAGATGCTCAGAGGGCTGCAGCACCTCTGCTATGAAGACAGCCTGAGAGAGTTGGGGCTGTGCAGCCTGGAGAAGAGAAGGCTTCCAGGAGACCTTGGAGTGGCCTTCCAGGATCTGAAGGGGGCCTACAGGAAGGCTGGGGAGGAACTATTGACAAGGTCTTGTAATGACAGGATGAGGAGTAATGGGTTTAAACTGGCAGAGGGGAGACTGAAACTGGATATTAGGAGGAGTTCTTCACAGTGAGGGTGGTGAGACACTGAAACAGGTCGCCCAGGGAGGTTGTGGCTGCTCCCTCCCTGGAGGTGTTGAAGGCCAGGTTGGATGAGGCCTTGAGCGACCTGTTCTAGGGGGAGGTGTCCCTGCCTATAGCACAGGGGGGTTGGAACTGGATGATCTTTGAGGTCTCTTCCAACCGAAACCATTCTATGATTCATTGTATGATTCTAATAATCTTAAAGGTCTCTGTGACTCCATCAGTTGACCCAGGGCTGATGACAGAGAGGGTTTTTCTAACCACCACCACCCCTTCTTCAGCTGAAAAGAGTTAAAGCCCCATGACAGCTGCAGATTCACTGCCATCCAGGAAATACTGAAGCAGCAGGGGCAGAGCACAGGCTGGAATCTCTTCCCACTTTCTTCCTCGGTGGAGATGCTCAGCTCAAGGAGTGTCATTATTTCTTCTTCATGGCATCTTCACCAGCCTGCTTTGCTTTGATTCACTGCCATTTGGTGTGCTCACTTTGTGTTTATTCCAGCTTTACCATAGCTCTAGGCAGAGAGTAAATCAGCCTGGGTCACTGTACACAGGTAACTGCTCACCTGTGGAGCTGGACCAGAAACCCAGCAGATGATGCTCGACCACAAAGCTGTGGGGTAAGTGGGAGGACTGAATTTTGGTAGGGGTGAGAGCAGTAGTAACTAGGATGAGACAAAGCTTTGTTTAACAAATCTTTGCATTTAGCTTTGAGATTCAGCACAAGTGAGCAGAAAGAAGCAGCTAACCATAGAGGAGCTCAGCCTAAGCAAGAAGACCCAGCCAGCACCCATGGGTGGTAACAGAGCAAGCCTATTCATCAAGCCTATTCCTGCCCAACTAGGAGGGCCACCAGCCCCCCTCCAGCCTTTACCCCCTTTCCACTCACCTAGTGTCCACTATGGGGACTCATCAGTGATGACAGGAAGAGGATCCCTCAGCACAGCTTGGGGCTTCTGCCTTTTCTGGGGCCAATTAAAAAGGGGAATGGGCAGGGAGGGCAAAGTGGTCACACATGGGGTGGGAGGAGAGTCCAACTGAACCCAGGTGATCTGGGTTTGGCGGGGAAAAAGGGGAAAAGGCAGTGTGGGGGGTGGGAAAGGGGAGGTGGTGTTGAAATGAGGGAGATGGAGAGAAAAGGAGGAAGATGAGGGAAAATAAGAGAAAATAGGAGATGGAGAGGAAAGGAGGAAGATGGAGAAAATAGGAGATGGAGAGGAAAAGAAGGAGATGGGGGGAAAGGATGATTTAAAAAAATAATAAAAATGAAAACTGGACTGTAAAAGAAGGGGAGGAAAAAAGTGATCCTGCTCTGGCATGGGACTTGGACTAGATGATCTTTCAAGGTCTGTTCCAGCCCCTAAGGTCATGTGGTTCAGTGACTGTAAAACCACAGGCTGAACGTGCATTGTTCTGGCCTTGAGGATGCTCCTCCTGATGGTGAACTGCTGTAGAAGATAGCAATGTCCCCAGCACTCAGCTGCCACTTTGTGCCTGTGTTTTTACCTGACTTAAACCCAACCTGCCAAGTGAGCTCACCGCTTCTTTCAGCTGCTTTCCACAGGACTCACATCCACCTTTATGCCTTGCTGCTACTGCTGCAGGCACGGAGCTGCGTTGGGTTTGCCTCCCAAGAACTGAGAGCTGTTTGCAAAGATCAGCATCTTTTCCCTTGGAAAGGACTTTTGAAAGTGGAGGGAAATCATCCCCAGTCTTGCGCTGTCACTGTTGCACATGGAGTACCCCAAAGGCAGCATTTCCCTCCCTGCCTGGAAGAATGGGCCAAGGGTTTCTGAAAATAGCACCAGTGCTTGTGTCACTGAGTGAAATAAACTTCTACAGAGATCAGGAGAGATCCTCAAGAAGCACTCAGCAGAGCAGATGGGTAACTGGAGTGCAGGTCACTTGACAGCACTTTGCTTTGAAGCACAGAAGCTTTATGAAAATCACAAGCGTGGGGCTCGCCAGCAAACAGAAATGCCCTAAAAAGGGAATATGTTTATCTGGCATCATAGATGAGACAGCCTGGAGGAGATGAAGTAAAGGAAAACCTCGAGCCAAACTTAGTCCATGCAAAGGTCAGTTTGAAGCCTGCCATGGGAGGTGAGGGCTGGCTTAGGTCAGATGTCCTTAAACAAAGCAGGCTTTCCCATAAACCAGAAGAGCTCCAAAGCTGCCCCAAGGCTGGAAGTGGCCAATGCCTCTTCCTGTAAATGCGGGGTCAGGTCAAAGCTGCTGCACAACACGGATGTTTTGCTGCTTAAAAACCCCAATTCTCCCAAATCCACTCATTGCTGAGCCAGACTCTTGAGGCAGCACTCACCAGTGGTTGAAAAACAGAAGGGAAGAACCCCCAAATGGCCAATTCCCATCCATCTGAAAGTGTCCCATTAGATGGACAGCTCTACCAGTTCCTGCTGCCTTGCTCCCTACAGGGCAGTGTTTAAGGCTTCATTCTTCTGGCTTGTGTGACATTTCCATTACTCTCCCCTGGGCAACTCCTGAATGGCTCAACACATCTCACTGGCAGGCAGAGCTTCCTAATGCTGGGCTGGTGTTTTCCCTTTCTAATTACAGCTCAGAGCTGCACGCTGAGGGATTTCTTCGCCTCCCAGGGCCTTGCAGCTTTTGTTTTTTTCCATTGAAGGAATCCTTCCATGGCTGCTGCCTCAGACCTGCTCCTAAACAAACCTGAGCAAGTGTTTTATGTGTACCCTTGTAAAGGCTCTTATCAAACAGAGTCCCTCCTGCATCACCACCCACATTTCTAGGCATTGCTCTCCTTGTTCCCAGTTGCTAAGAATATGAGAAGGACCGAGGTGGAAGAGAAGTGGCTTTCCCCACAAGCTGCAAGCAAGCTGGGAGAAGAACACCAGCCCCTTACCCAGCTGTCCTGAGTGCTGTCCAGCATCTCTTCTGAGCTCATCAGGTCTTCTCTTCAACAGCATTTCTCCTTCTCCAAGAAGATGAGAGCTAACCACTGCAAGACAAAGCATATGCAGGTATGAAGACCACACTGTGATGGCTCATCACACACACAGATGGGTGCAGCAATCAGATCCTAACCACTGGACACTCTTATCTGACACCATTATGTGAAAGCCTGTCCCTGGTGGCTGCCATGTGGCCCATCTGCTCCTGGAGCAAGGCCAATCTCTAAAGTGTGTGTTGAAGCCTACCAAGAGAGGAGAGGCAGAGCCCTCTCATCTAGGACCTGGGCAAGCAACTGAGGGGTTGTGCAGACCTTCAGTGGCTTCAGTCCCTCTGGCAAGCACAGGCCACTGCTGCAGGGACCAAAGCAAGAGAGCAGAGGGAAGGTTGACTTGTGGGCTGCTTCCAGAGCTCCCGAGCAGCAGCAGCACCCATCTGTGACTCACCCTGAGCTCCAGGGGACTCCAACCATCCACAGATTCCACACTTTGGCTGCGGCTTAGTGGTGCCTGTCACCTGCAGCCAGCCATGTGCACGGGAGCTGGAGCACTCTGGGCATGAGGAGTGTGTCATTAGGGCCGAGGGAGTAAACAGCAATTCACCTGAAACCAGCTCAGCCAGCTGAAACCAACTCTGGGCAAGAGGTGCGGGTCCAGGCTGTATTTGTTTGGCCTGGTAACCAGAGGCAAGCATGGCAGCAGGTGGACTTAGTGGAATTCCCCCAACCAATGGCATTAGGGGACACTCCCATTACTGTTCTGGTAATTAGTGTTAATCATTACTATTACAGAAGTGACCAAAAAAAAAAAGGCTGTCAGGATCGGGCCTTCATTGTTCTGGCTGTTGTCATGCAGAGGTGATGAGCCAGCCTGCCCCAGGGAACCCATAAACACGGCTGCCCAGTTCAGCACCACGGTCAAACTGCCAACTGGGCCACTCTGGTGCTCAATGAAGCTCCCCTACAGCCCAGCCATGACAGCAAACCATGGCCCTCCCTTGGGGTCACACCAGCTTGGAGCCAGGCTGCTCACACCATGCCCTCTGTCTGCTGAGAAGGGAAGGAAGCTGACCAGGAAAGACAGTCTGGGGTCACATCACTCAGAATCCCAGAATGGCTCAGGTGGGAAGGGACTTCAGAGATCATAGAATCACAGAAAGGTTTGGGGTTGGAAGGGACCTCTAAAGGTCATCTAGTCCAACCCCCTCTGCAGTCAACAGAGGCATGCTCAACTAGATTAGAATAATAGCATCATAGAATCAGTCAGGGTTGGAAGGGACCACAAGGATCAGCCAGTTCCAAGCCCCCTGCCATGGGCAGGGAAACCCTACCTTAGATCAGGCTGACCACAGCCTCAACCAGCCTGGCTGCAACCACTTCCAGGGCTGTGGCCACAACCACCTCCTTGGGCAACCCATTCCAGGCTCTCACCACTCTCACGGTGAAGAACTTCCTCCTCACATCCAATCTGAATCTTCTCACCTCCAGCTTTGCTCCATCCCCCCTAGTCCTGTCACTACTTGATAGCCTAAAAAGTCCCTCCCCAGCATTTTCTGTAGGGCCACTTCAGATATTGGAAGGCCACAAGAAGGTCACCTGAGAGCCTCCTCTTCTCCAGACCTAACAGCCCCAACTCTTTTTAGGCTGCCCAGAGTCCTTTCAAATTTCACCTTGAGTATCTCCAGGGATGGGGCCCCAATCACCTCCCTGGGCAAACTGTTGCAGTGTTCCACCACCCTCATGCTAAAGAACTCGTTCCCAACATCCAGTCTAAATCTGCTCTTCTCTGGTTTGAAGCCACTACCAGATCACCTACTCCAAGCCCCCCGCTGCAGGCAAGGATGTCTCCCAGCTAGACTTGATGGCTCAAGGCTTCATCCAACCTGGCCCTGAACACCTGGAGGGAGGGGGCAGCCACAGCTCATCAAGATGTTCCCATTCTGTGTTTTTCCTGTCTGGGCACAGCCTGCTATAAAACACCCAATTCTTTGATCTCCAGTGAATTGAACACCTCCAGCTCCCGAGAGCCAACTGTGACTCACATGGCATGAGGAAACCTCTGGGCTTTGCTTTGGAAATGACCAAAACTATGTGAAATCATCTTCCAGTCACCTTCTCCTCCCATCCATGCTCTGAACACCACCTCAGGTATCCAAGCCTCCCTAGACACCGTTCCTAGGTCACAGACTGAAGACAAAAATTAGGCAGCTTAGTCATGGGCTGGGTACCAACAGTGAGCTCCAGGGAAAGGCTGAGGGCCCCCATGGGGCTGAGAAGGGCAGAGACAAGCACAGATGGGGTCCACCTGCCTGCAACATTGCTTTCTCCTCCCAGGTTTGCAGGACTGGCTGCTATCAGCCACCAGGAAAGGAGACAGACCCCATTTTTCTGGTCTCCAACCCATCTCAGGAGTGCAGCCCAGATTCCTCCTGGACTAAAAAGCGTAACAAAATGTGTTCATACCCGACATGTTCTCTTCTCTGCTTCCCCAATGGCCAAGCAGAGGCAAAGGCCTAGACTTGCCCCCCAAGGAGCTCATCCCCACCTCTCCACCCACGGGAGGATGTTAGTGTCTTGCTGTGTGTATGTGAGATGGGACCAGGAGAAGAATCTGCAAGTGGATATTCTTGGGCAGAAGTGCCAGCAGCTGGCTAGCTGTGACACCTCCTCTGTGTGGTACAACACAGCCACCCCCTTGTCCTCCTTCCTGCAGCTTGGTGTTATTTAAGAGGTGCAGGAGATTTGCTTTATGTAAATCAAGTGGGACAGGACAAGGCCAGGGCTGGGTTTAATTAGACTGGTGCTGGTTATTAAGCTGAGCTGGGCCTGGCAGTTCTCGATTGATGCTCCTGCAACCAGGGTCTGTCTGTGCAGGAAGAAAGGACCATGGGGCAATTAGCACATCAATTACATGAAAAAATGGTCAGTTAGCCCAAGCTAACGCTGGGGCTCTGACTCAGTAAGGACAGTTGCTCTACAGGACTTGCAAAGAAAAGAGGCATCCCTGAGAACTGCATTTTCAGAAGAGGCTGAGCAGAGGCTGCACATCAGATAGAATAGAATCAGCCAGGTTGGAAGAGCCCTCCAAGCTCATCCAGTCCAACCTAGCACCCAGCCCTAGCCAATAAACTAGACCATGGCACTAAGTGCTCCATCCAGTCCTTTTCTGAACACCTCCAGACACAGTGACTCCACCACCTCCCTGGGCAGCCCATTCCAATGCCAATCACTCTCTCTGTGCACAACTTCTTCCTAACATCCAGCCTAGACCTCCCCTGGCACAACTTGAGACTGTGTCCCCTTCTTCTGTTGCTGGTTGCCAGGAGAAGAGACCAACCCAGGATGCTGAGGATGAGGCTCTTTTGCCCCCAGCCTGCAGCATAGGTCACCCTTCACACAACACTCACACTGCAGCTCCACACCCAGATTAATCCACCCTGCCACAGCAAGGGCCCCAGCAGCCTGAGTGCAGCCAGGGGCCATTGTGTCAGTGCAAGAGATGACCTCTCTCAGAAGCGTGGCAGATGTGGGTGCCTATGCAGAGCACAGAGCCCTGCTCTTCTGTCTCCATCCTGCCTTCCTCAGACTTCTCCTGGAAGCCCAACACAAGAAGGACATGGAACTGTTGGAGCCAGTCCAGAGGAGGCCACAAAGATGTTCAGAGGGCTGCAGCAGCTTTGCTCTGAGGACAGGCTATCAGAGTTGGGGCTCTGCAGCCTGCAGAAGAGAAGGCTTCCAGGAGACCTTGGAGTGGCCTTCCAGTATCTGAAGGGGGCCTAGAGGAAGGCTGGGAAGGGGCTATTGACAAGGCCTTGTAATGACAGGAGGAGGAGGAATGAGATTGGAACTGGCAGAGAATCATAGAATGGTCTAGGTTGGAAGAGACCTCAATGATCATCCAGTTCCACCCCCCTGCCACAGGCAGGGACACCTCCCACTAGACCAGGACGCTCAAGACCTCAGAGGGGAGATTGAAGCTGAATGTTAGGAGGAAGTTCTTTATAGTGAGGGTGGTGAGACACTGGCACAGGCTGCCCAGGGAGGTTGTGGAGCACAGCAGCACAGAATGTGATCTTTGATCACACTGTGTGATTCTCTGCTCCACAACCTCCCTGGAGGTGTTCAAGGCCAGGTTGGATGAGGCCTTGAGTGACCTGTTTTAGTGGGAGGTGTCCCTGCCTATGGCAGAGAGGGGTTGGAACTGGCTGAGCTTTGAGGTCCCTTCCAACCTAAAGCATTCTATGATTCTATGATCCTTCCAACGCAAGCACTTCAGAGCCTGCACTAAGGATGAGGCCTCTCTGCAAGGCTCTTCCCCCTCTCTCCTAGAGTGCTCTTACACAAGAGGCTGCTGCATGGGATTGACTGCAGTGGGCCAGCTCTGATTGCCACGTCAGGCCCCATCACTGCCCACTGCAGGGGCTGGAGTCGTCTCTTACGCAGGAGCCTGCGGGCAACGGCCTTCGATCGCCGGCCTGGCTTCCATAAACAGGATGTGAGCAGCTTGTAAATATCCTGCTGGAAATGCCTCAGCTGCACTCCCGAGCTGACAGCAGCCCAGGCTCAGGCATGCCCATCCCTCTGCTAAAACCCCTCCACTGCTCAAGTTGCACAACTCCTCCCGACCACAGCAACGGCCTCCAACTGCATGGCCCCAACGATTCTGCTTCTGTGCTTCTATGAAACAGTTGGGTCCAATTCTGCTGACAGAATTGGAGGGAAGGGGATGGAGCTGGAGCAGGGCAGATTGGCAGATTGAGGCTAGGGATCAGGAAGAAAGTGAGGGTGAGGAGACACTGGCACTGGTTGCCCAGGGAGGTTGTGGATGTCTCCTGTCTGGAGGTGTTCATGGCCAGTTTGGATGAGACCTTGAGCAACCTGGGCTAGTGGGAGGTGTCCCTGCCCATGGCAAGGGCTTTGGAACTGGATGATCTTGAAGGTCCCTTCCAACCCAACCCATTCTATGAATCTAGGAACCTTCAGAGCACTTGCTGGGGCACTGTCAGTGAGGGAAGCCATCCGTGATTGCTGCCAACATTTCCCTTCCCAGCATGTATCAGAAAAAGGCACTGGACTTGTGAGTCCTGCTCATTCTGCACAGCACTCCAGGGAGACTGAGATAAGCTTTGCTGCATTTCATCACCTTCCCATTTTGCATCTTCTGCCCCTGCACACCCCCAGCCTCTGGTAAGGCAAATCTCAGCCATGCCAGGAAAAAGCTAGAAGGTGTCTTGCTTCAGTCCAATTTCCAGAACACCCTCAGTGAGGCTGGTGTCACCAAAAGCTTCTTAGACAGGACCACAAGGGCCCCAGAGCACTGGAACAGGCTCCCCTGAGAGGCTATGGAGTCTCCTTCTCTGGAGACTTTCAAGGCCTGTCTGGATGTGTTCCTGTGTGACCTGAGCTAGATTGTCTGGTCCTGCTGTGGCAGCGGGGTTGGATTCGATGAGCTTCCAACTCCTGACATCCTGTGATCCTGTGACCCCACCTCTTCCCCCTCCTCTCCCCCTGTGCCAGCCTCTTGAGTGAAAAGGGAGCAGGAGAGGCTGCTCCTGATGTGCTCTGAGTCACAGAGAGCAGCCTTTGCCTTGGCTGAAGCCATGTGGGGCCAGAGGCTGCTCTGCTGTCATTCGGCCGCCACCACCACCAGCGGGAAATGTTGGACCTGCTGTTCACACGTCTCACCCATCCTCAGCAGCACCTGCACAGACAGCCCCATCTGAGGAAGGTGTTTACTGGAATCTAAAGGGCCACCAGCTTCTCCTGCCCCTGAAAGCCAGCAGGAGAAGGCAGTGGAGTGCAGTCCTGACGCCCTGCTCCCGGGGCAAGTTGCTGACTGCTGCACTATGAACCCAGCTGGACTTCAGATTGCTCTGCAGATAAAGCAGGAGGAAACTGTAACTTACACCCACTCTGACAGTATCTACGGCTAGGGAACCAGATAACTCATTGCCCTTGAGGAGATATGAGAGGCATTTAAAGCATAAAAATCACTCACCTTTCCCTTAGCAGGCAGGCAGGCAGATATAGGGAAATGCCTCTGCTCAACAGAGCCTGAAAGTCTGATGCAAGCCCTCAAAAGCTAAGGAAATCAGAGCTTGGATGCAACCACGGTGCAAGGATGTGCAACCCCAGTGACACAGCATTCCACATGGGCTCCAAAAGCAGCAGCTCTGGAGAGCTGCAGGAGCTGGCAGGGGCTGGTGGCTCTGTGCTGGACACAGCCTGGCTGCTTCCCAGGGACACCACCCCTGGAGGCGCTGAAAACAGGCAGAGATGTGGTGCTGAAGGACATGGTTCAGCACCAGCCTCGACAGTTAGGGAATGGTTAGACATGGTGATTTTAAAGGGCTTTTCCAACAGGAACACTTCTGTGATTCCATGACTCCATGATTTCCAGGTGCTGCCCAGTGTCCAGGCGCTGCTCACCGCATGCTAACAGAGGCTGGGAGTAATGCGCTTTGCTGCTCCTGCCAAAAGCCTCTGTTGGTTACCTCAGGAAAGCTCCAGGGATGCAAACCATTCCTGAACCCACTGTATTAGAATCACTAAGACCTCAAACTCCCCCCAGCTGCTGATGGGCTGCAGGAGGCAAGCAGCAGAAGCAGGCAGAGAAGCCTTCAGAGAGAGTGTGACAGGCCAGAGAAGCCTGCCTCCCACATGGAGCATGCTGCAGCTGAGGCCAACTCTCCATCTGCAGATGCAAGGCATCACTTAGGGACTCAGGTTTGGTTTGCCACCCCCAGCACTTAGCAGCTATACCCTCATGGTCTGCAACACTTTCACTTCCATGGCATTCCTGGAGCTACTTTGACACTTCTCCCATGGCAGCATCAAGACAGGCACAGTGGCCACAATCTACCAAACCATAGACCCACAGAAGGGTTAGGGTTGGAAAGGACCTTCAAGATCATCCAGTTCCTCCCCCCTGCATCTACAGATGCAAGGCATCACTTTGGGACTCAGGCACTTAGCAGCTCATGGTCTGGGTTTGGTTTGGAAGGGACCTTCAAGATCATCCAGTTCCAATCCCCCTGCCACAGGCAGGGACACCTCCCACTAGCCCAGCTTGCTCCAGGCCCCATCCAACCTGGCCTTGAACACCTCCAGGAGGGGGCATCAACGACCTCCCTGGGCAACCTGTGCCAGTGTCTCCCCACCCTCACTGCACCTGCCCAAGCCATGGGCTGCCAGCTTGGCCAGGAGTCTGCCAGAGTCAGGGAGGACTGTGAGTGCCCACAAGGTCTGGACCTGACTGCCTCTGCACTCAGGGTTTCTCCAAGGTCATGGCCTCAGAGCAGTTGTGTGTGTGGCTGCTTGTGCCCTGCGTCACTCCCCTCTCCTCCTGGCAGCAGTCAGGAAGAGCCTCCTGGTGTTTCTTGGCTCCTGCACATGTTTTTCACGCACAGGGGAGCACCTAGCTCATAGAGAACATTTTTTTGCTGCTGTAAACTTGATGGAAAAAGTAATTAGCGATGCAGAAAGGAATCCAGGAGATGGCTGAGAAGTGCCGGAGGGAGCAGAGCTTTCAGGTGTATTTGCCCAGGAGAAGTCATAAATGTGCCACCAGAAATGTCAAGAGAAGAATTAACAAGGCAAGGGGAAAGGGCAAGGGAACTTCCTGCCTTTCAGCTCCTCTGGAGTCCTGCCTGCATCTCACTGGGGTGAAACCAGACAGCCAGGAGGGCACTGCCCTGACAGAGGCAGCTTCCTCTGGACCTGCATTGTCCAGCTTCTTCTGGACCTGTATTATTATAGCATGGCAGATCCTCACCACTCACAGCTCAGCACCAGCCCCGCCCACATCAGTAAAGCTGTGCTCACTGAAAGCAGCCAAGATAGAGACCAGAGCATACCCAAGGCCTGCTCATCTGAACGGGGCAGAAGCCCAGCTGCACCATCTGCCTTCCCACCAGCTTCTCTCCATCCCCTGACCACGTCTGCAGCCATGACAAACCCCAGGTTGCCAAGCCTCAGTGCCTGCACTATAGGAGACTGGAGGCAGATTCATCTGCCAAAGCCCTCCAAGTGTTGCACCAAGGCCACAAAGTCTTCTACCCACCAAATCAACACTTCAAGTGCTAAAGGCTTCCAGAAATCACTGATGCAGAGAAGGCCACTTGGGCACCCTCCATGTGTTTCTCTTCCTGACCAGCATCCCTCCAACAAACACCCACAAACTTGTGACACTGCAGCCCTGAGAACAGAACAGAACAGAACAGAACAGAACAGAACAGAACAGAACAGAACAGAACAGAACAGAACAGAACAGAACAGAACAGAACAGAACAGAACAGAACAGAACAGAACAGAACAGAACAGAACAGAACAGAACAGAACAGAACAGAACAGAACAGAACAGAACAGAACAGAACAGAACAGAACAGAACAGAACAGAACAGAACAGAACAGAACAGAACAGAACAGAACAGAACAGAACAGAACAGAACAGAACAGAACAGAACAGAACAGAACAGAACAGAACAGAACAGAACAGAACAGAACAGAACAGAACAGAACAGAACAGAACAGAACAGAACAGAACAGAACAGAACAGAACAGAACAGAACAGAACAGAACAGAACAGAACAGAACAGAACAGAACAGAACAGAACAGAACAGAACAGAACAGAACAGAACAGAACAGAACAGAACAGAACAGAACAGAACAGAACAGAACAGAACAGAACAGAACAGAACAGAACAGAACAGAACAGAACAGAACAGAACAGAACAGAACAGAACAGAACAGAACAGAACAGAACAGAACAGAACAGAACAGAACAGAACAGAACAGAACAGAACAGAACAGAACAGAACAGAACNCTGGGGCTGTGCTCCAGGTCCCTCTCCAGCTTTGTCGCCCTCTTCTGGACACGTTCCAGTACTACAACATCTCTCTTGACTTGAGGGTCCCAGAACTGGGCACAGTACTCAAGGTGTGGCCTGCGCAGTGCTGAGCACAGCGGCAGAATAACCTCCCTTGTCCTGCTGGCCACACTGTTCCTGATGCAGGCCAGGATGCCATTGGCTCTCCTAGGCACACTGTTGGCTCAAGTTCAGCTCCTATCTACCAGCACCCCCAGGTCCCTCCCTGCCTGGCTGCTCTCCAGCCACTTTGGAGTGTGAAAGGCACAAAACTCTGAGGCAGATCCTGCAGGTTCTATCTGCCCAGCATGGTCTGCAGCTCAAGCTGCCCCTCGCTGTCCCTGCCTCACCATGCTGAAGAGTGGCTGCTGGGCTGCCTGGCTCACAAGGCAGGGATGCCCCAAAGTGCCCAGGCCCTCCTCGTTCCATAAAGCTGTCACAGCTGCCTGCCAGGCCCAGCTGCTGTCACACAACCATCACGTTCTAAATGAGCTTCCTGGAAGAGTGCTGGTGGCCAGCAGAAGTCAATAAAGCTCAGCTCATCACAGGATTTGCTGCCACAAGGGGACACCAACAGCCTCAGCTTTACTTACAGGAATGATGCCAAACAAATCAGCTTTGCCTGAGTTACTCAGAGGCTCTGGCAAAGCAGGGCCTTGTCCTCTGGTGTCTCAGTCTTAGTGGTGCTGTTTGTCAGGTGGAGCTATGGAGAGGTGTTCTGGCACACCAGTCATGAGCACAGAAGAGAGAGGAAAGGCTCTTGCCTCTCACTAGGGAACCTTTATGAGGAAATCTTTATGGCCAACACTCACCAGATAAACTCAGCATGCAGTTCCCATTCAATATGAGTGTTTAAGTGACTCAGACATGGAATCAAATCCTCCTGTTTGAATACCTCTGGCCTTTCTAGCAGTCAGAAAACTGAGCCCAGAGCTCAGCTCAGTCTCACAGTGGGCTTTGTTTCCACAAAAAACCCCAACCCAAAGCATCAGAAGGAAAACTCTCCCAAAATGGCTATGCAAGACCTGACTCAACTCCCAAGTTCTGCTTGTGCTGAACTGCTCCAGAGAATATTTAAGACAGAGTTTTAACCCAAATTCCTCTGTGGCATTTTCTGTCACTGACTGGTTTGGTGTATAATTAAATCAGAGTTTTAATTTGACTCAAAGAGCCTAACAGTTAGGCCTGACCTCAACCTCTGTGTTGTGATGTGAACTGAACAGCAGGTGGTGGACCATAACTACTCTTTAAAATCAGCCACATTGAAAACTCCACCAGAAAAGCCTCCTGAGTGTTGTGCTTGGTTTTGTGCCTCACTTACTGCTTACAGTTTGACTTCTCTTCCTTTATCACTTTGAAACTCCCACAGGACGAATGAGATCTAGACTTGGGTTCTCAGTTTCTATCCTTCCACTAATAAGGTGTCCACCAAATCTGGCAAGGGGCAACTTGTTTGTCTGTCTGTCTGTCCAGGCTTTAGGCTTCTGCTCACCCCCTGAAATAGAGAAGAAAAATGTTGTCTGCAAACAGAAGGAAAGCAGGCAGCTAGATCCTGCATGGGTAGGCCAAAGAGCTCAGGGAGATAGAGTCATAGAATCAGTCAGGGTTGGAAGGGACCACAAGGATCATCTAGTTCCAACCCCCCTGCCATGTCCAGGGACATCCTACCCTAGGTCAGGCTGGACAGAGCCTCATCCAGCCTAGCCTTAAACACCTCCAGAGATGTGGCCCCAACCACCTCCCTGGGCAACCCATTCCAGGCTCTCACCACTCTCATGCTGAAGAACTTCCCCCTCACATCCAATCTGAATCTCCCCACCTCCAGCTTTGTTCCATTCCCCCTAGTCCTGGCACTACCTGAATGCCCATGTCTGGCTTCATGCAGCCCAGAGGAAGCATCTTGCCATTTGCTGTGCCTCTCAACCACAACTAGCCCCTGCCCCTGCTCCTGACCCCAGCAGCCAGCTGAGAGTGCTCTTCCCATTGGCACAGCAGCTGGCACAAGAGCCTGGTGCAACACAGCTCCCAGCAACAGCACAATAAACAACCTCCTCTGCTGCACCAGGCAGTGGTGTGGGCTGTGCTGTGACACCTCCAGCAGATTGCCAAGAGCTGCTGCTGCTCTGCCTCCCATTCGGAGGCCCGAAGCCTGAGCACAGTGCAAGGCTTCATTGCTGCCATGCTTGCCCTCCTCAGCTCTTAATGAGCACCTGCTCATTAAGTCCCACAGGGTTTGCTGGGTTTGTGGTACAGGAGGGACCTCTACAGGCGAGTTCCTCTGCACAGCAAGGCTAAGCACAGGGCATGCAGCGGCAGCCGATGCCAGCAGGGCTCTGCCAGAAGCTGTTCAGCCCCAAGAAGCTTCAGCTTCGTGCCAGGAGCTCCTGCAACGAGCAGGGCTGAGGAGAACCCAACCTCGGATTATTTATCTGCACCAGGCAAGTGGCCTTATTGCAAACACACCACCCCCAGGCACTGCCTTGCTCACAGGGATGCTCTCAGGACAAACCCACCAAGGCTTCAAGGCTGCAGGGCTGCTTCTTCAGCCACAGCAGATTTCAGAGAGCAGAACTGAAACAGAACATGCAATGGGTGTACAGAATGGCAGAGCTGGAGCATCATGCTGAGAGCCAGGTGAGGCTTTGGGGTTTGTCTCTTTTTCTTTGTTTGGGTTTTTTTACATTAAGTCCAGACACACTGGCAAGTAACCAACTTCCCAGCTAGTTCTGAGGACACAACCCAGTACTTACACTCAGCCCCATCCTAGGTAGCCTTCTGCTGACCACGTGAGCACAAACCACTTTTCCCTGTGCACTAGAAGAAGGTAAGTGGGAAGGAGCAGAAACCCTCTTGTGCTATTATGCAAAATACACTCCTGGTTACCAAGGATAAGAGAAAATCTCTGAGGGAGAGCTGTCTCCTACCTGCCTGTCTGCCACCAGAGCTCTGAGACCTTCTGCTGGAGCCCCTGGCATTGTCTGTAGTCACTGGCTGGCTGTGTGGCTGCTCCAGTGCCCTCTCATCTCAGATAGCTTCATCAGGCCACCGCAGGCACTGCAGGCATGGCCTTGTGGTCCCTCTGGGGCAGGCTGGGCAGGGCATTGTGTGCTCCAAACGCCAGCTCTCAGCAGGCTTCCTGGCACCTCCTTCCAGGGCTAAAGGCAGAGTTGTGAGAGGCCAGTCCTTTCCCACAGCCTTGCACCTCGCCACTCACACAGAGCTTGCTGGGGCCACCAACACAACTCAGCAGGAGCTGGGTGCTGGATTCAGGGGAGGGACTGGAGTCCCAGCCAAGCATCAGCAACAAAGTGCAGCTGCGTGGTGGCTGCAGCTGCCAGCCAAGCAGGCTGAGGGCTGGGTTGCTGGAGGGCAGCTAGGCTGGAGATGCACTGCAGGAAAAGCTGGTGTGGCTCCACCACAGCCACACACAGGGCAATGCTCTGGCCCTCAGAAAGGCAGGGGCTAGTCTTTAGTGCTTCTCTCTTGGTCCTGCTCAGCTGGAACCCCAACAAAGCTGCCTAAAAGGCACAAAAACACGGTGGGTCCGCTTAAAATGACACTGCTGGGCACACACAGCTGATAGGAAACAGAAGCTTACAACCCTGTTAATGATGCCACTACTGAAGGAATCTGAGCTGATAAATAAGCCAGGAAAGATGATCCTGATCTGCAGGCCAGTTCTGCAGGAAATTCAGCCCTGTAAGCAGCAACACACCACACTGGCCCAGCAGCATCCGGCACTTATCAAGGCAGGGCTCAGCAGAGCTGACTCCTCAAACCTAGGGTCACTGCATCAAACAGCAGCATGATTCACTCCTGCAGGGAGGCCTCAAGCACAGCCTGGGCCTGCTGTGTCCCTCAGAACTGCAGTGACAATGCTCTGCTCCTGCATAGGCTACAGCTGATGGAGAAAGCTGGCATCCGTGCTGGTGCACTCAGATGGTGAGGAACCCATTTCTGGAAGCCTCAAGACCACACAGGAAAACTAAAATAAAGGCAAGGCCTCCTTCTCCTTCCTTCTTCCCAACTTTGTCTTTCTGTTTAATTCTCATTCTGTCTCAGAGTCTCATTCTACATGGCTCCTTCACTCTTCTCCCACCAGCAGCAAAAGCACACCTTCACTGCTGCCCCTTCCAAAGCTGCCTTGGACCAGAAACCAGGAAAAAGACTTTCACTGTTCAGTCTCCTGCTAAATCGTGGCCCTGAAATAAGCCTTCCTTGCCAGCTAAGTGTAAGCAGACATTAACAGCTGGAGGCCACTGTGTGTTCTGTAGGCACAGTCCCACTGCCACCAGTCAAGGCTTCTGCAGAGGCACTTGACCTGCATGGTCACTGGCACGCAAAGAGGGCTCCAAAATCCAAGCAAAGGGTGAAAGCCAAACAAACCTCATCTCTCCCTGCCACCTCTGCTTTGGCCAAGTGCAAGTTCAGTTGTCTGCACTCCTGCACTTAGGCCTCTGTTACCAACTCTGCTCTGAGCCAAGCCTCTGTGCTGCCACAGGCTTAGTCCCCTGGAAGGGAAGGCAACAGCCACAACGTGCAGGAAGGCAGAGGCAACTCACTGTAAAGGAGAGACTCTCTCCAGCACAAAAGCTTGGAGGCTTTGCATCCTTCGGCCTGTCTAGCTCTAAAATGTTCTTTGGGATGGCTGAGGACAGAGGTGAGCTTCACATTTCACCTTCACGTTTCTAGCAGGCACTTCCCCTCAGCCTGCCCAGGGGGTGCAGGCCGAGTTGGTGTCTGCCTGTGGACGCACAGACTGCAACTGACATCCAATTGCCCTCTCTTTAGGGGCAGCTACTGGGAGCTGACTGGAAAGGGTGAGGAGCAGAAGCTGTCTGTCAGAGGATGCAGCAAATGCAGACATCTGAAGATTTAACTGGAGCTGAGAGTGAAGCAGTCGGCTGGGTGCCTTGCAGAGCTCTCAGGGCACAGAGGAAAGGACTGGTGCCTGCCTCCATCCAGCTCCTCTCCAGCCCAGCTGCCTGTGTCACACACGGCAGCCTGCTGCAGGGGGACTCCAGCCAGGGGTGTGCTGTCATCTTTTATTGATTGCCACCACACGGAGTGCCAGGAGGGCTCGCTACTGACCAGGGCCCCTGGGTGAGAAGCCTGCAGAGGAGCTGCAGCCCAGTGGAGTGCCAGAGGTGCAGTGGCCCTTTCCAAGCCCAGCTCACAGACCACAGACATGCTGCAGCATTACCATGGGCTCACAAACGCACAGCAGGGTTCAACTAATGACATCCATCCTGTTGTGAGAACTCCCTCAGGGAACAAAGCAGCAGAGCTTTCCAGCAGGGCAATTCAGTTCAGGAGCCTCCATCCCCCGAGAAAATCCCACAGCACCTAACTGTCTTTTTCTCACAGGTGACAAAGCAGAGCAGGTGTGTCTGTGACGTGCAGCAGCTGAACTAAGACCTCCTCAGAGCCATCTCCAGTCTCATCAATACTGGCAAACACTCCAAGTGCCATTGAGAAGCCACAGTTAGTGCCACCATCTCTGGAACCAATCTGCTCCCCTATCCCTTGAAGAAAATCTTTTTGCTTTCATGATTCTTCACAGACAAGCTGAAGAAAAAAAACAGCATCAGAGATGTCCCCTGTTTGTCCAGGGTGGAATAAAACCCTTGTGGTCATTTCTGTCTTCTTGGAGTGGTCCATATCATGCACAGAATGTGAGAGCAGCATAAAGGGAGGGTTTCCTGAGCAAAGCTAGACTGAAGTTTCACAGCAAAATGCCAGCTTCTCTAGCAAGAGCAGTCCCGTGCTGCAATCACAGAGCAGCCAGCTCATGTTCTGCTGATGTTCTCTCTGCTGCTGAGCTGCTCCATAACGTCATGGAAGAGCAGAGCTCCTTGCCAAGAGCACACTCAATAATCCATTTGGAGGAAGATGTTCAATTCCTCTGCTTAAGATAACAGGCCCAGGTGTCCTGAGCTGATTCTGCAGGAGTTGCTTGCTCTCTCTGTTCCTAAGTCCAAATAAGCTTTTGAGAATCATCCATTGCCCTCAGTCCAAAGAGCCTGATGGTTTGTTTTGTCCTTTGTGGCAGGAGAAGCCTACACTTTGCTTAGCACACTGAATCACAGAACCGTTTAGGTTGGACAGGACCTCCAGGAACACTGCTGTGTTGGAAGGGAACTCTTTATCCACACACACAGGCAGCAAGCACTGAAATCAGAACCCCACTGGCTTCTTGTCAGCACATGAAGTTCAGAACACAGCTCCACCTTGGGACAGTTGTGTTTTTCCTCCAGAGGAGACAAAAAGAAACAAAAAAAAATTTAAAAAGAGAAAAAAGACCAAAGCAGAACACTGTAGGAGGGCTTGAAATGACTGAAAACAGCTGAAACCAAGCAGCCCTCCCCTCAGCAACACCAACCAAGGGGAGCACTGAGAGGGCTGCAGATATCCTCAGCTGCTGGGACCTGTTCATCTCAGCTCACAGCCTTTACTGCAAAGGGGGAGTCTGTCCTCAGAGGCATAGAGAGCCCAGCAGTTCTGCAGGAGATCTTTTTAGGTACTCCTGCTGTCATTCCCTTCATTTCCTCCCAGCGGCCAGGCTGGGGTAGCTGCCTGAGGGCGCAGGGTGGCCTCCCAGCAGGACTTGCACTCGTTGCCAGGTGAACTCCACACCAGCTCCTCACAGCGCCGTCTCGCCCACGCAGACTTTGTACGGGGATTTCAGTTTCCTGCATCTGGGAGGGACAAGAGCAGGTGATTTAATCACACAAGCACAGAACTGTAGGGGCTGGAAGGCACCTCTGGAGATCATCCAGTCCAACCCCACTGTTATGGCAGGGTCACCTACAGACAGTCACATAGGAACACATCCAGGTGAGTTTGGAATGTCTCCAGAGAAGGAGACTCTCTGGGCAGTCTGCTCCAGGGCTCCAACACTTTTACATTACAGAAGTTCCTCCCTGTGCTTCTGATGTTCAAGTTTGTGCCTGTTATCCCTGGTCCTGTCACTGAGCACCACTGAACAGAGCCTGGTCTGGTCTATTCTATTCTATTCTATTCTATTCTATTCTATTCTATTCTATTCTATTCTATTCTATTCTATTCTATTCTATTCTATTCTATTCTATTCTATTCTATTGCCAGCCACACTTGGAAGTACTGATCAGCATTGATGAGATCCTCCTCTGGCTGCTCTTTTTCAGACTAAATAGCCCAAATTCTTTCAGGCTTTCCCCATCACAGAAGGGGACAGGCTCTGTTCACTTGCTCCCTGGGACAGGACAAGGAGCAATGGATGGAAGCTGCAGCACAGGAGGTTCCACCTCAACACTCTTCTTTACTGTAAGGGTCACAGAACACTGGAACAAGCTCCCCAGAGAGGTTGTAGAGTCGTCTCCTCTGCAAGCTTTTAAGGCCTGTGTGGATGTGTTCCTCTGTGACCTGAGCTAGATTGTCTGGTCCTGCTCTGGCAAGGGGGTTAGACTCAATGAGCTCTTTGGGTCCCTTCTAACCCCTGACATCCTGTGATCCTGTGACCGCAGAGCTGTTCCGGTCCCCTCAGCATCTTTGTTGTCCCCATTTGATATCCCCTTTCCAACAATTCCCTCTCCCTGAACTGGGGAGCCCATAACTGGACCCAAGAGATGAGATGTGGCCTCATCATTGCAGAGTAGAGGGGGAAGGAGGAGCTCCCTCAACCTCAATGCGCCCCAGGATGCCAAAGGCTTTCTGGGCCACAAGGGCACATGGGTGGCTGATGCCTGATCTGCAGATCTCACAGGAGCAAGAGCACAGCTGCAGTGCCCTCAGCTCCACGTCCACCCTAAGTGAGCTGAGCAAGCAGGACCCATGCCAGCAGGTACCTCTTCCTGACGTAGCAGTAGATGATGGCCAGCACCCCGCTGGTGAGGATGCCCACCCCGATGCCCACGGCGATGTAGCGCTCGTAGGAGTTGTGTGCGTAGGAGTTGAGGGTGAGGTGCTCACACCTCTCTCCATTGTAGCCTGCCAGGCACCTGCAAACCCAACACACAGCCAGCCAAAGTTACTCACAGCTTGCCCCAGCATCACACCTTAGTTTCCATCAGCTCTTAAACCATAGAATGGTTTAGGTTGGAAGGGACTTCAAATCTCAGCCAGTTCCAACGCCCCTGTGCCACCTCCCACTAGAACAGGTTGCTCAAGGCCTCATCCAACCTGGCCTTGAATACCTCCAGGGAGGGAGCAGCCACAACCTCCCTGGGCAACCCATTTCAGTGTCTAACTATCCTAGACCAAGTCTAAAGGAGGGACCTGATGCTCCACCAGAACCCCTGCACTCCACCAAGACTACCAATTGTCCCAGTCTGGCCAGCTGAGAGCTAGCTCAGCTACTGCAGTGACAGCAGCAAGCACAGCCCAGCCATACCCTTGTCCTGGAGGGCGTGGACAAAGACCACTGGGCTCTGCTGATCCATAGCTGATGCCTCCAGAGGCCAAGGCTGCCCAGGATGGATCCTAGAAAGTCTTGAGGACATCCGAGTCCTGACTGGTGCGTAAGCAGCTGTGGATCAAGGGAGCTGCAGGTGCTATCTTGGAAGATCCTGGCTCCCTCACTGTGTCCATGGGGAAGATCATCTTATTCTTCTACTACTTACTCCAGCACCAGCTGTGACTTGAGATGCCACCACTGCAGGGGTGCATTTTCCCTCTCCCTTTCCCTAGCACAGCCTTGGTGCCTCTTGAAGAGTCCTGAGGGACCACAGCACCCACAGGGATGTATTTTCCCTTTACCATACCTTAGCACAGCACTAGTCCCTCATGAACAGCCCTGAGGGACCACAGCACCCACAGGGATGCATTTTCCCTCTCCCTCACCCTAGCACAGCACTTATGAACAGCCCTGAGGGACCACAGCACCCACAGGGGTGCATTTTCCCTCTCCCTTACCCTAGCACAGCCTTAGTGCCTCATGAACAGCCCTGAGGCACCACAGCACTCAAGCCTCTGCCAAACTGGAAGCCTGCAAATACCTGACTGGCACCTGAAAGCTGTGCCCTGCTGACAATGAGTCACAGTAGATCAGTGAGGGGCAGCAGGCAAAGGGGCAGTGCCAGTGCTGCTGTTTTCCTAGGAAGAACCTGTAAGTGCTGTTTACTTGCAGATAGGTTTCCTCAGCTCGCTGTGGAAGGCACAGAGCCCGTTGATGCAGTAGCTGTGGTGCTCTTCAAGGCAGGTCTGCATCAGCTTCAAGAGCTTTGGCTGCTCTGTGTAATCTGCTGTGAAAGGGGGAAAAAGCCAGGTTAGCTCTGGGCCAAACCAGACCACTGGAAGGTATTTTCACAACTCAGGTGGAACAAATGCTGCCTGCAGAGGACACTCCTGTGACATGGCCCCACTGAGCAGAACCAGCTTCTGAGCCACCCCAGCACAGCTTTAGAGAAAGCACAGCCTTGAGAAGAGCGTAAGAAATGGCTCTGGGAGATTCAGCCAGGGTGACAGAAGCACAACCCAACCTGCACTCCAACCAGAAAGCCTCCCCAGGGATCCCATTGGGTTTAGGACACAGGAAGAGCATTGAATTATTCCCTCTGTGCTTCCCAGCCTGAATCCAAAGGATGAGTTCATTCCATTTGTCTTTCTTATTGCAGTCTTATTGCATTTCTAACCCTCCTGCCTGCCAGCTCTGCAGCTCTGAGGGAGTGATGAGCAGTGGGACTGCTCCCAACAGCTGTTCTCCAAGGTCTGATGTTAGCTAAGTGTCCATTTGTCCTTATAAGCACCCAAGACTGCTCCTATCATCCTTTCTCCAAGGACTGATGTTAGCTAAGTGCCCACTTGTCCTTATAAGCACCCAGGACTGCCCAAGTGCTCTTCCACATGCCAAAGCATCATCTGCAAGTCTACTTTCTGACCCTGTGCACAACCACAGGCACCCAGGCCAGCAAGCAGGCACTGCCATGGCTGCCTTATTCCCAATCATGGTTGCTCAAGTGGGGATAAAGGAGAAGACAAAACTGTCTTTGGGGATCTCACGTCCAGGTCGCCCACTGAAGCCCAGGAGGCCACCCTGTGAAGGAGGGGAGCAGAATCTGGGCTAAAGCTGGGAGCAGGGTTAAGGCAAGTGAAGGGAAAGCTCCAAAGGTTCAGCATGAAAGCAGCTCTCTGCTTAACTGCTCTCTCTGCCCAGTTACAGCAGCCACTGGAGGGCTGGGCTGTCCAAGCAACTGCTGTCTTTTCAGGGGACTTTTTCAGTGACAGCTGAAGGTGCTTTCCTAACCCACTGTATGTCAACAGCAGCTTTCAATTATCACCACGAGAGAAATAGCAGGGTGCAGGAAAGTGACCAGGCCTGCTCGGGGTGACTGCACAAGGGCACAGCCAGCAGAAACCTCCCCTTCCGACTAACTGCTGAATCAAGTCCTGGAGATACCACACTGATGGAGCTAATCTCACAGATTCAAGCCTCACAGAACAGCTCAGGATCCCACATTTTGCAGGATCAACAGCTACCTGTCCTCACGCCTGCACTGGCTGGCTGAAGAGAGCAGGACACCTGGAGCCTGCACCACACCACAGCCAAGAGGTGGCAGCCTCCCATCTGCCAAGGGCTGGGAGAAGCCTCTCCGGGTGCGGGCGCAGGAAACCTCTCCCCTGAGCGCCCTGAAAGTCAGCACTGTCATCAGAGACAAAGGGCAGCCGGGAGCAGGAAGCTGCCTAGAAAGCATCTCATTAGACAGCTCTCTGCTGCCAACCAGAGAACACTTCAGTTCTCCCTCCTCAGGAGCAGATCCTGGGCTGTGAAAGGCACCCACAGAAATCCCAACTCCTGCAGGGAGTTGGCACTGCAGGAGTACAAATTACCTCTGAAGGAATGATGAGGCCTGAAAACAAAAGAAGAAGGAAAAAAAAACCTTTCTAACCCTTGCCAGAGCATTCTGCTCAGTCATCTCACATCATCTACCTAGGTACTGCTCTAGCTGTTGAATAAACACATCCATGTGGCCTCTGATGGCCCACGTGAGGCAAGCAAAGCATGCTGAGTAAGCACTTGGCAGCTGCCTGCCCTGACTCACTCACACGGATACACCTGGCAAGACCCAACAAGAAATCCAAACTGCAGGTATTTGGGAGCCTGGGCATGCCAAAACTGACAGCCCTGCCACCCAGGGCAGGACAGCTCAGCCCTCAAGTATGGTGTGTCGAGGAGGAACAGCAGAGTCAGAAAGGGGAGGGAGGGAAGGGGTCAGCCCCAGGGTCAGGGCCTCCCATAGAGGGAGCAGCTCACGGCAGTGAAGGGATCTCAATTTTCTCCCCAGTGAAGCCAAGCCCTGCCCTACTCCTAGCTGCCTCTCTTGCTACACAGACTCCCCTTCAGCGCAGGCAGCCTCGGAGAAGTTCTTCATCTCTGCTGTTCCAGTTCCCAGGCAGGCATCTTCTCCATCCCCTTTTTCCCTCTGGCTGATCACCGAGCCCAGTGTTTCCCAGGCCCAACGCTGGCAATGAGTAAGAGAAAACAAGGAAATGGGAGGCAAATGGACTGAGCAGAAATTAATGGCTTTCCAACAGTCCTCAGTCTCCTCAGGACTCACAATCCCCTGAGAAGCTGCCAGCTCCTCCAGTGATGTCCAACCAGGAATTAATTTTCATAGGTGCCTTGGTTAGGAACCTCACCTATAAACCTAATTTGCACAGTTAACAGGAACCAGAGGAAATCTTCAGAGGCACAGGCAGAATTTTTTGGTGACTAAGCATTTCTTGGCTGATTTCTTTCTGGAGATGCTGTTTTCTGACTTCCCAGTGGCTTTGTAAAAGTTCTGCTAACCCAGACTCCTGACTGCCCACGTGTGCTTGCATGCTTCTCAATCTGCTCCTGCCTTTGAGGGCAGCACACTGCTGGTGTCCAGCTGCCCTGCACAGCCACAACCAGCAGAAAGGTCCAAGGGACCAGGCTGTGCCCTGGCAATAGGCTTCTTGTTTGTTTAAAATGTGACCCATAACTCCTGCTTCCTACAAACAGGGTAACTAAATCCACTAACCCAGCCCAGAGCGCTGCTCTGGTAAACCCTCTGCAGCCAAAAATCAGCCACAACCAGCAGAAAGGTCCAAGGGACAGTTACAGGCATGGCTGTGCACGTGACCCATAACTCTTGCTTTCTACAAACCCTACAAACAGGGTAACTAAATCCACTAACCCAGCCCAGAGTGCTGCTCTGGTAAACCACTCTGCAGCCAAAAATCAGCCACAACCAGCAGAAAGGTCCAGGGGACAGTTACAGACATGGCTGTGCCTTGGCAATAGGCCTCTTGTTTGTTAAAACGTGACCCACAACTCCTGCTTTCTACAAACCCTACAAACAGGGTAAACTAAATCCACTAACCCAGCCCAGAGTGCTGCTCTGGTAAACCACTCTGCAGCCAAAAATCAGCTTCTTCTCCACTTCACATCCAGCTGTGTGTGTGTGCATATTATATATACTTTACACACAGAGACATCAAACCCATGTGTGGATAAATCTCTACCACTGCATCACTATGACAAATTAAACACCAGAGAATAGAATAGTTTGTCTTGTTGTGAGGAAAATAAGAGCCCATGGATCTACTAAACAAAAAGCTGGTAAGACATCCTCTGATGACTTACAATTACAGCAGATGCTCTGCATGCATGTTTTTTGTTCTTTTTAAAGTACAAAGACACTAATGAGTATCACAATTCAAATCCTTTCCTCCTTTACTGACCTGCCAAAACCTCAGCTCCAGATCTCACAGCTCTCCAAGGGCAATGACATCACTAGCAGCTCAAGTAACATCAAGAGTGCAGCTTGCAGGATAAACACCGTGCCCTGGTCTAGCAGGTAAACAGCTCCAGTTCACATGTCAGTCAGGAAAGAAGAGAGAAAAGAGAGAGCCAGCACTCTGCTGAGGGCTGGGGAAGGTGTGATAGCCAAGAGCAAAACTGCAAGGAAGAAAGAAACTGCTGAGTAACAGCAGTGAGAGACAGCACTGCAAGTTATGCTGGCTGTGCTCTCACCTGCGTGCAGAAAGATTCACACTGCAGACAGCTGCAAACCAAGAGCTGGCTCAAAGGCACAGACACAGCCAGCAGAAGCCCAGGGCAGCTAGCCTTAAAATAGCTAGCAGCTAGTCCCAGCTAGCCTTAAAACAGCTGCTTCAAACGGTAACTGGCTTCAGACCCTCCAGCTGAGGAGGATCTGTCTCAGCTCCATGCTGAGCAGGATCAATGACTCCAGAGAAACAAATCGAACACAGGAAGAACTGATCAGTGTCTGAGCGACAGGAGCATTAGAGCACCCAGCACCCTAACAGATTTTGTTGGAGGCTTTTGGTTTGGGGTTCTTTGGCTTGTTTGTTGGTTTGTTAAGGGACAGGTTAAGAGAGAGACACAGAAGAAAGAGGAAATACCTTCAGCGTGGTTTTTGGTCCAATTACTCCACAAGGCTGTGCTGAGGGAGGGCCCAGTAACCGCTGCCTCTTCGCTCAGTGCCCCCATTGCTGTGCAAAGCAAACAGATGCTTACTGTAAGGGAAGAACTCAGCATCTCCACTCCAGCTGCATTCCACCCAGAGGAGATGGAGCTGCTCAACACAGCTCTGATGCCATGCAGCAGCACAGCTCATTTCGGTCTCGCCTCCAAACTTCCTTGTACCACATAATTAGGATTGCGGGGAAACAAAACTGTTGCTTGCAAATCTCCAAGCTATCTCTCCGGCCTCTTCCCTCCTCTATTATCTCACCGGCTTTACAACACAGCTACTACAGCGTTACACCTATTTACCAGCCTAAGCAGCTTGTTTTCAAAGCAGCTAAATTACAGCCTATCAGCTAAAAAAAAATATCTCGGCCAGGCTGCAAACTGCTGAAGCAATTCTGCCTCTGCGCCACTTCCCACCCTTAACTGCTGCTTTCGGGAAGAGCCAACTCTCCTCTGAGCCAGCCTCCCTCCTACCTTTAGGGACGGCCAGCAGGCTGCTTCAGACCTACCTTTCAGCAGGATGTAGATTAGCATTCCAAATGCCATGGCAAGCAGCTGCTTTAGCACCTTCTCCTCTCCAGGTGGCCGGCTTGCTGGGCTTATCGCTGCTCCCCGGCTTTCCTCCCGCACTTATACGCCAGGCAGCGTCATCTGCTCCTCTCGCCAATCACAGAGAGGTGCATCTGGCAGCAACCTCACCCCCGGGGCAACCACACATTTATTTAGGAAACTGCTATTATCTGGCAACGGGATCGGGTTTTCTTTTGAAACCCTGGTTTCCTATTACCTGTGGGCATCGTTGTGCATGCCGAGGTAGAGTTTAGAGAGAGGGAGAGCCGGGATCTGCCAGAGCAGGGCAGCGCAAAGTGAAAAGTGAGGTGTGGTGAGAAGGGTGAGCTTCCCTGCCACTAGCACCTGCCTCTTCCCTTGCTTCCGCAGGACAGTCGGCTTTTAGGACGCTGCTCTGACGGGTAGGGTCTGGAGGTCAGCCCCTGCTCTTCTTCCCTTCCTTCCTTGCTCCTCCTTGTGCCTCGGCTCCCTGCCATCCAGCAGCGGCACGGTGAGAAACAGCTAGTGCAGAGATGAGAAGCAATCAGACACAAAGATAATGGGTGATGTTCTCCATCAGTGACTGCCAGCGAGAGGCCTTTGATCCCAGGCGCTGGCAAGCACGTTATCACTGCACTCAGCCCGGCCACCAGCCCCGCACCGCAGTTCCACAGAGCCCCGGCAAAGCAGAGGCGCTGCCAAAACGCATCTGTGGAGGACCAGGCAAGCTCTGGCTCCAGTGCTTGGGGATCCCTTCACTGCTCCGGCCACAAAAACCCATCTCTACCTGCCCAAAGCAGAGAAACATCATGAGAACAATCGCAGGTCTTGCACAAAGCGTTTGTAAGCCATACCTGTGGCACACATCTCGTACTAAGCCTCTCTCCACAGCCCCAAGCCCTGCCCAGCTTCCCCAGTCACAGGCGGCTTGGAAGGAGAGGGACTGGGCTCTCTGGAGGGTCCTTGGCTAGGCAGACACAGCAGAGCAGCCAGGCACCCAGTTCAGTGGAGCACACACACACACATCAACACCCAGCTCTCACCAGAGGAGAGCTGCACTCCTCACCCCACCACCAGCTCTTGCTTCCTCACCTGCCAACTCCAAGGCTGTGAGGACAGGCTATGAGAGTTGGGGCTCTGCAGCCTGCAGAAGAGAAGGCTTCCAGGACACCTTGGAGTGGCCTTCCAGTATCTGAAGGGGGTTACAGGAAACTAGGGAGAAGAGTCCCAACCCCATGACAGAGGCAGACTGAGTCAAGCCATGTAAGCAGAGCACCACAAACTGCTACTCCGATCAAAAAAACGCAGAGATGGAGGTAGTTCAGGCAAAGAAAGCAAACAAATCTAGCAGGGCAGCATCACACCTATGTCTGCTCCATCTAAGTACAACCAATCGCTCCCAGAACCATACTCAAACTTGTCACCACGATGGACATCACGGTGACCAAGCCTTGCTCCAGTTTAGCCAGTCCAAATATCATCTCCACAGGCAACTTGACCCTCCTGAACGTGACACCTTCAACTGCTATGCAAGTGGTGCCAAACACTCAGAACAGATTCTGCCAGGCCTTGGACCAAGCTCTCAGGAAGTCCACCAGAAGAACAACCAACACATCAGTGACAGCCCATCTCCATTCTTTTATTACAGCAAGCACATCCTTTGTTTTAACAGCAGTAGGATTCAGCCACAATTTGGTTTTTTCTTCTCCCTTTGGTCTGCTGGCAAACCCCTAAGGCTCTCGATGGAAATAAATCACCAAGGTAAGCCCACAAAGAGTCCAGACTGGCTCCCACTGACACCAGAGTCCATAGTGCACCCAGCTGGCACCTTGGCAGCAATTTCAGCTGCTACACTGCATGAGATACATCCAGAACTAATGTTTTTTTTGGCAACAGAAACATTTTTGGGGATTGAGACATTTTTTGAGGATAGAAACGTCAGGGTTGGACTCCATGATCTCTTTGGGTGCCTTTCCAACCCCTGACATCCTGTGAGCCTGTGACCTTATTCTCCCACACAGAACAAAAAGGTAGCCAAGGATTCACAGGGCTGAGCCTTACACCGTGGACTCCAAAACACAGTTTCAGAAAGGAAAATAATAATTAAATGGCTTAAAAATCCAACACGAAGCTTTCACCAGGAAAAACTTTTGCTTTTCTCTGCCCTCCTCCCCTCCATACACCACGTAGACACAGAGCAGTTTTCAACACATTCTGTCCAGCTGATGCCCACCCAGCTCTTTGGGTTTCTTTTTAAGGGGTATTGCACACCAAAACGTTTGGCCAGACAAAGGCAGCCACAGGAAGAGCAGGAGGCTGCCCTCAATGCTAGCCAAGTCTCTGGTGCGTGTTTAAGGTCAGAAGGTCACCAGTGCTCAGGTTCACTCCACTGTTTGCACACAGGCACTGAACATCTGCATTCAGGTCAACGCTGCTGCCTTGCAGTGGGAACAGAAATTGCAGCCCTGCACCATTTCTGCAGCCAACATTTCTGCTGTGCTTAGAAAAAAAATAAAAAAAAAAAAAAATTTAAAAAGAGAAGCATTTTCAAGACTCCAGACTACACCCAGAGCACTTCATGACCTCAGAACCCAAACTGTGTTGTTTTTGTTGTTTTTTTCTTTAAAGCATATCAAACTTCTGATTTTTATATACTCTTCCACCACAAAAACTGAGGGTCCCAAATGCTTCAAAGCCCTTGGTAATTGCACCCCCAGGCCAGACAGGCACATTTGTAACTCATGCTTCAGGCTGCATTTCAAACACCGCTCCTCACCCCGCACCGAGGTACCTGCACGACTCTGCCGCTGAGCTTTGCTCACAGAAGTCCGTAGGAGGCTACTCAAGGTATCTACCAGCTTGTAAACCATCAGGTTCAGTGCACTCCACGTGAAAAAATAAATAGGACGTAGAAATAAATAATCTTTGTAGTAAAAAATAAAGGTTTTTGTGCATCAATAAATAGAAGGGCTCAGGTTCCTCTTCCCAGGCAGCCCCGGGGGGCTCTAGTAAATGAGCTTTTTTGCAACTAGGAGAGTGTTCTTCAGAAGCATGGCCACAGTCATAGGTCCCACCCCTCCTGGCACCGGGGTGATAAAGCCAGCCTTCTTCTTCACTTCTAAGAGAAAAAAGAGAAAAAGGCATTGACTCAGAACATCTCCAAAGCCATTGTGTCCCTTCAGTTGCCCACATAGGCCCAGCTGGCAAGAAGCAAGGTCCAAGCACTGTGGGATACAGCAGAAGTTAAGGCAGAGTCCTCCTCCAGCCATGGTGGGCACAGAACACAGCCAGGACCAGGGCTGCAGGGCAGATCTCTTCCCCTGAGCATTGTCACCCAGGGGCTAGTTTGGTGTCACAACCTGCTCCTGTTGATCCACCTGCAGCAGGCTGCCCTGTGTTGAAGGGAGCCCAGGCAGACGGGAAGTGAATGCTGCCCCACTTCTTTGCCAAGGGGCAGCTTGTGACCTGGCTGAGCTGCTGGCCCAGGAACATCTGGGTGACACAAGGGTACAGCATCAACTTGCATCACATCCATCTTCCATCACCTCCAACAGCCAGGAGAACCATGGAAGCAGGGGATCTCCTGCAGGAGATAGAAGTGAGCCTCCCACAACACATGCCTAAGAAGCAGCATGCAGAGAGCAGCAACAGCACAGCACCAGCAGCAACTAAATCACCTGCTCAGCTTCTTTCCCCCACTGGGGCTTGCACCTTCTAACAAAGACATTCCTTGACCACAAAATTAAACCACAGAGGGTGAAAGTTCAGTTTCCCTGTCGATTTGTTTGTCTGCTCCAGAGTATGGACAAGGCACAGAAATGGGAGTTATTTCCAAGGAAAAAACGGATTCTCCCGGCAAAATTCCCACTGCAACTTCAGTCACTAAGGCTCAGCTCCTCCAAAAGCCATTTTTTGTTTGGGATTCTCCTTTACTTCTTTCTGAAAACTTAGCTCCAAGCACCTCAGACTACCCCAAGCAAGTTCACACTTTGAATCACAGAATCATAGAATCGGCCAGGTTGGAAGAGACCTCCAACATTATCCAGTCCAACCTAGCCCCCAGCCCTAGCCAATGGCACTAAGTATCTCATCCAGGCTTTGCTTGAACACCTCCAGGAAACCCTGTAGAACTCTGCACTTAGCCTTTGAGTGCTTGTGTTAAGAGGTAAAGAGGTAGAGATTTGTGTTTCTGAAGCATTATTTGACACCTGTCAAGCTCACCTCTGTGCACAAGGAATTAATCTAATGGAGCAATAAAATCTTCACTCCATATCCTTCTCTGCTGCACCAAACGCAACCCTCTGGTACTGCAGGTTACTTGCAAGGGCAGGAGCTGCAGTGGCTGGGAACTCATTGCATGACAAGGGCTAATGAGCAGTTATTTGCTAATAATGCTTAGGCCAAGTGGCATCTTACTAACCTTGATTACTACAGAGGTTTTCTTCCCCAGTGCCACCGGGAGAGGCTTTTTGTTTGTTTGTTTGGGGTTTGGTTGGTTTTTGTTTTTGCATGCTGAGAAATAATTTGGTGCAAACTCACACCCCACTTTTAACAGCATTGTTTATAGAAAGGCAGGCAGAGAGAGAGACAGAGAGAGGAGAAAACTGAGCAAGCAGAACTCCTGACACACAAAATATATTTGCAGTGAGGTCACTGCAGAGAAGCGACACCTGGCTAAGAGAAGAGATGGGTGGATGGGAAACTGAGGCCCTTCTTTTGGAGCAAACAAGCCAGTGAGCTTGTTTCCATGGCAATGTTACAGACCTCTTGCTGTGGGGGCATTCAAAGTGCTCCTATCTTACAAAGACCTACAGTCCAGGAGTGGGCCAAGCCTTCCCTAAGGAGCATCACACACAGCATTCATTGCCTCTGGTGTCAGGAACAAGCCCCAGCATAAAGAGCAGGCAGCTTTCACAGCTTGATGGGCAATTTCTCTGGCCATGCTCTGTCATTATGGAAATCCCTGTGGGACGGTGTGGCAGCAGACCTCTTTGGTATCAGTTAGCCTAAAACCACCTGGAGAGCTCCTGCACACAAGCTGACCCACATCTCCAAATGCACAGCAGGTGCCTGCGGTGGGGACAGTGCCAGCTGACAGGGCTCTGCCTCTAGGGGTGAATATTGACCTGATCAATGCCACTGCCCATGAGGAATGGCAGCCACCAAAGGGACAAAAAGAATTTGGCCCTCAAAAGATGTTTTCTTTCCTGCTGAATTGCAGCAGGTACCTCACTGGGACCAATCTCAGAGGGTACTGGTATAAGGTTGGCTACCAGGATGGAGACTTCCTTTTTCCAAGGAGTTCCATGGAAAAGACAAAGGGTGATGGGGATAAGTTGCTGTTTGGGAGATTCCCATAGAACCCCAGAAGAAAATGTTTCCCTGTGAGAACAGTTAAGACACTGGAATCACCTCCCAAGGGAAGCAGTGGACAGTTTCCAGCCTCAGCTTGGCAGGCTGCTGGGCCAGCTCATTGCAACTGGACTGTTACCTGGAAAGGTTGGAATAGCTCAGCCTTGGGGTCCCTTCCACCCTGGCACTCTGTGTGCTGCACCGTGGGTTCCTTCTGGAGCCCTTCTTTCTGCTGCTCAGCAGGGTAACTTTGTCAGCTCTAAGAGCTCTCTCTGGATGCATGCTGCTCTCCCAGGAGCTCCTCTGCCAACTGGAAAATGCTGGGATGCAAATCAGCTGCGTATGGGGGAGGAGCTGCTATTTTGCAGCTTCTGTAGAACCTTGAAATCTTCCTTTGATTCTTCAGAAGAAATGAAGTGTAGATTGTTTCCTTGAAAAACAGGATCCACTGCTTTGGAAGCAGCCCTTCATTCCTGGGCTCCTTTAAAGCTAAGGACATCAGACACCCGGCGGGGTTAATCACACAAACCAGAGGGCAAGTCTCAACCTGAAGGCAGCTCTGGGTCTGGTGCATCTGCACTAAGTGATGCAGAGCAGTTCCTGCCTAAGCACTGTTTCCACACACTTTTATTGCTCCCTGTAAAACTCCCCTGGATTGCTGCAGCCCTGCACAAGTGTCAATCACGTGCCCAGCAGCAGCAGCAGGCAGCCCATGCTCTGCCCTGCACACTCTGGGTTTCTTCTGACTCTGCAACCAGCAAGTGTCTGCCCCACTTCTCACACCTCTTTGCTTTGGATGTTACCCCTGCTTCTCCTACTACAGTTGTCTTAAACAGCAACCTAAAGGAAAACCAAAGGAATTATGGCCCAGCACTCTAATCCCAGCAGTGCAAACATCTGTGCTCCTCCAGCACCTCCAAAAGCCAAGCAACAGAGGCAACTCAGGCAGGAAAATCCAGTGCAAAAGGATGCACAACAGCTCCTTTGCCTTCAGCTAAACACAGGCAGGTGGACTGGATGGCCTCTATGCCATCTGTTCAGGGACCCTTTTCTGGGAAGCCCTCCTTGATGCTGGTGGCACCATCTTCCAGAAGCTCTTACACTGCCTTGGCTGTGCAAAACAGAACAATTTTCAAACCCATCCACTGGACCCACACCCTTCAGGCCTTTCCTACAAGATTTCTTCTCTACACAGGCACCCAACAAAGACTCCGAGCCCAGCATTACTCTGTGGCTGTCCAAGGGCTGGGAGGAATCAGCAGCAAACAAGAGGCAGCACTTAAAGCAAATCCCCCTGAGGTCCTGCATGCTGGGGTTTCGTGGGCATTCCCAGTTGCAGTTTCAAAAGTTAGCTGTTGCACTGGCCTGTTGCTACCCTGCACTACCAGCCACTACTGGCAGGGCTGCTCCACCCAAAAGAGCAGTTCCAGCTAACTGCTCGATGTGAGCTGTTGCTTTATTTCATGTTCCTGGTCTCTGCAGCCCTCCACCCCACTTAGTACTGCTGCTGTGGCAACAAAAGCCCTATAAACCAGGGCCAAGAACACCCACACCTGCATCACCCTGCTCACACAACCACCTCTCCCTTCCTGAGACTGAAGCTTGCTGTCCCAACAGAACTAAAATGGGGCTGACCAAAACCAAGAGCTGTCACCACTTCTCCTCCTGCCTGCCACCCTCAGAAGCTGCAAAGCACCTACCTGCCTGGACCATAGATTTTGGCTAATTTTTAACAGAAAGAGAAGTGCCCTGAAAGTGCTGGGAGATGGACTTGCAGGTTGAGATGCCCCAGCAATACCAAGCTAGGCACCTCCCTGCCTGGACCACAGATTTGGCTAATTTTTAAGAAGGAAAGAGATACACTGAAAGTGCTGTGCTGGTTATGTGTGGGGAGGTGGACAGGCAGGTTAAGATGCCCCAGCAACATTAGGCTAGGCACCTCAGAGTGACCTCCAGGTTTGCCTGTTTGTTCTTTCCAACCTCAGACCTGCAGAGTGAACTATTCACAACTGAGCAGTCATGTTGCTCCTCACCTACTGGAGTTTAAAGGACAGCCCAAGTGCATTCCTTGGCCTGAGAACGTGTCCATACCAGCACACACCAGCAGTCAGCCCTCAGCCCGCTGGTGGAAGCGGTCAAGGGCAAGGTCCCTGGCTGTGGGTGACTGGATGCAGCTCAGCTGCCTGCAGCAGGAGTGGATGGGACTCAAAGATTAACAGAGGTTTTAGCAAAGATTTCCAAGCTCATTTCTGAGCAGCTACCAAAGTCTCTTGGCCTGTGGTAGGATTTTATTTTCCCTCCAGGCATTTCTCCCATGGAATTTAATAATGAACAAGGTTAAACCCCAAGAAATTGCAACGGCATCCTTTTGTGGTTAAAGAGACAAAAAGAAGTTTCAGTGCCTAACCTAACTCCTAGAGATCAGAGGATGGCATCCAACTATTGCTAGGATCTGGCAAGTGAATCAAAACAGCTTCCACCCATTTAATAAACTTAACTTCCACTACAGGAGATTGTTCATTCATGCGACCAGGTGAAGAAAGCCACTTCCACCTCTTCCTTGTAAACCAAAGGCAACCTCTGCTTGGCCAGCCAAATTTCCCCTCCACTTTAAAGAAGTGGATGATGAGAGAGCAGGTATTGGTGGGCTACAGGAGGTTTAATGAGTGCTGCAAAAATCATTCTCACTTAGGCTGATATCGAGACTGGGACGTGCAGCCTTCCAGGACCTGAAAGAGGCCTACAGGAAAGCCAAAAAGAGATTTTTGACCAGAGTTTGTACTGATGGGATGAGAAGCAATGGCTTTGAGCTGGAAAAGGGGAGACAGAGTGGAGATGAGGACATGAGGAGGAAGTTCTTCACCATGACAGTGGTGAGACCCTGGAATGGGTTGCCCAGGGAAGTAGTTGAGGTCCCATCCCTGGAGGTATTTAAGGCCAGGCTGGATGGGGCTCTGGCAAGCCTGAGCTTGTGTGAGGTGTCCCTGGGCATGGCAGAAGAGTTGGAACTAGATGATGCTTGTGATCCCTTCCAACCCTGACTGATTCTATGATTCTAAGAAATTCTTGGCAGTGAGGGTTGCAAGACACTGGATGTGGATGTTCGCTGCCTGGAGGCCTTCAAGACCTTGAGCACCCTCAGCTAGTGGGAGGTGTCCCTGCCCANCGAACATCTTGAACATCTTGAACAAGATGTTCAAGACCTTGAGCACCCTCAGCTAGTGGGAGGTGTCCCTGCCCATGGCAGGGGGCTGGAACTGGATGAGCTTTCAGGTCCCTTCCTAAACCATTCTGTGAATCTATGAAATTCAGCCAAGTGATCAGACAGAGGCCAAGGCTGCAGTGATTTGCTACATGCCAAGCCAGCTCCTTGCCCTCCCTCAGTGCCACATCCAGCAGGTGCCAGGGGTGATGCAGTGCAGAGCACTCAGGGCTGCACGCAGCAGGATGGGGATTGGTGGTGGTGGAGATGTAGTGAAACTTTCACCGATACCAGCGAACCAACAACAATTTCCCTTTGGCAATGCACACTGAAATGCTACTTGCAACCCTAGTGGCATAATCCCAGCTGAAGTTCCTCCCTCCCTCCTCTTTTTTTTTTTTTTTTTTTGGATCTTCCCTCCCCCCAGGTCAAATCCTGAGCACAGCCCACAGCAGACATGACGAGACAGATACAGGAGGGCATTGCTGAAACTCTGAGTCACGGCCCTGCTGCTGCATCTACACCTAGGTGAGATGGCAAGAGAAACAAACAGAAGGCTACAGTTGCATGTTTCTCAAAGCCAGGGCTTTGCTGCTTCCCACACCTGCTAAACAAACCAAAACGCCGGAAAATTCTCTGCGCCTCAGCTCAGCTCTGAAAGCAGAAAAACAGAACAGGGATTCCAGCACCTGAAGTGGGCTACAGGAGACCTGGGAAGGGACTTCTGACAAGGGCTTGGATGGACAGGATGAGAGGCAATGGCTTTTAAGCTGGAGGAGGGGAGATTGAGAGTGGAGATGAGGAAGAAATTCTTGACAGTGAGGATGGGGAGACACTAGCACAGGTTGTGGATTCCCCTCTGCCTGGAGGTGTTCATCCAGCTTGAATGAGGCCTTGAGCAAGCTGGGCTGCTGGGAAGTGTCCTTGACCATGGCAGAGGGTTGGAACTGGATGATAATAGAATCAGTCAGGGTTGGAAGGGACCACAAGGATCACCCAGTTCCAAGACCCCTGACATGCCCAGGGACACCCTACCCTAGATCAGGCTGCCCACAGCCTCAGCCAGCCTGGCTGCAAACGCCTCCAGGGATCTGGCCCCAAACACCTCCCTAAGCAACCTGTTCCAGGCTCTCACCACTCTCATGCTGAACAACTTCCTCCACACCTCCAGTCTGAATCTCCCCACCTCCAGCTTTGCTCCATTCCCCCTAGTCCTGTCACTACCTAATAGTCTAAGTCCTACCTGATAGCCTGATCCTGAAGGTCCTTTCCAACCCAACCCATGCCATGAATCTCTGAACCTTTCACTTGTGGAGGCACAAGCAGCAGCAGAAAGCCAGCCAAACATTCCAAGGCGTGATCTGCAAGTGCTCTCCTGCTGGAGCTCAGTGGAACACACACAGGACAATCACTTAGCTACACTCGTGCAGGTAATTTCTTCTGCTCTAACAGGCAGGCATCGGGTGTGATGAGTAAAAGAAGCAGGAACTTGGGGAGTGAGGTCATTTACAAACACACACAGCTGGCTAGAAACATGTGGAATATAATTAAGCTTTTGAGACATTCTGCCAGCCAAGAAAAAAAAAAAACAACAAAAAACCCCCCAAAACTAAAAACAACCCAAAACCTGCAGGTGATTTTCATACTTATCAAAATAAGGAACTGTTGAGAACCATTAATAATGTGGGTAAATGCTGCCTAAGCTTCCCACACTCAACTCTGCCAATAAGCTTTAATTTTCAGCTGCAACAATCCTGCTATTCCAGTCTGGAGCTCCTCCAGAGCAGAGATATTTAATCAAGTCACGCTGTGAACTTGCTCTGCAATGCATCAAGCATAAAAAGATCAATATGGAACACCAATTTTTTTTTATCTGCTAGGCTTGCCTGGGCCGAGATCAGCAGCTGAAGATGAGCCCACAGCACATGAGGGGCACTTCTGAAGCAGAAGGTGATGTTTGCAGCCACGTTAAGAGCGAGGGAGGCTGTGGTGTAATGGCATTAGCTGCAAACAGTGTGCTTGTAAAAGGGCTGAAAGTGTTTTTATTGCTTGCTCTTGAAGGCTTCACAGGCTCTCAGAGGATTACAGAGCAAAGAGCTTCTGCCACCACACTGGCACAGGAGCTCCTCTGCAGGTCTGTGTCATTGCAAGTGACACTTTCTCCCTTCGACAGCTCACCCCTTCTGGAGAGCAGGTGCACAAGCACACAGTTTGGTTTTCCTATCCAAGAGAATAAAGCAGAAAACACTCCCATGAGTGCTGTCCCATCAGAGCCATTAGCTGCTCCAAGTGTTTAGCATGAAGGCATCCCACAAATTCCACCAAATTTCCCCCCAGCAGGCTCCCAGAGCCTTTCACTGACCTTCAAAGTCCACATCCCCAACTAATTTGGTCTTCCCTGTCAGAGGGTCGTGGATATGGTTGATGCCTACGTCAATCACAGCCGCACCTTCTTTGACCATATCAGTTGTAATCAGCTTTGGGATACCTGGAATTGTCCAGACAGATTTGATTAATGCAGCCAGGCAGGCTCAGGCCAGCACCTTCAGACTATGCACAAGAAAGAAGACAACTCCTTCACAGGCTCACAGGATGTTAGGGGTTGTAAGGGGCCCAAGGTGGTCATCAAGTCCAACCCCCATGCCACAGCAGGACCAGACAATCTAGCACAGACCACAGCTAAGCTCCACAGCTAAACCAGAGTGCTTCCACAAGCTTCATCCTGGGTCAGCAGACACCTGGAAGTCCATGCCTGGAGAGCTGCAACAAGCCAAGTGTCTCCTGGAATGCTAAGTCAAAGCAGCACCTGGGACCAAAGTCACTGCCAACAACATCAGGTCCTTCCACATCCCCTGCAGCAGCTCATCACACCTTGACTGCAACAGCTGAGATCTCTTCACCCTGTTCACTGCAAATGACCTCCTCTGTTTCTTTCCTGCTGTGCAACCTCCAAGTGTGAGGGATGGAAAATTCCAACTTCAGGATTACAATTTGACTCGCTTCTTGAGCATTTCTGTGAGGAACAGAGGTCTCCAAAGGCAGACTCAGCTTCCCTGTCCCCATCAAAGCAGCCTTCTCTCTGGAGTGATTAGGGCCATGAGGATGCTCAGAGGGCTGCAGCACCTTTCCTATCAGGACAGACTGAAAGAGTTGGGGCTGTGCAGGCTGGAGAAGAAGAGGCTCCCAGGTGACCTTCTCGTGGCCTTCCAGTACCTCAAGGGGGCCTACAAGAAGCTGGGTATGGACATTTTAGTCTATCAGGTAGTGACAGGACTAGAGAGAACGGAGCAAAGCTGGAGGTGGGGGGATTCAGATTGGACATGAGGAGGAAGTTCTTCACCATGAGAGTGGTGAGAGCCTGGAATGGGTTGCCCAAAGAGATGTTTGGGGCCACATCCCTGGAGGAGTTTGCAGCCAGGCTGGCAGAGGCTGTGGGCAGCCTGATCTAGGGTAGGGTGTCCCTGGGCATATCAGGGGGCTTGGAACTAGATGATCCTTGTGGTCCCTTTCAACCCTGACTGATTCTATGATTAATAAAAAGGGAGAAGAAAGCAGATGCACAGGGTTTGAGCCTGTAGCTCTCTTGAAGGCAGGCACTGGTCCACGAGGGCTTTGGCTCCATCTGAAGTGCTGGATGGCAGCCAGGCAGTCACTGCCATACAGGCAACACAAGAACCTTCCTGGCTCTGCTTTTCTCACTCCCCCATAGGACACAAGCTTGAAACTCTGCTTCTACTGTTGAGCAAGCCAAGGCCTCAACTTCTTTCCTGTGCCACCTGATAACATCTGGCTTCATCTCCTGCAGCCTTGCGCAAGCAGCTTCGGGCTGGCTGCTCCCCGGGGCCCAGCTCAGCCCAGCATGGGGGAGCTGATCCCGGGCTGGCAGCGCCTTAACGGAAGCTGCACTGTTACACCCTTTGTGAAAAGGTTTGATAATAGGCCAAATACTTAACAGCAACAAATAAACTAACCCCCAAACCAAATGAGCAGATCTGTTTACTTAAGCCTGCTTTACATAGCAAGCAGGAAGAGATAAGCCCAAGAGCAGCTGTTCCTCAAATGCACTGGCTGGAGGACAGGGGAGAACCTTGCCCTGGTCATTTTTGTAGAACTCGATGAATCAGGTTTGCAAGGAGAGGAAACAAAGCCCTGCTTAATCCCGGCGTGGGGACAAGGATTGGATAATGGCCAACTCCTGGCATCGCTAAGCAGCCACTGGCAGAGTGAGAGGGGCTGGCAAACCAACAAGCCCCGCTCAGGAGGATCACAAATCACACCCTCAGTAGTCCCAGGAGAGTTTCACCTGGCATTTGGCACCCCACTTCCTTCTCCTCTTTATCCCCTCTCCAAACCTAGCAGGCAGATGAGTCTTCTCCCTCAAGTCAGAGAGCAGAAGCAGCAGACTGCCCACTGCCTCCAACACTGCCCTGGAAGGACTGGAGGGGCTATGTGAGCACCACAGGTGAAGCTGCAGTTATTCTTCTACTACAGGCCCAGGATGATGGCAAAAGGAAGAGATTCCATGAGATATTTGTATAGGCAGAGACAGCAGGCAAGGGTAGGAAACCAGGTGTGCTCAGGAGGAAACACCACACTTTGGCTAGAAATCCCAAAGCTGTGTGGTACTGAAGTAGCTGAGAAAGCTCCACCTAGAAGCAGAGAGACACAGATTTTAGGGAGGGGTAGGCTGGACAAGAACAGCATTGTTGGAACTTGTGATGCAAGAAGTTGGGAGGGAAAGGGAGGGAAGGAATAAATTGCATGGATAGTTATGATGAAAGGAAGCAGGGAAACTAGGGTCCCAAGGCTGGGGTCAGCCAGTGAAGACAGCCAGTGAAGATGGCTTTTGTCAGCTCAAGAGCAAAAGCTGAAGCAGCAGAGCTGAAGTGTTACAAAAGCCATGAGTGCAAGCAGACAAAAAAGCTCAGAATGCAGAGAGCTCTTCCAGAAGCACTACATGGGCAGAAAGAGAGTGAGAAGAGGAATCCTACTCTTACACACAGCCACACACAGAAAGCTGCTTCCCATCCAGCAGGGTAGGAGTTACCTTTTTTTTTCCCAAGAGCCACTGAATAGGTCCCACATTCCCAGCAATGCCTGATCCCAAAGGCACAAGGTGCACAGTCCTCAAGTAGCGGGAGGCACCTAGCAGGGATTCCACCTTCCTCCAGCAGCCACCAGGGCATATCTCCTGGTGTGTAATGAGAGCTGCATTGTGCTCCTGCTACGCAGGGCACCAGGCAAAGAAGCAGGCAATCACTCAGGAACCAGGCAAAGAACAAAGGTGGGTGGATTGCTACGGAACCGTCTGACCAGGAGCACAGCTGCTGACAAACTGCTCAGCATAAGAAGTGAGGATTAAAGTGGAAGTGGTGATTTTGGATGCAAGTTACTCCTTCAGTTCCAGGCAGCACACAGGTTATTATCTTCCACTCACAGTGTGTGAGTTCTGCTCAGGCCCACAGGTGAGTCACCATCTGTGGGACAACTGAGCCTGGCATGAGAAAGAGATAGTACAGAGAAGCCCTGAAGCAAAGGCCATCTCCCCTCAACAGGAAGTGATGAGCTTCAGACAGGGACCTATCTGTCTCCATCTAGAGAATAAGCAAGCAAGAATTTGGTCTTAAGGATGGTGAAGTGGAAGGAAGGAAGGAGAAAAGAAGCAAGAAGACACATTCCTCTTGTAAGCCTCCTAAATGGTATGGGAGGAGGAGGACAACCTGAGCTGTGAGGGGACACAGAATTTAGCCAAGGTCTTTAGTGAAGTGGGTGGCTTAGTTTGAGTGTTTTAACCAAATTTGTCTTTATAATAACCATAAAGAAACTCCAGAGGTTGCTCAGCAGCAGAATTCTGCCTGCTCCTTTGTACTAGCCCAGTCACACCGCGAGTGTTTCACTCCACACTGCTTTAAGAACGTGGACACTGATCCTCCTGACCCCTTCCTCTAGGCCATTCCCACCCTCTGCCTCTTCACAGGGTCATGGCAGCAGAAGAAAAAATGCAATTCAGCCATTAATCACAACTGTTCCCAAGGCACAGCAAGGGAAGGATGCCATTGTTTTACTAAAGGCAGCCTGCAGCTGGTGGAAAGAAACCCTCCTGTCCGAACGCCAGTGACTCACGGGAACCTTGGCATTTACATAATGAGAGCTGTGTAAACTACGCACAGGCTGCTTCCCAACCTGGAGTTCACTCTCAAGCCTCCCTAAGGGAAAGGTGTCACATGGCAGGAGAAGCACTTTATGAGTCTGCAAACGTGAAGGGCAAGAACAAAGCACCCAATCCCTCACCCTGCTCACGGCCAGAAACCCTGCTGGCCGTGACACCCTCGGCAGGCAGCAGCAGCAGAAGCCTGAGCTGCCTGGTGAGATGTGAAAGGTCTGGCAGTGCCACCAGCACCAAAGGCTGCATTTTGGGTGTCAAACGTTGGGGCTGGAGTAGTGACAGCAACCAGCATTACCTGCGGCCACTATGACAATGTCAGCCAGCTGCGTGTGGATCTTGAGCTGCTCTCTCGGCGTGTATCTGTGAGTGATGGTCACTGTAGCATCGCCTGGAAGGAAGAGATTGGCAAAGAGCTGTCACATCAAAGGCCTGCAGAGTGCTGACTGCCAGTGCAAACGACTCTGGTACACTGGCAGCAGCACAGATGCTCACCAGCTTCACCTGAGGGTGTAGCACAGGCAGAATGCTCACATCGCTTGCTGGCCACACACAGGAAAAACAACATTTACACTGAACGATTGTCACGGGATCATTTCACTCAGAGTCAGGGACTCACAGAATTGTTTTGGTGGGAAATGAACCTAAGGTGTCTGGCCCCAAATCACATTCCTTATTTCCAAAAATACACAATCAGACTCTTTTGCCATCTTATCCTGTACTCAGCAGAGTAAAAACTACAAAATCCCCAGTTACAAATAGTGACACCTTCTGAGAAACCAAATCAGGGCTTTTTGCCCCTGGAGATCTTAGTGAGGGATGTGTCTGCAGTCAGCTCCTGAAACCAAGAAACTAATTTCACTACCAAAGAGGAAAGGAGAGAAAGAGAAGGCAAACAAACAAAACCCAACCAAACCAAGCCCCTGCCTTCCACAGAGCAGTCCAGAAGCTTACAGACACCTCAGAAAGGGCAGAGCTTCCATTTATTTATGACCAGGCCAAAACAGGAAAATAAACAACTATTTTTACACTACTACTTCTGCTGAAAGAAGAGGAGTAGATGGAAGAGCTGAGATTCTGCATGCTGGTACTGAGCCATACAGCAGAGATGGTCTCTGGGCCTGCCCACACAACCCCAGCTGGGTTGGTAAGGGCTTGGGCAGGGGTTGGACCTGAGCAGATGTTGCCACCTGCAGGACATTGCAGCTTCTACATTCAAAACACCCTAGAAGCAGACCCCAGCTCTTCAGTTTTCACAGGCTCACAGGATGTCAGGGGTTGGAAGGGACCCAAAGAGATCATTGAGTCCAACCCCCCTGTCAGAGCAGGACCAGACAATCTAGCTCAGGTCACACAGGAACACATCCAGACAGGCCTTGAAAGGCTCCAGAGAAGGAGACTCCACAACCCCTCTGGGGAGTCTGTTCCAGTGGTCTGTGACCCTTCCAGTCAAGAAGTTCCCCCTTGTGTTGAGGTGGAGCCTCCTGTGCTGTAGCTTCTATCCACTGCTTTTTGTCCTAGGAGCCTGTTGCAGTGTTTATTCTACCCTGGCGGGAGCCTCTGCTCCTAGCATACAAATTTGGCCCTGCTAAGAAAACTATTGCAAAGGACTGTTCTGTTTCAGCTGTGATTTGGTTTTATGTCCACCTTTCCCATCTTCCTTTCAGCTCCACATCCCTCATCTCATCACACTTTAGCTTTACGGATTTTATTCCATTGTCAGTCTCAGCTTTACCTCAGCTGCCTTCAGTCCTTTCTTCAGTTGCCTTCTGTAGAGCAGCAGAGCACAAAGCCAGCTGCAGAACACCCACCTGAACTTCAGGGACAGCCTAGTCTGCCAGTCTGAAATGAAAACCAACCCAGACAACCCCAGCCACCAGTGTTTATCACCAAGTACCTGACAAATGCATACTTAACACTAATTTAGTGTGAAAGAATAAAGCTGTTCCTTCCTTTTCTAATTGCCAGCTGCTTTATGCTGCACACCGGCACTAGGTGCTAGGAGAACAGGAAAACAACCACAAAAATAAATCCATTTCTTCAGAATAAGAAAGATATCTCCAAGAAGTTCACTCTTTCTCCACCTGGATTCCAGCATCAGTCTTTTAAGGGGCCAGCTGAATGCTTTTCTGTCCCTTGCAATGAATACCCAACACACAACACAGCACCAGTGCCATGGCTGCCAGTGAGGTGTAACATGTCAGCAAACAGAATGTAGGCTGATGACTGGGAAGCACAGCAAAGTTCCTCCACAGGCCAACAAACTGGCAGACAAGCCCCTCAGAACAAGTTGGACTGGCAGGCAGTCAAATCAGAACTACAAACCCAGGATGCAAGCCAACAAAACAGCCAAGGAGCCACCTACCACCAAAGCTGACAGTTCCAGTGTTTAGTTACAGCCAAAAAAAAAAAAAATCACCCAGGCAACTACCACAGGCTTTGTAACAAGTTGCTCCAAGAACTACAGGTCACTGTCGCCTCATTTCCAGCTGAGAAACTCGCAAGTAGCTTGCAACATCCCTCTCTGTGTGGCCTGTTGCAAAGGCAAGCTCTGCTCTCAGTAATCAACACCACCAAAGGTCTGCCAGCGCAGGGCAGAAATGCTGCTCATTTGCCTGGGAATGGGGATGAGACCAGAGCCATGTGCTGCTGCTAATTACAATCCAAACACTGAGAGAAGTTGCAAATAGCCACTTTCCCACAGAGCCTGAATGGAAAAACCAACTCGGTGATTAGTAAGAAGCTTTTAGCGTTTTATTATATTAATAACAGATTTCGCCCCGCTCCCATTAAATAAAATGTGCCTGGGATGAAACATTCCTCTCTACCTCGTTTGCACACACCACCAGGGCAGCTCCTAGCAGCAAAATGAAGCTGCAAAAGGCCTGGTGTGCTATGCAAATGACATTTGGTTTTCTCTCTGCAGCACAGTTACAGCAGCACATGCATGCCTCTCTAAGCAGAATGACTTAAAAAAACCATTTCCATTCCAGCCTCCAATTTCCAGGGGCATATAAAGTGCACTGCAGGAAAATCACACAGAATGTCAGGGGCTATGAAATGCACTGCAGGAAAATCACACAGAATCACAGAATGTCAGGGGCTGGAATGGTCCTCCAAAGCTCATCCAGTCCAATCCCCCTGCCAGAGCAGGATCACCTAGGGCACATCACACAGCAACACACCCAGGCAGGTCTCAAATACCTCCAGAGAGGGAGGTGGTTGGGGCCACATCCTTGGAGCTCACACCAAAAAGGCACTTGGTGGGTCACTGGGATGTACTGACAATCATCACCAAGCCAGCACAGCACAGGAATCATTTCAGACAGCTTTTTTACATCTGTGTGTACCTAGTAGCGTGTATGCATCCATCACAAGCCTGCAATGAATACTACACAAGCAGGAGGATAAGGCAAACAGCTCCACTGCTCTGCACAAATATCACACCAATCTCTGAAGCATTTTAAGGCCACACCATCAGCCTGCCCTCAGCCTTCAAGGCTCCCCAGCTTCCTCTGTTTCAAAGGGAGGACAAAACGATGACATAACTCCAGAGAAAGTCAAGCCCAAAGGCTGAGAATCCATCAGAAAATGTATTACCATACTCATCTCCTTGCTCTATTTGCAAAGACTGTACAAAAACTAAGTTTTCTCTCTTTTATCTGAAGCCTATGGTCAGCTTCAGTGATTGCAGACACTGAAACCAGAGTCATGGACTTACCTCCAGGCCTTTCATGCTCTCCATCAGTGTGTAAAAGCATTGAAATAGGCATTCCAACATTCTTAGATCTTCCAGCTACGACTACATTTTTCCCAAATGTTTGTATTCCTTGTGGGGAAAACAAAAATAAAAGAGAAAAAAAAGTAACACAAAGAAGCTGCATCTCACTGTGCTGTTGTATCCAACCCCTCCTCTCAGTCACCAGGATACAAGGATCTGCTGTCATGGACTCCTGACATCAACATGACTGCAAAATCCACAAGGCTGAACTTGAGGGATTAATCCACCAAACAGCTTTCAACTTCAAGAAACACAACTGGCAGCTCAATCAGGTTCTCTGAATCATCACCCTTTGGAAGGACTTCTTTTCTCCTACCATAAAGGGCAGTGGAGTACTGCATCTAGTTCTGGAGCCCCTAGTACAAGAGGGAAGTGGACATGCTGCAGCATGTCCAGAGAAGGGCCATGAGGATGCTCAGAGGGCTGCAGCACCTTTCCTATCAGGACAGACTGAAAGAGTTGGGGCTGTGCAGGCTGGAGAAGAGGAGGCTCCAGGTGACCTTCTTGTGGCCTTCCAGGATCTGAAGGGGACCTACAAAAAAGCTGGGAAGGGACTTTTTAGGCTATCAGGGAGTGACAGGACTAGGGGGAATGGGGCAAAGCTGGAGGTGGGAAGATTCAGAGTGGACGTGAGGAAGAAGTTGTTCATCGTGAGAGTGGTGAGGCCCTGGAATGGGTTGCCCAGGGAGGTGGTTGGAGCCACATCCCTGGAGGTGGTTAAGGCCAGGCTGGCTGAGGCCATGGCCAGGCTGATCTAGTGTGAGGTGTCCCTGGGGGTTTGCACTGGATGATCCTTGTGGTCCCTTCCAACCCTGACTGATTCTATGATTGATTGTTAGATCTCTCAGTAGGAACACGTGTACTGTACAGTGCCCACTGCTGAATACTTCTGCAGCCATTATCCCTCCTGGTACTGAATTCAATGCTCCCAGTTTTGTTGTTTCTTCCCTTCCCCCAGAGGAATTCAAACCTCCTGTTTGCTAAATAATCAGCAAGCTCACAGGAAGCTGCCTGCAAGGCTATAAAGGGTAGAATGTAAGCTGCCAAAGTGTTTCCCCAAGTGTTCTACACAGACTGCTGTCTACACTTAATTATAGCTATGCTGCTGGCAAAAAGATCTCATCTGCTCGGCACCTCCTTATTACTTAGATTAAGCCTCTAAATGTTTGTTCTTCAATCAGCTCAATATATTTAGGTAACCCACACCTTTTAACTCACACCTGACTTGATCCTTCATTCATTCTCTGAGATAAAAGGAGCTTCCTAGCATCACAGACTTGCTCCTGTTGGAAAAGACCTTCCAAGATTCCTAGATCCATAGAATGGTTTGGAAGGGACCTTAGAGATCATCCAGTTCCAGCCTCTTGCCATGGGTAAGGACAGCTTCCACTAGCCCAGCTTGCTCAGGCCCTCATCCAACCTGGCCTTGAACACACCTCCAGGAAGGGAGCAGCCACAGCCTCCCTGGGCAACCTGCGCCAGTGTTTCCACACTCTGACCATCAAGAATTTCTTCCTCATCTCCAGTCTCCATCTCCAATCCACCGCCCTTTGTCCTATCACTCCCAGCCCTTGTCAGCAGTCCCTCCTCAGCTCTCCTGTCACCCCTCCTGACTGTCAGCGCTGCCCCTGTCCCTCAGCAGGGCAGCCCTGCGCGTGTTTGTGCGCGGCTGAGGCTCTCACCAGTGCGCTGGATGATCTCCCAGACAGCGGCAGCAGTGGCAGGGATGACGGAGGGCTGGTCCAGGCAGAGCCTCCCGATGTTGATGATGTGGAAGCCGTCCACGTCCTTGCCGGGCGCGATGGCGTTGCAGACGGCGCGCTCGTCAATGTGACCTGCGCAGCACAGCGCGCTCAGGAGGCTCCTCATGCCCAGCCACGCGAGCTGGGGCTAGCCAGGGCAGCTGTCAGCGTTCTCAGGAACACTCTGCACCCACCCTGCACACCAGCACCCAGAGCTTCCCCTTCCAAAGCCACCTGCTGCACGGAAACGGTGCCCTTTGGAAGCCCTGCTGAGACATGAGAGCTTCTTCTCCCCATCGGAGTTCTTGACAGAGAGAGTGATTGGCATTGGAATGGGCTGCCCAGGGAGGTGGTGGAGTTGCCGTCCCTGGAGGAGTTCAAGACAAGACTGGATGGGGCACTTAGTGCCATGCTCTAGTTGATTGGGTAGGGCTGGGTGCTAGGTTGGACCGGATGAGCTTGGAGGGCTCTTCTATGATTCTACTCTGTGCTGGTGAGACCACACCTGGAATAGTGTGTCCAGGTTTTGGGCTCCCCAGTTCAGGAGAGACAGGGACCTGTTGGAGAGAGTCCAGCAGAGAGTCATGAGAATAACTGGGGGACTTGAGCATCTCCCCTATGAAGAGACGCTGAGAAGCCTGGGACTGGTGAGTCTGGAGAAGATGGAAAGGAGATCTGATCAATGTCTATCAATATCTGAGGAATGGGTGTCAAGTGGCTGGGGCCAAGCTCTTTTTGGTGGTCAGCAGCAGTAAGACAAGCAACAATGGATACAAACTGGAACAGAGGTTTCACCTCAGCATGAGGAGAAACTTCTTTACAGCTCTTTACTTGGTGTGCAAGATGCCAGGCTCCCCACTTGGGTTACACTTCCACCTTGTGGCCAACTTCTTTCAACAAGTGGCTGAATTCAGTTTGCTTTTGGCACCCTTAAATACCACTTTGCCAGCTACTGCCTAGTGAGATGTTAAGTGAGATTTGATAACAAATTAGGAGAAGGGAAATAAACCCCAAGAACATAGCAGATGCTTTTAGGAACATAGGGTAGAACAGAATAGAATAAGATTAAAATAGAATTGGAATTAGAATAGAATAGGATAGGCCAGGTTGGAAGAGACCTCCAAGCTCAGCCAGTCCAACCTATCCCTAGCCAATGGCACTAAGTGCTCCATCCAGTCCTTTCTTGAACACCTCGAAGAATGGCAACGCCACCACCTCCCTGAGCAGCCCATTCCATTGCCAATCACTCTCTCCGGGAAGAGCTTCCTCCTAACACCCAGCCTATACCTCCCCTGTTACAACTTGAGGTTGTGTCCCACAGAAAACATGAGCAAAGCTTGGGATCACTGTGAGAAAAGCCACAGCAAAGCCTGGAACCACTGTGAGAAAGACCACCTGCTAGACAGCACAACCTGGTGTGGTACAGGGGATGGAAGCAGGGCAAAGCTCTTGGAGATCAAGACAAAACAGAGCAATCTGTTAAAAAGCCTACTTAAAACACAACAGACCCCTCCAATTTCATACTCTTTTTATCTTTACATTGACTGCATATGAGTGCAACAAAAGGTATCACCTACCTGGGAGAGGTAGCTGAACTAATAAACCACTGACTGTTGAATCCTTGTTGAGTTTTACTGTCATATCCAAGAGCTCTTCCTGAGAAATGTCCTTAGGCCTCAGTATGACCTCACTAGAAATGCCTGAAAAAAAGCAAGTAGACACTTATCAGGATCTGGAAATTTACCTACAGACAGCTCAGTCAGTTTGTCCCAAACTCTGCCTGAAGCTTTACAACTGCCTTAAATAACCATGGAGGGCTTGCTCACAACTCTGCCTCCCATGCCTGGTCTTTGATGCTCTTGTTTCTAGATGCCAGGTATAAAACACACAGGAAAAAAACAACCTATAGTTGGGTATAGGAGCTGCAAAATGAAACAACAGCTGAGGACTATTGAAAATAAATCCTTCAACTCTTCTCCACACTGACAGAAACCACACTGGAGGTTCCTCTTCATGGAATCACAGAAGTTGGAAGAGACGTTTAAGATCATTGAGTCCGACCTTCCACCTCAGACCACCACAGACCATCCCTTGGTGTTTTCCTTTTTAACTCTTGATTTCAGAAGATGGAGAGGTCCCAGGCAGCAAAGCACTTGAGCAAATTATTCTTTGACTTGGCCTTACCAAAGGGCTGTTTCTGAGCTGTGACACATACCTACAGCTGCAGCTGCTTTCATCTTGTTTCTGACATAGATGTGACTAGCTGCGTTGTCTCCAACTAGTATGACAGTGAGGTGAGGTCTCCTGTTCCCAAGGGATACCCAGGATTCCACATCCCTTCGTACTTCTTTCAGAACTTGGTTAGCAAGCTTTGTCCCTGAGATAATGGTTGCTTCATCACTAGAAAGACAAAAGGATAGGTCGCCTTTAGCTCAAAAATCTCCCAAACCAGCCACTTCTCAGGGTGAGATCTTCCACCTGAAATATTAGCAAGGGCTTTGACAGGTTTAATTCCTGGTGTTCCAAACATCATCATCACCATCATCATTACTATCAACAACAAGAAAAAAAAAAAAATCAACAGGAAAAAAAAAAAAACAAAAAATATATCAGCAGCAAGAAAAGCAGCAAAACCAAAATAAAAAATAAAAACAATAATAAACCCAACAATAATAAAACCAGCAATTAAAATAACAAGAAAAACACAAGAAAACCACAACCAAAACCACAACCAACGCTACAAAACCATCAATAATAAAAAATAAACTCAATAAAAATACAAAAACCAAGGAAAAAAACCAACAAAACCACACCAAAACAACCAAACCAATAAAAACATCAATAATAAAAACAATAACAAACTCAACAATAATAAACCCAATAAGAAAATCCACAAAAATAACAATAATAAAAATAATAAAACCATATATTTACTAATAAAATTATGTATTTTTATATATCACAAATATTATATTATAGATAACGGTTATGTATTTATAGCTATGTATCTAATTATATATATATCATTGCATATCATGTTAAGACATGATTATATATAATAAAATGATAATACAGTATCACAATAAATTCATTATCAATGTTATTTAATAATAAATTTATCATCTTGATGATGATGATGCTGATGATGATTATTGCCACTGCAAGAACCATCACTTAGGATGATTTCAGCATTTCTTGGATGCTTCCTAGCAAGAGTTTTCAAGCATAGAATCACAGAGGTTAGAAGAGACCTTTGGAGATGGTCAGGTCCAATCTCTAACCCTACTCACCTGGATACAGAGCAAATAATGACATCCTCCCTTGGCCAGCACCCACATTTTACCACGGGTAAAACAATTGTTACTTTCCTTAGAACACAAAGATGATTTTGTTCCTCTCTGACACGCTTAGGTGTGTCCCCAGTGAGCAGCTATTCATGCACTACCATTCTGCTGGTCTGCTTCACTGAACTCAGAAATGGCACATGAATACTTCAGGCTTACGCTTACACCACACACGCTTCGGTTCCACAAAAGTGAAACCTCAACAGGTGGCACATCCAGAAATGTCCTACAAGGAATTCTGTCAGCGGGGATGATGACCTGTCTAGCTGCTCTTTGTTACAGCAAGCCAACACACTGTTCATCCCAAGAATTACTTCAATGAATTAAATGTAATCCCCATAATTAATCACTTTATTCCTACACCTGCTGGTTGACTACTTCGATTTTTGGTGCTTGAGCTTTGCTTGGCATAAACTGAAGTTTATGCCACCGTAGTACTTCACCTCTCTTTTCTAGAAAGACAGCAGGACTTACTATTTCTCTGAGTTTTAAGACTAGAGCACAAACTCAGCAGATCACAGCAACAGCCATTACCTGTTGCACAACAGAAGTGGAGGTTTAGTTCCACAGACTTCTAGGGAAGAAGACAAATAGACAGAAAAGGCTCAGCCGATTAAAAACTGTTTGATGAGGTATTAAGAGAACAAAAGCATGACCGGAGAGCAGCCCTGAGGAACAGGACATGGGGATCTGGGGTGATGAAAAGCTCAACATGAGCCTGCAGTGTGAGTGCAGCCCAGACAGCAACTGTGTGCTGGGCTGCAGCAAGAGCAGCTGTGACCAGCAGGGCAAGGGAGGGGATTCTGCCCCTTTGGTCTGCTCTCCTCACACCCCACCTGCAGCACTGTCTGCAGCTCTGCAGCCCTCAACACAAGAAGGACATGGAACTGTTGGAGCTGGTCCAGAGGAGGCCAAGATGCTGAGAGGGCTGCAGCAGCTCTGCTATGAGGACAGGCTAAGAGAGTTGGGGCTCTGCAGCCTGGAGAAGAGAAGGCTTCCAGGAGACCTTGGAGTGGCCTTCCAGGATATGAAAGGGGGCTACAGGAAGGCTGGGGAGGGACTATTGACAAGGGCTTGTAATGACAGGATGAAGAGAAATAGGTTTAAACTGGCAGAGGGGAAATTGAAACTGGATGTTAGGAGGAAGTTGTTTGCAGTGAGGGTGGCGAGACACTGGCACAGGTTGCTGAGGGAAGCTGTGGAGCACAGAATCACCCAAATGTGATCAAAGATCATATTGGATGATTCTGTGCTCTACAACCTCCCTGAAGATGTTCAGGACCAGGCTGGATGAGGCCTTGAGCCACCTATTTTAGTGGGAGGTGTCCCTGCCTGTGGCACAGGGGGGTTGGAACTGGCTGAGCTTTGAGGTCCCTTCCAACCCAAACCATTCTGTGACTCTATGACATCCCTCATTGCCTGACTGCTCTGAACACCTAAAGCGGAAACATTTCACCTCTGGCAGGCCTGCGCCCTCACACAGCCCTCCCACAGACGGCAGTGCTCTTCAGCACAGCTTAAAACACTCACCTGCAATCACTGGGGCTTGGAATTGGTTTGGGCTGGAAGGGACTTTTAAAGGTTATCCAGTCCAAGTCGACGGTGAGAGGCCTGGCAGAGCTGCCATATGAGGGCTGGGTTTGCTCAGCCTTGAGAAGGCTCAGCAGAGGCCTCATCATCACGGACCAGCACATAAAGGGTGGCCACCAGCAGTGTGGAGACTCCCTTTTTCCAAGGAGTCATCAGGGAAAAGACTAGAGGTGATGGGGACGAGTTGCCGCAGGGGAGATTCCCACTGGACTCCGTAAGAACATTTGTCCCCACAAGAAACACGCAGACATCCGCAGTCATTCTCTGTAGATCCAGTGCCAGGCTCCGTCAGGCCCCAAGAGCAAGGCCACCGCACCCTAGTACCTCAGAGAGCCTGGAGGGATCAGGGTAGCCTAAGGATCACCTCAGGATCCCGCCGGACGCCCCACGGGGCCGAAGCGGTAAGGGTCTGGGCGGCAGCGGCCCTCAGCCCCGCGCACCCCTCAAATCCCGCCGGGGATGGCAGCGCCGCAGCCCTCAGCTGCCCGCTCCCGCCCACAGCCGCCCTTGGCGCCAAGGGCCGCGCCTCACGCCGCAGCCAGCGGCACCACCGCTCGCCCCTAGGCCCCTTTCAGCTCGGGGCCGCCCATGCCGGCCGGTGCAGGGCGGCTGCCGGCCGCTCCGCCGCGCTTCTCGCCTCACCGGGAGGAGGAGGCGGGAGCGAAGATGAAGCTACCCCGAGCGTACCTGGCAGCGCTGCGAGGGGAGCTGCTGGTGCTGTAGGCGGCCCGGGGCAGGGGCCGAGAGAGGCTCCGCCACCTCCTCAGCGGTGCCAAGCCCGGGCGCAGCACGGAGCCGGAGGAGGAGAAGGCGGCAGCCGCCGCCGCCATGTCGGGCCCGACCGACGGAAGCGGCGCCTCAAGCCGGCGGCGAGGGGAGGAGCAAGGGCGAGTAGCGGGCCCGGGGCGGAGCAAGGGGCGAGTAGCGGGCCCGGGGCGGAGCAAGGGGCGAGTAGCGGGCCCGGGGCCGCCGCCCTGAGGGGCTGGGCGCGGGAGGAGCAGGGGCCTGGGGGCAAGGCCAGGGCAGCGCCCGCGGGAAGCTGAGGGCTCGGAGCTTGCATCCCAGAATGTTAGAAGTTGGAAGGGACCTCCAGCGATCATCCATTCCCAAAGCAGGATCCCTTAGGGTAGTTTGCCCTGGAGGGCATCCAGGCAGGGTTTGAAAGTCTCCAGAGAAGAGGACTCCACAACCTGTGTGGGCGGCCTGCTCCAGTGCTCCGTTACTGCAGCTGTAGAGAAGTTTCGCCTCATTGAGGCTCCTTTTGGGGTGCCAGGGGGGCGGCAGCTGTGTACTGACAACGCTGGGGGCAAGGAAGCTCCTGTCTCTGACCCGGCCCCCCCGACAGGGCCCAGCAGCTGCTGCTGCTGTTTGTTGTCTCAAGCACATGCATTGGCTTGCCCGGGACAGGAGTGCACATGCAGATGGTTTCCTGGAGCTAATCACCACATGTACGTATTTATTACAGCAAAGCTCTGGGGTTGGCTCTGAGGGGTTCCTGGTAGCCTTTGAGGGGTTTCTGGTGGTCTCTGAAGTATCTCCGGTCTAAGATGGTGTCCTCTGGTTGCATTTTGGTGCTGAGTTTGCAGAGTTTGCAGGAACTTTGGTTTCCAGCCTTCACGGTATCTGAGGATGGCCTAATCTGGGCTCCCTTATCAAAGAAGTGAGGTTCCTCCTTATCTGCTGTTTGTGACAGAGGATTCCATGTGCACAGCTGCTCTTTGCTACAAAGGCCTCGTTTCCACTGGGATCAGTTTTGTCGCTGTCAATAGCCCAAGGCAGGTGGATGCAGTGGGTTTGTGTGCTAGGGTATGACTTTTTGCCCCGACCTCTAAGATCATCAAACCCACCTGGCAACCCAAAACCACCATGGCCGTTAAACCATGCCCGTTTCTGGTACACCTCCGGGCTGAAGACGTTGGCCTTTCTCAGGGTGCCATGACCTGGCACTCGCAGTACCTGCTGCGGACTCAGGCCGGATGTAAGCTGGGCGAGCTGTTGGCGCGCCCTGGCCAGCCCTGCCATGCGCACGGTGGCCACCGGAGGGCGCTCAGCGCACACCTTGGCCTGGCTCGCCGCTGCTGCTGCTGCAGCTGCTGCCGCCGCCGCCCTCTGCGGCTGCGCTGCGCGGGCAGGCGGAGCGGGTTGGCAGTGTGGGGCTCAGCGCTAGGCTGCAGGAGCGCCGATCGAGGCTGCGGATCACGGAGAAATCCGGGACAGGCAGGCACTGGAACAGCGTTGCTAGGGAGGTTGTGGATGCCCCCTTCCTGGAGGTGTTCAAGGCTGGATGAGGGAGGCTGTGGCCCAGGGAGGTTCTGGCTGCTCCCTCCCTGGATGTGTTCAAGGCCAGGCTGGGTGAGGTCTTGAGCGACCTGATCTAGTGGGAGGTGTCCCTGCCTATGGTGGAGGGTTGGAACTGGCTGATCTTTAAGGTCTCTTGCAACCTAAACCATTCTATGGTTCTATGACTCTATCTTGGAGGTCTCTCCCAACCTGATTGACTCTGTGGTTCTACAGGAAGGCTGAGGAGGGACTACTGACAAGGTCTTGTGATGACAGGACGAGGAGGAATGGGTTTGAACTGGCAGAGGAGAGATTGGAACTGGATGTTAGGAGGAAGTTCTTTGCAGTGAGGGTGGTGAGACACTGGCACAGGTTGCCCAGGGAGGTTGTGGCTGCTCCTTCCCTGGAGGTGTTCAGGGCCAGGCGGGATGAGGCCTTGAGCAACCTGTTCTAGTGGGAGGTGTCCCTGCCTATGGCACAGGGGGGTTGGAACTGGATGATCTTTGAGGTCTCTTCCAACCTAAACCATTCTGTGATGGAGAAGAGTCTGGAGAAGAGAAGACTGAGAGGGGATTTAATCAATGTTTATAACTATCTGAGGGCTGAGGGTCAGGAGGGGAGGGACAGACTCTGCTCACTTGCTCCCTGGGATAGAACAAGGAGCAATGGATGGAAGCTGCAGCACAGAAGGTTCCAGCTCAACACAAGAGGCAACTTCTTGACTGTAAGGGTCCCAGAGCACTGGCACAGGCTGCCCAGAGAGGCTGTGGAGTCTCCTTCTCTGGAGCCTTTCAAGGCCTGTCTGGATGTTTTTTGTGTCACCTGAGCTAGATTGTCTGGTCCTGCTCTGGCAGGGGGGTTGGACTTGATGATCTGTTTGGGTCCCTTCCAACTCCAGCCAACAACCCAACACCACCACAGCCACTAAACCGTGTCCCCAAGTGCCATGGCCAAAGGTTTCTTGAACACCTCCAGGGATGAGGACTCCACCACCTCTCTGGGCAGCCTCTTCCAATCCCTGAATGCTCTTTCAGCAAATAAATTTTCCCCCATCTCCAACCTAACCCTCCCCTGGCTCAATTTCAGGCCATTGCCTCTCCTTCCATCACCAAGGGAGAACAGCTCAAGCCCCAGTGCTGTATTGCTGGTGTTATCTGTGTCACACTCTCTAAGCTTGTGGCATTTTCTTTTCTGAAAACGTCTGTGTTGTCCCAACTCTGCCTGAAAATGATGTGGACCTCACATTCCCTCATACATCTGCCCAGTTTCACTGTCCTTTGTGAGGAGCTGGGGATGTGGCAGCAGTAATGTGCCGTGGGTGCAAAGTTCCTGTCTCTTTATACTTGGTGTTGGTGTTTTTATGGCACAAAGTTTCTGTCCAGCAGAGCTGAAATTCTCTACCTTTCCATCACTAACTTTTTGTTCTGTTTTTAAATTTTTTATTTCTTCAGGCCAGGCCAGATGGTTGCTACCCAAGGTTTACTTCTGGAGGCTGAAGAAGTGTTTCCTTCTGAGCCGAGGGTGGAATGTTGGCGTTCATGACTGAGGTGAGAGCTGATTGAATGTTACGAGCAGGGCTGGAAAGGGCTGGAAATCACCTGGGGAAAAGCTGCAGGCAACTTGGTGGGCTGGGCTTGGCGAAAGACAGAGACAGACTTGTGTTAGGTTGCTCTGAGCACTCTTCTTTTTGGGACACACCTTTATGTGCTGAGGAGAGTTGGTAAATTGATCCCCATGGCCTAAGGGGTGAGATATCACTGTTGGAGAGTCTGTATGCTGCCGGCAGACTGGGATCAGCTGGAGTGTTACAGAAGGAATGCTGCAGTGGGTCTGTGAAAATCTGTATTTGATCCTGGCTCTTGTCTCTTGGAGAGAGGGATGGGGGAGAAAATGTCCAAAGAAAGTTCTGGTTTGGTTTTAGTGGAGAAAGAAAAAGGATCCATTTATGTGGTATTAAAAATCTAGTTGGCTATCCTTGTGCTGAGCAGCAGTGTTGGTCCTGGAAAGAAGGTGGTGCTGGTTCTCAGGATCACAGGCTCACAGGATGTCAGGGGTTGGAAGGGACCCAAAGAGATCATCAAATCCAACCCCCGTGCCAGAGCAGGACCAGACAATCTAGCTCAGGTCACACAGGAACACATCCAGACAAGCCTTGAAAGGCTCCAGAGAAGGAGATTCCACAACCTCACTGTGGAGCCTGTGCCAGTGCTCTGGGACCCTTCCAGTAAGGAAGTTCCCCCTTTGTGGTGATGTGGAACAAATTAAAGGGCCAGAAGTTAGAAAAGTCTAAAGCAGCAGTTTCAAATTTCTCCATGAAAATGTTCTGCTTCCACAGTCTGCAGCTGTGGAGAGTAAAGCACTTTGCTCACCACCCACCTAAATATCATAGAATTGTAGAACTGGTTTTGGTTGGAAGAGACCTTTTAAGATCATCAGGTCCAACCTTCAAGCCGAGACCTCTTAAGCTAATATCAATTAAAGCTGGGATTTGGAACCTCTCTTTCGGGCTCCACTTTTTACACCAAGAAGAGTAACTGCAGGGGTTAAATCTAGTTGTAAGTTGCAACCCTAGCTGCAATTTGATGGTCTATAGGAATTTATCTGAGGCTCTTCAGGGTCCTGTCAAGCTTTACTGTCTTAGTGTCTGGAGAGTTTCAAAGGCCCTAATGATAAACCATCCTAAATCCCTCAAGGACTTCAAGTCAAGAGAGGCTTTTGATGTCTCTTGTTTTACTAGGGTTTCTTGTTGGGCAATCTATGTCCATGGTGAAAATGGGTTGGGAGGCAAAAATCCAGAGTTGCACAAGAGATTTCCATTGCTATTTCAGTAGATTAAGTGCATCTGAAGGAAAACAGATGCCATAGAGCAGGAGGGAAGAACTGCAGCAATCTGCGCTGAGCCACAGTTTTCCAAAGTCACATCTAAACCAGACATCTCTTGCAGGAGGTTAACTTAGCTCTTTGGGCTCTCGTCAGTCTTTTAGTCCCAGTTTTTGGTGTGCACCAAGCAGTGAAAGCAAAAATTCTGCCATGGAGATTTGGAATTTGGCCAGTGCCTGCTGCTCTGGTCAAGGGAAGCTGGAATCCATGTATTCCCAAGACAGACAAGCTGCAGCTGGTTCTTTCTGACAGACATCACAGAAACATCCAGGTTGGAAAAGCCCCTCAGGATCACCAGGTCCTACTCTACAAGGTACACCCTAAACCATATCCCCAAGCACCACATCCAAATGACTTTTAAACACATGCAGAGTTGGTGACTGCACCACCTTCCTGGGCAGCTCATTGCAATGCTTGACCACTCTCTGCAAAAAAATTCTTCCTAATGTCCAGTCTAAACCTACCCACTTGCAACTTGAGGCCATTCCCTCTTATTCTATCACTACCTGTGAGAAGAAACCATCAGCATCCTCTCCACAAGGTCCTTTCAGACAGCTGCAGACAGCAATGAGGTCTCCACTCAGCCTTCTCTTTTACACACTAACCATCCCCAGCTCCTTCAGTTGCTCCTCATCAGATTTATTCTCCAGGCCCTTCCCCAGCTTCCTTGTCCTCTGCACTCACACCAGCACCTCAACATCCCTGTTGTATTGAGGTGCCCAAAACTGAACATGATACTCGACATATGCACACAATACTTGAGGTTTCCTCCATCAGCTGCTGGAGGAAAACCATTAGGTGTGTAGATGCACCCAGGTCTGCTGGGCGGTGGCCAGCACGGACACGACTCTCTCAGGGTTGTGGAGATGGAGCAGTAACTTCAGGTCACCTGTAAATGGCAGGAGAGGATCGTGGGATGGAAAGGGAAGAAGATGTTTCATACTGTCTGTCCATGGGTGTGTTTTGGCACTGCAAGGTCAGGGATGGATGTTGCATACCCACAGCGATTTGCTAGTGGTGGTGAAGGAGGCAGGTTTTCATCTGCCTTAGTTTTGCCCTGCCCTGCTTCATCCAAAAGCAGGGTCCTTTGTCGTTGCAGTGCAGTGAGGTGGCACCTATCCATGGCCCTCTTTTCCGCAAGAGAATGAGAAGGGTAAGGGATAAATCATCCGACTTCTGACAGTGGTAGACTGCAGAACGAGAGGGGTTGGAAGTGACCTCTGTTGGTCACAGAGTGAAGTACATGACTCGCATGGCAACAGCCACTCGATGGGACTGAAGGTCCATCCCGCCCAGGTTTCTGTCCAAAAGCTTGCTTCTAGGAGAGGGTTGAAGAACAGGCTGGGCATTGGCAGGACTTTCCCAGAACTGCTCTGTACTGCCAGTGCCTGAGCTAGGCAGCGTCTGGGGGTTTTCTGCCTTCTGCCTGCACATTATCCATAGGAGACTCCTGTAAGCTCCTGAAATTCACAACAGCCTTTGCTTAGCTCCAAGTTGTGTGATAAACCAGCCTGGCTGCTGCAGTCCTGAGGCAGGAGCACAGCAGGAACGCAGGTGTGGGTCACTTGGTGTAGTGGGTGTTCAGGGCAGCCCTCTTTGGGAAGCACTCCTTTCAATGCCCTTCCTTCTCCCCTCTCCTGGGAGCAGCACAGTGCTGCCCCAGCACAGCCTTGGCTGTCATTCCCACCTGAAGTGCTGCGTTTTGGACCTCTTTTTGCATGAATCAAACCACCCTGCAACAGACAAGTGGGACAGGATAGGGAACAGACCCTGTTATGGTTTTAACAGAGCCCTCTTCTGGCTGTGTTTTTGGCGCCATAGTGTTCAGACACTGCTGGAGTTTTCGACAAGGAACAGAAAAAAATATTTTTATTGCAGCCTTATTTCATTACATGATTGTTTCGTGGGAAATCCTCCCATCGATGTGAATACCAATTCCCAAAGCAGAATGTGGTGAACTGCTCTTTCCCTCTGGATTCTGACACTATGTCATACAAGCAGACACAAAATATCTCACCTCTTTGGGAGATTTTGCTGTTCACTTACAGCTTGTGTGTAAACACCAAATATTTCACCTGAAAAGGAGCAAACTGCCCAGCCCCAATAGGATTTTGGCAGAAGCTAAAGCCATCTCAGCAGGAAGCCTCACACTTTTGTGGAAGTTCTCAAAGTGCCCCAAATGTTGAAGAGGGAGAGACTTGAAGAGCAAGCTTCCTGTAATTCCATTGTGCTCACAGGTCCCAAGGCTTCCACAGTAGCCCTTAGGGAGCTGCAATGGTGGAAAAAAAATGTTCTGAGCCCGAGGCTCCTTCAGGCACTTGAGGCAGCAGGTTGAGTGTGGCAGCACCACGCTTGCACTTGCTTCAACCATCTCATTTCAACCACACCATCAGCTAGCAGAGCTGGGCCACCTATCCACGTTTCCAAACTGGCGTTCTGGGATTCCTTTATTGCCATCTAAGCCTAAGCAGGCACTCCAGTGCCAAGGGGCAGGCATCAGTCATTGCAAGGTGGTCCCACTCCAACCTCTGTGGTCTGCAGGCACTGGCACAAGGGTCTCCACGATGGCCCCATCTTGTTTTTGGATATTGATGCTGTCTGTAAGAACTTGTTGGCAAATAGTATTTGGAGAGGAGGAGTTTGTGCAGAGGCTCTCACTGAGGTAGTGAGGACTGCAGAGAGGTGTCTGGCAAAGTCTGTGTTGCCTTAGCAAACTGCTTCAACCACTTTATCCTAGTCAATAAATACATAGGAATGGGCAGTAATAAATATGAGGGGAAGGGAGGGAAGGGTCTCAAGGGGAAGTGATCATAGAACAGCTGGTCCATAAACTCATCGGAAGTGAAGAGCTAGGCTGTTAGCTTCTTCCAGCATGCATCTTCACCAGCAGCTTCACTTGGAGATGTTTGCTCCTCAGAGCTGCTTATGTGAACTGCAACAGGCATTAATCAAGCCACAAAGCCAATTAGGAGATCTTGCATTCCCCACACACCGAGTCCCACAGGAGATGTGTCTTCTGGAGAGTTGCCTGCTGGTGGTGGCACAACCAGGCAGATTGCCCTCCAGAGACCAGTGGCAGTTACTCCTGGGACACCCGGGCTCATTTCACACCCAGCCAGGAGCTACCTTGGCCTCCGGGTGGGCTGGGGCTAGGGTGGGCTCCCGCTGGTTCTTGTTGAGGAGCCTGGTGAGGATGAGCTTGACCCAGGGTGCGGAGGGGTTCAGGCAGAGCATCTGTCCCTGCTTCGTCGTGGCTCTGCAGGGTGGCAGAGGGGGTTAAGACCAGGATTGCAGTGAGCCCGGGGCCAGGATGATGATTGGGAACTGGGGCGAGGGCTGCAGCTGGGGTGAGGACCAGGATCAGGGTGAGAATCAAGGCAGGATGAGGACCAGGACCGGAATGAGGACAGGGATCGGGTGAGGACTGGGACTGGGATGAGGAATGGGGCCGGGGTAAGGACTGGGGAGCAGGTGAGGACCGGGACAGAGATGAGAACTGGGACTGGGACGAGGAATGGGGCCGGGGTGAGGACTGGGGGCCGGGTAAGGACCGGGACGGAGATGAGGACTGGGGAGCAGATGAGGAGCGGGTCCGGGCACTTACATGACCTCGGGCACGGAGCAGTGTGGTCCCTCGGCGAGCAGCTCGATGCGGGCCAGCCGCCGCGGCGGGACGACCTCGGTGACGACTCGCAGGCAGCGGCAGCGCAGCTCCCCGGCCAGCGGCACCCCTGGCAGCGGGAGGAGCCGCCTGAGCCCCGGCTCGGGACCCCCGCGGCACCCCCCGGGACCCTCCCGCAGCCTCTTACCCTGGCAGACGGCGGCGGAGGCGGCCAGCAGGATGGCGAGCAGCAGGCGGAGGCTCGGCCCCATGGCGCTGCTGGCTGCGGTAAGCGGCGGGGCGGCCGCGCTGTCCGCGGGGCTTTTATCCTGCTGCTGCCGGCAGCCGCCGGGCAGGAGAAACGTGATTCAGCCGCCGTCACCGACCCTGCCTCCTCCCTGCGCATCCTCGCCCGCTCCCCTGCCTGGCACCTGCCGGCTTGGCATGGCTCGCCACGGCTTGGCAACGATGCCCGTTCCGTGCCCCGCCGGTCCCCTTGCCCGCTGCTTCTGGCTGCCCCGGTGGGCTCCGCTTACCGGGAACCCAGCAGCGCCGGTGCCAGCTGTGGAGTTCATGCAGAGACAGACTCTAGTTTAGACACCAGAATTTGGATGCTAAGGACAGGGACTTGCTGGAGAGGAGAGAGCAAAGGGCTGCAGAGATGCTGAGGGGACTGAAACAACACTGTGATGGGGAAAAACTGGAAGAATTGGGGCTTTTTAGTCTGGAAAAGAACAGCCTGAGGGGGATCCCATCAGTGCCGATCAATACTTCAAGAGTGAGTGTCAGGAGGGTGGGACCAGGCTTTGTTCAGTGGTGCCCAGCAACAGGATCAGGGGTAACAGGCACAAACTTGACCATCAGAAGTTCCATTTAAATTTGAGGAGGAGCTTCTGTAACTTAAGGGTGCTGGAGCCCTGGAGCAGGCTGCCCAGAGAGGTGGTGGAGTCTCCATTTCTAGGGACATTCCAAATCCACCTGAATGTGCTCCTGTGTGACCTTCTCTAGGTCACACCTAGACACCTAGACCTCATGCCTTGGCAGTGGGGTCGGAATGGATGACCTCCAGGGCTCCCTGCTAACCCCTACCATTCTGTTTGACTCTGTGTATTGAATTTAGCCCAGCCCATTTTTTTTTCCCCACAAGTTCCCAAGCCTAAAAATGCAAGCAGAAACAGAGACATAAAATCCTTTGTGTAAAGAAGTTCCCATCCCAGTTGATTTCTCTGCCAGACACACAGATCCAAGTGCTGTGGATTTAGTTGTTAGCCAAAAAGCAGAGAGCCCTGACTGCCATGGGAGCAGGGAGTGGTAGGGGCCCTCTCCAGCCTGCTGGAAAGTGGTCAAGGCTTAAAGTCTGCCTCTGAGGAGCAGGTGCAGTCCAGAGGTGCCACAGCCATCCCACCCTTTCCTCCCCGTCCTTGGAGATCATGCAGTGCTTTCTTTCAGTCCTCTTGCTTTGCTGTGGGCTGCTGCTGTGCTTTCTGGGCCAGTGAAGACCGATCAGAATTTTCCCCTTAAGATCTTTCCAAAGATGTAATAATTGTGTGATTTTTTTTTCCCCTTGGTCTGGGCAGCAGAAAAGAACCAATTTGATGTTAGGCAATGGACACCTCATTTCCTTTGGCTTGGGCAGGTGGAGCAGACCACAGAGGCTGATTTATCAGTGTGGTGTCTGCAAGCTTGTAAATCAGCTCCCTGCTTAATTGCAAAATATCCCCAGGAAGAGGGAAGCTGAGAGCAGTTTTGTGTTCAGAATTTGTCTGTCAGGTGTTTCCCTGCAGGGCAACCAATTTCCCTGCCTCCCTGGTAAAATACCTCGATCCTGTCTATCTGTAGTTCCTTTTGCCTTGCTCCTGAGGTTGCTGAGGGAACTGCAGGTTGTAGCTCAACAGGTAAGCACCAAGTCATAGAATCATAGAATAAGTCAGGGTTGGAAGGGACCACAAGGATCAGCCAGTTCCAACCTCCCTGCCATGCCCAGGGACACCCTATCCTAGATCAGGCTGCCCACAGCCTCAGCCAGCCTGGCTGCAAACACCTCCAGGGATGTGGCCCCAACCACCTCCCTGGGCAACCCATTCCAGGCTCTCACCACTCTCATGGTGAAGAACATCCTCCTCACATCCAGTCTGAATCTCCCCACCTCCAGCTTTGATCCTCATTCCTGCCTCATTCCTGCCTATCTGTAGTTCCTTTTGCCTTGCTTGTGAGGTTTCTGAGGGAACTACAGGTTGTAGCTCAACAGGCAAGCACCAAATGCTAACCTGGATGCTAGATCCTTTCTTCACACTGCCCAAACTCACCTACGACCCTGCCTGTTGCTGTGAAAATTCCATAGAAGGCACCATGGGAAAAGGACATTTTCTAGGTGAGAACCCCATGCCTCCAAAAGTAGTCAGAGCAGAGCCTGAAGTAATGTGCTTGGGTGTGCCAGATGCAAAAGGATTGTGAGGACATGGTCTGTTTTCAAACACATGGCCTCAAGCTGTGCCAGGGCAGGTTCAGGTTGGGTATGAGGAAAAATTTCTTCCCAGCAAGGGCTGGAACAGGCTGCCCAGGGAGGTGGTGGAGGCCCCATCCCTGGAGGGGTTGATGAGAGGTGTGGATGCAGTGTTGAGGGATGTGGTTTAGTGGCAGTGGCTTATAGAAGCAGTGGTGGGGTTGTGAGCTCTGGGTGAGTAGTTGGACTTGGTGACCTCAAAGGTCTCTTCCACCTTATAGTAGCCTTCCAGTATCTGAAGGGGGCCTACAGGAGGGCTGGGGAGGGACTATTGACAAGGTCTTGTAATGATAGGATGAGGAAGAATGGGTTTAAGCTGGCAGAGGGGAGAGTGAAATGGGTTGTTAGGAGGAAGTTCTTCACAGTGAGGGTGGCAAGACACTGGCATGGGTTGCCCAGGGAGGTTGTGGCTGCTCCCTCCCTGGAGGTGTTCAAAGCCAGGCCGGATGAGGCCTTGAGCGACCTGATCTAGTGGGAGGTGTCCCTGCCTATGACACAGCGGGGGTTGGAACTGGATGAGCTTTGAGATCCCTTCTAACCTAAACCATTCTATGATCTGTGGGCTGGTTTCTGGCACTCCTCTCCCCGTCTTTCACGTTCCCAGTCATCTCCTGCCTGGTGGCAGTTGATAGGATGGGGAGTCATGTGGTGGCTTTTGTTTGTTTGGGAAGAGCTGTCCCACAGCAGCAGTTTGTGTTTCTTTCTGTGGCGTGTTCTGTGCAAACAGGTTTGCTGCTGGGGCTCCGAGCGCCGGCGGCTTGGATTTCAGGCTAAGGACTTCACTTGTTGCTTCAAGCCCTCCTCATGCTGACGTCTGTGGCAGCTTAGCTGAGGCTGCTTTTCATCCAGTTCTGCAGCCCCTGTTCCAAGAAAGAGATGGACATGCTGGAGTGTGCCCATGGAGAAGGGCCATAAGGATGCTCAGAGGGCTGGAGCACCTCTGCTATGAAGACAGACTGAGACCCCCTCCAGCCCCTCCACGTCCTTCTTGGAGTGAGTGGCCCAAAACTGAACCCAGGATTTGAGGTGTGGGCTCATTAGTGCCCTTTACAGTGGCACAATCACTTCCCTCTTCCTGCTGGCCACACAGGCCAGGATGCTGGTGTCCTTCTTGGCCACCTGGGCACAGTTCTTGCTGGTGCTCATGGACATCCATCCTGTGGGGTGGCCGTGGCGTGAGCTGTGCCATGATTCAGCAGCATTCAGCAGCTGAGCTGGGACAGGATTGCTTGTGAGGGGAGATGTGAGCGCCGAGCAGCTCGTGACAGCCACAGGGATGTGTCAGGCAGGCAGAAAGTCACTGCGCAGAGAGGTGAAGAAGCTGTGAGATTGCTTCACCATACCAGAAAGGAAATTCTCCTCAATCAGCAAATGTGGCCTGGTGACAGATGGGTAACATCTGCAGTACTGGTGAAGGAGCTTCTTTGCCCACTCATTTCCCTGTGATGTAACCCAGGGCTTTGTTTGACGCTCAGAACATCGATTGATGGGCTTAGGATATCTCCACTCTCTGACACATCAAACTCCTCAAGAGCTGCCTTTGACTTTTGGCCCAGACTAGAGCTTTGGGAAGTCTTGCGCAAACACCCCCCACACCGAGAGAGCAGGAGAGGGAGGAAACTCAAGATGTACCCAGACTCAAATGCCTCCTGTGCTCAGAAGCACTGCTCAGTCACATCCCCCCAGGGTGTGCTAGGCCAATACAGCTGGCTCATACTTTGGGAGGCATTATCAGGACATTGCTGTAGGAAAAAAAAAAAGGCAACACAAAGTCAGATGAACACCATTTGTGCTGCTCTGCTCTGGGGAAATGAGAACACCTTCTGCTGCTTCCAGTGCTGCTAAGAGTATAGGCTGAGGGAGCTGGGACTGTTCAGCCTGAAGAAGACAAAGCTCCAGGGAGACCTTAGAGCAGCCTGCTAGTACCTGAAGGAGACCTACAGGAAGGCTGGGGAGGGACTGTTCAGAAGGGCCTGTGATGATAGGATGAGGGACAATGGTTTGAAACTGAAGCTGGGCAGATTTAGGAGGAAGTTCTGCATGACAGAGGTGGGGAAATACTGGGACAGATTGTGATGCTTATCCACCCCTCCACACCTTTGAAATAACCCAGGCTAGACTCAGCCAGCTGGAAGTTAAGGAATGAAGCTTTATATTCACAGCTTTGCATAATATACAAGCAAAGATTTACAACATATTACAGATGTTTACAGATACATACAGTAAAGAGGTAATACAGAAACACCATAGCCCTCACAGGGATCAGGGTCCCTAAGATGGGTTCCCAACCACTCTCTCACCTTCCTCCCACCACCCAACCTTATCCCAGTATCTGTCTTACGTGCCAGGTAAGCGAGGAACATCAACCAGGGAGGTTAGCAGCAGGAAATTGGTTAGTTGAGTTGGACAGATCCAGCAAGAAGCCAGGCAGAGAGAGATCAGCAGCCAGACCGACCCTGAGCAGCTGTCATTTATCTATGCTTTGGTTCTTACCCTTATATGTCTCAGCAAACCTATGAGTGGAGTAGACACAATTTTGTTTCCCTTTCTCAGCCTGTAATCTAATTTCTCATTAAAATCCTCCAGTTAGCCTCAAACCAGCACACAGATTGCCCTGGGATGGGGTTGAGGCCCCATCCCTGGAAACATAGAATCATAGGATCACAGAATCAGTTAGGCTTGGAAGGGACCACAAGGATCAGCCAGTTCCAACCCCCCTGCCATGCCCAGGGACACCCTACCCTAGATCAGGCTGCCCACAGCCTCAGCCAGCCTGGCTGCAAACACCTCCAGGGATGTGGCCCCAACCACCCCCCTGGGCAACCCATTCCAGGCTCTCACCACTCTCATGCTCAACAACTTCCTCTTCACCTCCAATCTGAATCTCCCCACCTCCATTTCAAGATCAGACTCGATGTGGCCCTGAGCAGCCTGCTCTGGTTGGAGGTGTCCTTGCTGCCCACAAAGGGGTTGGACAAGACAACCTCTGAGGCTCCCTTCCAACCCAATGCAAACTGTGATACTGTGTAGTTCTGTAATGTCCTGCACCACTGGAGCCAACAGAGAGGTCTTTGGTGAAGGCTGTGATGAGGAGACAATTGAAATGGTGTCTGTGTGCTCCACAATGTCACTGTACAGAGACTCTGCTTAGAGTTCAGAGGAAGATCATTCAGGCTCAGCTCTAAGGAATGACTGAGGGGCAGTGGCTTTGAGATGGCAGAGGGGAGATTGAAGTTGGTGATTGTGAAGAAATTCTTTGCAGGGAAGGTGGGGAGATACTGGCACAGGCTGCCCAGGGAGGCTGTGGATGCTCCCTCCCTGGTGTTGAAGGCTGAGTTGGATGAGTGTGAGGTGTCCCTGCCCATGGCAGAGGGGCTGGAAGTGAATGATGCTTAAGGTTCCTCCCAGCCCGACCCATGCTGGAACCCCATGAACTCTTTCCAGGGTAATCTTACCCAGGATTATGCCCTGGGTAATTAGCTGAGCTCTGCGAAGGGGATCAGCCCAACCTCCTGGCCAGGCTTTTCCATCAGCAGGGACCTTCCCCTCCCTTTTCCATCTGACACAAGCTGGTCATTAGTTGCTGGTGAGACATGAATGAGGACTGATGAAGGCCATAGGCAAGCTCTGCCCTTGCACTGCTGCCTCCTGGAAGCGGGGATAAGAAAGGGAGGCAGATCAGATTGGTTCCTTACAGCAGTGAGCATGAATCAGGGAGGCCTGAGGAGAAGGAGTAAGTTTGAAGGCATCTATCGGTCATGAGGTTAGTGTGTCAGCAGGTCTAGCTGGTGACACAAAGCTTCTAGAGGCAGTCAGAGGTGATCTTCTGAGCTTTATTTACACAAAGGTTTGGTTCAGTTGTGGCTGGAGCATTTTCTTTTGTCGTTAGTTTCGGTATGAAGCGGGGTTTTGCACGCCCTTCTGTTTCACAGCTGAGCCAGTCTCTGCCTTCCGCAGCTCCTCAGCAGCATGAGGAGCTCACCCATCCCACTGGCCTGCCTCAGCCTGCCACCTGTCTTGCCCCAGTAACTCCAATGCCTCTTGGGGACTGACCTGCTGGAGAGCAGTGAAGAGGAGAAGGGCTTGGGAGTGCTGGTGGATGGCAGGATGGCCATGAGCCAGCAGTGTGCTCTTGTGGTTAGGAAGGCCAGTGCCATCCTGGGGTGGATTAGAAGGGCTGTGGTTAGTAGGTTAAGGGAGGTTCTCCTTCCCCCTCTACTCTGCCCTGGTGAGGAGTATGCTGAACAACTTCCTCTTCACACCAAATCTGAATCTCCCCACCTCCAGTTTTGCCCCATTCCCCCTAGCAGGGAGGGGCTGGACCAGATGATCCTTCAGGGTCACTTCCAGCTCCTGACATTCTATGGACCTCTAAAGCTTCAAGGTCTGTTTTTTTTTTTTTCCCCCACGTGCCAGGTGTCACTTTGGTTCATGCCATGTTTGTGGCCACGCTGCCCTTTCAGGGTGTCCTTAGATCCCCTGCACCCTACCAATGTGTAGCCCTTTTGTTTCCTCAGTAAATATTTCCTTGGTGTGGAAGAGCCTTCTGAAACTTGAAGCAGTGATGCGAGAGTGGATAGATCTCAAACGCAAACATTCCTGCCTTGAGAAGGAGAGATCTGCTCATGAGTCACTGCTGGAATGGCTTGAGCCAGAGAAGGATGCAGTGATCCTTTGGAACTGGCCTGACTTGCTGTGCAGGGGGAAATTTACGTTGTTTCCTTATAGGAAGAGTGGCAGCCCAGAGCTGCCTTCTTGTAACTGAAATATGTAGATGATATTTCCTTATTTTTTAAGAGAGGAGCCAAGGAATCGTCGCATGGTAATGGCATGCACAGGAGAGAGCAGGGATTGGCTGCAAGTGAGACTGTCCTGGCAGGGATGGTGAGCTGGGGAGTAAAATAAGGTGATCTTTGAAGGAGACAAGGATCACAGCAATCCCAGTGGGAATTTTACTCTCTGAGAACAAAACCAAGTTGGGTTTGGTGAGATCATAGAATCATACAATTGTTGGGGTTGGAGAAGACCTCCAAGTTCATCGAGTCCAATCCTCAACCTAAGACCACCATGGCCATTAAAAAATGTCACTAGCTGCCATGTTCATAAGTTTCTTGTAGCATCTGGATCAGTTCCAGCAAGAGCTTCACTAGGAGGTACAGAGACTCTCATCTGATCAGAGGGCTGGGGCACCTCTGCAGTGAGGACAGGCAGAGAGAGTTGGGGCTCTGCAGCCTGGAGAAGAGAAGGCTTCCAGGAGACCTTGGAGTGGCCTTCCAGTATCTGAAGGGGGCTACAGGAAGGCTGGGGAGGGACTATTGACAAGGGCTTGTAATGACAGGCTGGGGAGGAATGGGTTTGAACTGGCAGAGGGGAGATTGAAACTGGGTGTTAGGAGGAAGTTGTTTGCAGTGAGGGTGGTGAGACACTGGCACAGGTTGCCCAGGGAGGTTGTGGAGCACAGAATCACCAAATGTGATCAAAGATTGAACAGCAAACCTGAGGCTTTCTCTGTGTTCCCAGAATGAAGGATTTGCCCAGCTGCAGCAAAGTGAGGCAGTGAACACTGGGGGTGATGCACAGATAACCCCTGCAGGTTACTGGAAGTCTGGTGAGGAGATCCAGCTGTGAACAAATGTGGGGAGCAGAGCTGTTGAGTAGGAAATTGTCATTCCTGCACAGTCAGGCTGTGTTGTGCTTGAGCAGTACACATGAGTAAGGATGGTTCATGGCAGTGCTTACTTCTCCTTGGATGACTGCTCACAACATCTGAAGTGTCAGAGCCATTCCACAGTGCTTACTGCTGAGGAAATTCCAGAAGAAGCCTCTTGGGGTCTGAAGCAGGAGGCTGTTTTGGACATGGAGCAGCAATGTGTGAAATTTGGTAGTCAGCTCTGAGATGAGGTCAGGAAGAAGATGAGATGGAGTAAACATCACAGAGCTGTGTCCTCTGAGGCAGCACTCACAGCACCAAGCCTGGCACAGGGACGATTGCTATCTCTGAGGGTATTTCAGAAGGCAGGAGCTTGCCTGAGGCAAGGCTTTGTACCTGCAGACTTCAGGTCACCTCTAGCAATGTCTCTCATTTCAGCAGGTGATGCCTTCTAACTTCACGGTAAAGGGCTTGGAGGATATGTCCTGGGTACAAGCCCTAGGTCAACTTTTGAAGATCACCTAGAAGCCATCTCAGTGGGGTCAGAGGTTCTCTTTTACCTGTGCTCCTTGGCTAGCACTCCACTAGCTGCAAGGGAACGTGTTTGTGTGGCTTGGGCATTACCACAGCAGGTACAAATGGCTGCCTTTGGCCTCTTTCATCTGGGAGCCACTTCTCTGCTCCTCACCTTCAAGGGCCAGATTGTCTTTTTGAGAGAGCTAATGGGATCCAAGTTCCTGCCACACTGGGACCTCGCTGGAACAGGTTGCCCAGGGAGGTTATGGATGCCCTCCTCACCCTGGAGGTGTTCAAGGCCAGGCTGGATCAGGCCTTGAGCAATCTGTTCTAGTGGGAGGTGTCCCTGCCCATAGTGGGGATTTGGAACTGGCTGAACTTTGAGCTCCCTTCCAACCCAAACATGGGTAGGTTTCTATGATTTTTATGTCCCTGCTCACTGCAGGGGGGTTGGACTAGAAGACCTTTAAAGGGCTCTTCCAACCCAACCCATTCTGTGATTCTGTTCCATGATTTTCAGGTGAAGCTGAGCAGCTCATGAGCATGTTCAATTTCAGGGTATTGTTCAGAGAATCACAGAATTAAGCAGGTTGGAAAAGACTTCTGAGATCATCAAGTCCAACCTAACACCTTCTAATTAACCTAACTCTGGCACTAAGTGCCTCATCCAACCTCCTCTTAAACACCTCCAGGGATGGGGACTCCACCACCTCCCCGGGCAGCCCATTCCAATGCCAATCACTCTTGCTGGGAAGAACTTCTTCCTTGACCAAGATGAAGCTTTTTCTTCCCCTCTGAGGTGACTCCTCAGAGAAGCAGCGAAAACCAGGCCCTCCCATCCTTGTACTTTTAGCCTGAGAGCAAAGATCTTCCTCAGCTGGGAAACTGCTTCCAATTAACTACTCACAAATGAGTTGCATCTGGCAGCAGCTGGAGGCAAAGCAAACAGCGAGTCTCCTGAAAACGACCTCTTCACCCAAACCTGGCCTCTGCCAGCTTCCATCCAGCAAAGTCTTCCAGGTTGGCTCGAGTTGAGTAATTTTTGAGTGTGTTGCTCTGGATAGTTGTGGTCTTCTGACTGGAGTGATGACATCAGCTGAGAAAGCATTGACACGAGACCGGCGACCGCATGAAAACAGGAACACTCGCTGCAAACCTTCCCAGAGCCTTTGAAGTCTTCTCTTGTGACACCTCCACTCTAATCCTCTGTGTAACTTTCATTGGCAGTGTTGCAACGAAGGAGAAGTGAAGAAATCCTTCTTAACTTCCACCCTAGAAGATAATAAAGCTGCCACCTCGGGGAATGCTTTCTTAGAGCACCCAAGAGTGCTGCGGGCAGGCTCTCGCTTCAGCACTCCGAAGTGAGCTCGGTTCCATGGATCCAGGCAAGGTGTCCTCCACAAAGTGACTGCCCCCAGCAGAAGCTTCTAGAAGCTATGAACCTGCTACTTTTTTTTTGCATAGAACTCCCTCTTTGTGCTGAGGATAAATCACACCTCCTGCAAGCAATATCCTGAACATGAGCCAGCAATGTGTCCAGTTCTGGGCCCCTCAATTCAAAAGAGATGTTGAGGTACTAGAACATGTCCAGAGAAGGGCACCAAGGCTGGTGACAGCTGTGGAGCACAGTCCTGTGAGGAGAGGCTGAGGGAGCTGGGGGTGTGCAGCCTGCAGAAGAGGAGGCTCAGGGCAGACCTTATTGCTCTCTGCAACTACCTGAAGGGAGGTCATAGCCAGGTGGGGCTGACCCAATTAATCTTTATAAATATGCAAGGAGTGAGTGACAGGAGGATAGGTGATGTCCAGTGACAGGACAAGGGGCAATGGGTGGAAGTTGAGGCATAGGAAGTTGCATGGAAACATGAAGAGGATTTTTTCCCTTGTGAGAGTGACACAGCACTGGAACAGGCTGCCCAGGGAGGTTGTGGAGCCTCCCTCTCTGGAGGTGTTCAAGCCCTGCCTGGATGTGTTCCTGTGTGCTCTGGTCTAGGTGATTCTGCTCTGGCAGGGGGTTGGACTGGATGAGCTTTGGAGGTCCCTTCCAGCCCCTGACATTCTGTGATTCTGTGACCTGCTATGATGAGTGAAAATAACTAACTGCAGGCAATGCAAGAAAGTAATTTTTCACTGTGACTGTCAACAGTGGATATCTTGGGCTTGTTTTGTGAGGTGGCAACAGCCTTGCTTGGCTTTTGCACACAAGAAGGAAGATGCCTTGCTTGCTGACCCAGAACTTCCCGGGGCAGTCTGTGTAAATTCCAGAGGCTCCTTTTCCTGCAGAGCAGCTCCGAGCATCCTGTAAGCAGTGCCTGGAAGGAGCCTGCAGCACCCAGCCAGCGCCATGGATCATTTTTCCTGGGATTTTCCCCCTCCTCTTATGTGATAGCAAACCTGAGAAATGCAATCATTCCCAGAATGGGAAGGAATCCAGGGGCAACAGCAAGTCTAGCATGGATAATGTACGTGGCACGTGACGCACAACCAGGATGTTTGTCTTAGGCAGCACTCAGCAGAGAGGAGTGGAGGCCACCAAGCTGTGTTTATGTTCTCTGCTCTAAGGCAGAGGTACAAGTATTTTGCAGGGACTTTCCAGTATTTCTTCCATATGACTTCCTCTATCTGCAGCATTGATACACTGGAGAGAAATGTGCTTTTGGTGTCACAACTGCAGTAAATTGAAACTGGAAGAAACAAAACCCAGCTTGGGAAAGGCTCCCTGAGGCAAGAACGACCACCAGGGATGGGAAGGGTGGAAGGGAATGGCACCAGGTTGGTACTTGCTTGTTGCTGCTGTCCTCATGAACTGAAATTGTTGGTGGAAAGAGGAGGTGAAAGTGGTTTGGAAAGAAAGAATGAAGAAAATAACTGCGGCCAGAAAGGACATCTGAAGACCTCTGCCAGGATTTGCTGTGAGGAGAGCAAAAGGGAAATGAGTAGAGGGTGGTGAATGCAGGTGGCAGGTGTGACGTGGGATGGTCTTCTGACAGGGTTGGAGAAATAGAGTGGCTGAGAAACGAAGTGGCTAAGGGGAGCAGAAATGTGAGCTTAGGAAAAGGAGAGGATGGAGAGGAACATGTGGAGAGGAAGGAAGGTGAAGGAAGGGATGAAGAAAATAGCTGAGGACAGAAAGGACGTCTGAAGACATCTGCCAGGTTTCACTGTGAGGAGAGCAGGAGGGAAATGAGTGGAGGGTAGTGAGATGGAGGTGGCAGGTGTGACATGGGATGGTCTTCTGACAGGGTTGTAGAAATAGAGTGGCTGAGAAATGAAGTGGCTAAGGGGAGCAGAAACATAAGCTTGGGAAAAGGAGAGGATGGAGAAGAACACGTGGTCAGCTGCACTGAAATCTCAGGGTCCCTCCTTTCACAGGCTCACAGGATGTCAGGGGTTGGAAGAGACCCCAAGAGCTCAACCAGTCCAAACCCCCTGCCAGAGGAGGACCAGATAATCTAGCTCAGATCACACAGGAACACATCCAGACAGGCTTTGAAAGTCTCCAGAGAAGGAGACTTCTCAAGCAGTCTCAATCTCCTCTCTCCCAGCTCAAAGCCGTTGCCCCTGATCCTGTCACTCCAAACCCTTGTCAGAAGTCCCTCCCCAGCTTTCTTGTAACCCCCTCCAAGTCCTGGAAGGCCTGTAGCATGAAGCACCCCAGTCTGCCTGCCAGAATCCTGCCTGGGTGCTGACATGCTTGGAGGGTTTCTCTCCCAGCAGGGCTGAGCAGCAGTGCCGATGCCTGGTGGGGGCAGCAGCAGCCAGGCATGCTGTGCTCAGCCTTCTGCACTGCAGGGATGGGAATGGGAAGCTGAAGCTGCACGAGGGCAAATGTTTGATATTTGGGTACCCACATTAAAGGTCCCAAATTCCCAGTAGTGGCCTTTTGATGTAGTGAAGATCTACAGCTCTGGGGCTGATCTGGGCACTGCCATTGTGAGGTACTTAGATAAAGAGCTTTGCTCTGCAGCCCAGCAGCCCCCAGGGCCTGGGAATAGCCTGGAAAAGGCAGAGGGAGCATTTTCCTCTGTCACGGGTTCACAGGATGTCAGGGGATGAAGGGACCCCAAGAGCTCATCCAGTCCAACCTCCCTGCCAGAGAAGGACCAGACAATCTAGCTCAGGTCACACAGGAACACATCCAGACAGGCCTTGAAAGTCTCCAGAGAAGGAGACTCCACAACCTTTCAGGGCAGCCTGTGCCAGTGCTCTGGGACCCTTCCAGTTAAGAAGTTGCCCCTTGTGTTGAGCTGGAACCTCCTGTGCTGCAGCTTCCATCCATTGCTCCTTGTTCTATCCCAGGGAGCAAGTGAGCAGAGCCTGTCCCCTCCCTCCTGACCCCCAACACTCAGATATTTATTAACTTTGATTAGATCCCCTCTCAGTCTTTCTCTTCTGCAGACTAAGCAGCCTCAGGTCCCTCAGCCTCTCCTCATCAGGCAGTGCTCCAGTCCCCTCAGCATCCTCTTAGTCCTCTGCTGGACCCTTCTCCAGCAGATCCCTGTCCCTCTGCAACTGGGGAGCCCAAAACTGAAGGCAGTACTCAAGATGAGGTCTCAGCAGGGCAGAGTAGAGGGGAAGGTGAACCTCCCTTGATCTGCTGGACATACTCTGCCTAATACACCCCAGGACCCCATTGGCCTTCTTGGCCACAAGGGGACATTTACAAACTGTCCTGAAGTTTGTTGCTGCATTCAGCAGTGTCAGGACCCCAAAGCAGCCTGAGTTACGCTGCCACACCACTAAAAATGTTCACTTTCAGTTCCAGAAATCAAAGCAGAGGTGACAAAAACTGAAGCAAACGAAAATGCAAAACGACCAACAGATGCCAGAGAGATCTTTTGTAGAAAACATTTATTAGTACAGTGGTAGAAAAGAGTCTCACACTCACAAGAAAAAAAATGTGAGGATGGACAAGGCAGGGTGGTTTTTTTTTTGTTCCCATTAGCAGGTAATTAAACATACAACAAGGGCTTGTAGAGAGCAGTCAGACTGAACACTTCTTAAGGCAGCAACTGCAAGGAATAGCAAATCCAGGAGGGAGGAAATCAGCAATTGCCATTTCCTCTCTCTCTTGCACAGAAACTACTCAATAAATACATCAATAAATACTACATTGGTAGAAAAGAGTTCCATGCTCACAAGAAAAATTGTGAGGATGGACAATGCAGGGTTTTTTTCCCTATTAGCAGGTAATTAAAGATGCAACAAGGGCTTGTAGAGAGCAGTCAGACCGAACACTTCTTAATGGGTGAACAGCAGGGAATGGCAAATCCAGGAGGGAGGAAATCAGCGATTGCCATTTCCTCTCTCTCTCTTGCACAGAAACTACTCAATAAATACATCAAGTACTACATTGGTGAAAAAGAGTTCCATACTCACAAGAAAAATTGTGAGGATGGACAATGCAGGCTTTTTTCCTCTATTAGCAGCTAATTAAAGATGCAACAAGGGCTTGTAGAGAGCAGTGAGACTGAACACTTCTTAAGGCATCGACAGCAGGGAATGGCAAATCCAAGAGGGAGGAAATCAGCGATCGCCTTTCCTCTCTTGCACAGAAACTACTCAATAAATACATCAATAAATACTAAGGAAGTCAGAATAAATAACCTTCTCCCTCCCACACCCCAACCATACAGGTTCTGTAGGGCAGGTTTGGAAGGTCAGAAATCCGAGGTGCCAGCCCAGCCACCAGGCTGGCTGTGGTTCAGCAGACTGTTGTTGACACAACATACGAGTGCACTCCAGGGGAGCAGGAGGGTTTCCCAGTTAACACGGCGAGGCTCAGTGTAAACCAGCTGCAAGTGCATTGCACTTAACCAGTCGCCTTTGGCCAAAGTGGCTGCCCCAGGGGTCTTCAATTCCCGTGGCAAACCACTTCTCCTAGCCAGGCTCTTCGGTGTTGCCGAGGACACCGCTTGGAAAGGCTTCTTAAATGGGCGCAGGGGAGGCAGGTAAATAAATAAACAAATAAATAAATAAATATCAGGGTCCATGGCTAACATGGCAAGGCTGATGCAGGAGGTGGAGGGTGGGATGCTGCCCCAGAGCTGCTTTTCCCCAGGTTGTTTCTCACAGCAGAGGAGCAGGAGCAGTTCCCAGGATCTTTTCTGTGCTGGTGCTTCTTAGAGCGGCGAGTCGGAGTTGAGTTGGGCCCTGTGAAGAGGTGAGGGAAGAGGATGGTTTAGCAAGGGGGTTTAGGAACCTCAGCTTAGCAAAGCATTGCACAAATAGCTAAGGGTGAGTGGGGTCTGTTTCCCCGCTGTGTTCTGGCGGGAGGCACAGAGACAATGAAGTTGATGTGCAAGCGCAGTTCCTGAACTCCCAGCGTGTGCCTAGTTTGGTGCCCGGCTGGGACGCTTCTGCAGCAGGAGTTCCTGCTTCTGCTCATGAACTCAGCAATGGGAGCTATTAACATGCTGCTGGAACTGAGGGCAAGACTCATCTATTAGAGCCTCATTTATCAAAGACAGCCAAACACAACTGAGCTCATTTCCCTCCAGATGGAGTCGCCAATACTCAAAGGTTAAGTAGTGATGTGCCGGCTTGAGCAAGGTCCCTGCAGCAGAGTCAGAAAGACAGACTTCTGTGCCAGGGGAGAGTCAGGCTGGAGATGAGGCAAAATTTCTTTGCTGCAAGAGTGGTCAGGGATTGGAAGAGGCTGCCCAGGGAGGTGGTGGAGTCCACATACCTGCAGGTATTGCAGAACATGGCTCTGCAGCCTGGAGAAGAGAAGGCTTCGAGGAGACCTTATAGTAGCCTTCCAATATCTGAAAGGGGCCTACAAGAAGGCTGGGGAGGGACTACTGACAAGGTCTTGTAATGACAGGATGAGGGGTAATGAGTTTAAACTGGCAGAGGGGAGATTTAAACTGGATGTTAGGAGGAAGTTCTTTCCAGTGAGGATGGTGAGACACTGGCACAGGTTGCCCAGGGAGGCTGTGGAGCACAGAATGTGATCTTTGATCATATTCTGTGCTTCTGTGCTCCACAACCTCCCTGGAGGTGTTCAAGGCCAGGCTGGATGAGGCCTTGAGCGACCTGTTCTAGTGGGATGGATGTGTCCCTGCCTATGGCAGGGGGTTGGAACCGGCTGAGCTTTGAGCTCCCTTCAAACCTAAACCATTCTATGAGTCTAAGAAACCTGTGGCCATGGCACTTGGGGACATGGTTTAGTGGCCATGGTGGTGTTGGGTAGAAAGTTGGCCTGAATGATCTTAGAAGTCTTTTCCAACCTTACAGAATGACTAATTCTATGATGCAGCAGCAGGTTTCCTTGTTCTTTAAATCTTATCAAGAGCAAATGAAGTCATCACTATGAAATCCCAAGAGGTTGGCCTCCCTGGCAGGTTTGCCACTCAGCTGCCCCAGGCGAGAGGGAATGAGACTTACTTGGCCAAAATTGCCTTGATGATCAGCTGCACCCAGGGAGCTGTGGGCTCCAAGCACACCTCTTTGCCGTCCTTCAGGGTAGCTCTGCAAAACAGAGAGTAAAGCAAAGTCAGGGATCTGCTCCAGGGGCTGTTCTACTGGCAGAGTGCAGCCTTGCCCTGCCAGCTGAGTCAGTAGAAATCCTCCCCCCTGCTCTAAGCTAGACTGGGCCACGATGTTATCTGTGTGCCACAAATTGGGGGGACGACACCAAAACCTCCCAAAAGCTGTATGAGGCTTTGTGCCTGCTCTGGAGGCAGTCAGACCTTCCCCAAAACCTTCCTCAGGAGGTTTGTGGTTGGAATGTGTTTGCATTGGCAACGCTTTCTTGCACAATAGTGGAAGCCTCCAGGTGTTTCTGCACGTCAGGGCCTCCTCTGTGCCATTTAAATTAGTTTCACTGCTTCCCTAAATCCACCCGTGGGAGCTTAATTTCTCTCTCTGAGGCCAATGCAGACTGTTCCAGTGGAAATTTTGCCTTCCTGGTGCTCACAGGGTTCAAACCACCTTGTTACCTCGTGGACTGAGGGCTGAGCAGCCCTTCAATACCATGGTTCTGCCACCAGGAGGGTTTACTATGTCCCATGATGGACAAAGAGTGATCAGTGCAGCGATGCATCAGGTCACAGAGAGGATGGCAAACCTGGGCTACTGCTTAAAGCTTTGGTCAAAAGAGGTAACTGAGTCCCACAGCACGGTGTCAGCCTGCCAATTCTCAGGAAGCAGAGTGCAGAAGAGGGAGGCTGCTGCAGAGCTACTTACATGACTTCCACGTTCTTGCAGTGAGGGCCACTCTGTGTCAGCTTCACATCCTGGATGGATTTGGGAGGGATGAACCTTGAATGTGTGGCGATGCACTGGCACCGCAGCTCCGTTCCCATCCTCGCCAGCGTCCTGCCTGTCAGCAGAGAAGAGGAGGGTGATGGGGTGAGAGGGCATCCTACCAGCACTCTTTTAACATTCTCAGCCAAATCCTGCATTTGTCAAGCTGCCTAAAGCCACAGTGTAAAGTTCAGCTCTTAGTTCTTGCAGAGGATGGTGCCCAAGCACATAAAAACCTCATAGATCCATAAAACGGCTTGGGTTGGAAGGGACCTTCAAGATCGTCCGGTTCCAATCCCCCTGCCATGGGCAGGAACACCTCCCTATAGCCCAGGTTGCTCAAGGCCTCACCCAACCTGGCCTTGAACACCTCCAGGGAGGGGGCATCCACGACCGCCCTGGGCAAGCTGTTGCAGTGTCTCCCCACCCTCACTGTAAACTCAGTTGATACATCTCTTTAAAATACCCCCAGCTGCTGTCTGGTGCCTGAACTGAACACACTGCAGGCAGTGTGGAGCAGACACAAAGCACATTTCACAGCACCTCAGATCACAGAATCACACTGAAGCTGCACCCTTAAGATGCTTCCCAGCAGATGCCAGGAGCTCTGCAGCCCACCAGCTAGGCGGTAGCTCCCTGACTGAGGAGAGGTTGCTGAAAACCTCCTGAAGGACTCTAACTTGCAGAAAAGAGCTGCAAAGCCACCTCTCTGCAGGCAGGGCGTGAGCAGCTACCTCTCTGCAGGGATGAGCATCTCAGGAGATGCCCCTGGGTGGTGGCGGTGAGAGCCTGGTAGGGATTTACTGACCTTGAGACAGCGCTGCTGAAACGAGGAGAAGAGCCAGGACAGCCACGACTTTGCCGTTCATGGTTGAGAGAGGAGGTTGCTGTGGAGTGAGCAGCTGTGGTGCTGTGGAGCAGTGGCCTCTCGTCCTGGAGGGTTGCTGGTGCCCATCTGGGGGGATCCATCTGCCTTATATGTGCCCAGCTGCCTGCCCTGCTCTGTTGCCGGTTGCGTTACAGGAATTTCCCAAATGCAGTCAAAATGAGTCACATGACTCTTGTGCAACTCCTTCCTAGATGACGAGGGAAGTTTTGCAGGGGGGGAGGGAAGTGTTTTGCAGCAGAGAATGAGAGAATATTCCTTTATTCATTTATTAATAGCCAGGCAGGAATTCCTTTGCAAGCTTCTGTGAGCGCTTTCCTCCCCCTCCTGCCCCGCAGGCTCTTGCTCCCTAATGCAACTCGTGGATGGTTTCAGCCATGCTTAGACTGCAACTTCTTACTGTTTTCTGCAGCGTAATTCTCTGTAGGGATGCCAGAGCTATGCTGGAGCTGGTTTAATGGGCACCAAGGTTGGTGAGGGGGCTGGAGCACAGCCCTGTGAAGAGTGGCTGAGGGAGCTGGGAGTGTGCAGCCTGCAGAAGAGGAGGCTCAGAGGAGACCTTATCTACAACTACCTGAAAGAGAGGTTGTAGCCAGGTGGGAGTTGGTCTCTTGTCCCAGGCAGCCAGCAACAGAACCAGGGGACAGAGTCTCAAGCTGTGCCAGGGCAGGTTCAGTCTGGATGTTAGGAAGAAGTTCTTCACAGCAAGAGTGCTTGGCATTGGAATGGGCTGCCTGGGGACGTGGTGGAGTCCCCATCCCTGGAAGTGTTTAAAAGGAGACTGGATGTGGCACTTGGTGCCAGGGTTTACTTGGTTAGGTGGTGTTGGGTGGTAGGTTGGACTTGAAGATCTTGAGAAGGTCTTTTCCCACCTGGTTAATTCTGTGATTTTGTGATGTTCTCTCTGTTTATCACAGAATCACAGAATATTAGAGGTTGGAAGGGACTATGAGGGTGGTGGAACAGTGGAACAGATCACCTAGGGAGGTGGCTAAGGCCCCATCCCTGGAGCTATTCAAGGTGAGGCTCAACAGGGCTCTGGGCAGCCTAATCTAGTTGAGGATGTCCCCACTGACTGCAGGGAGGTTGGACTAGATGACCTTTGGATGTCTCTCTCAACTCAGCCCATTCTATGATTCTACGATTCTATGATTCTCGACACCCACTCTTCAGATATTTATAGTCAGATTAAAAGCACCTGGCCTTAAGAGGCACAAAGGCAGCTGCCTTCAGCTGGTGATGCTGCTCGGCCTGCACACACAGCTCCCTGTGTGCCATGAAGCATGTGAGGATGCTTTGCAGTGTGCTGCTTCCCACTGCAAGCCTCGATGCTGTAGCCTCACTCCCCACACCAGACAGAGATGAATTTGCTTTGTAAGGTGCCACTTGGGCAGAAAAAAGAAATAAAATTACAAAATATGAAGCCATTAGCAGCCAGATGCTGCTGAGGTAAAATCCTGGCTGATGTAGGGGCCTCCACTGCCTCCCCTAGGAGGAGATTCCTGTGTCCAACTATTCTGATGGGGACAAAGTGTCTTCTGGAGTCCAACGGGAATGTCCCCAGCAGTAACTTGTCCCCATCACCCCTTGTCTTTTCCCGTGGGGTTCCTTGTCAAAAGGGAGTCTGCATCCTCCTGATAGCCACCCTTTATGTACTGGTCCATGGTGATAAGGTCCTCTCTAAGCCTTTTCTGCTGAAGGCTGAGCCAACTCAGTTCTCTCAGCCTTTACTCACAAGGCAGGGCTTATAACTCAGTTATCTTTGGCACGTAAAGCGTTATCATTTATTTGTAGTAATAACCTAGTAGCTTGCCTGGAATTTATTATGGCTTTCTCTGTAGCAGTGAGCATTAACTGACCTGATAAATAGAACTTTGGGATGAAAATTGGTCTTTCCCCCATCACTCTTGTCAGCTAATCCAAGAAAAGACATCACCAAGGTTGCCTCTCTTACTGAGTACTGAGGCCACTTCTGGCCCCTGATAGTGCTTGTCCTTAGCACGTAAAGCATTGTAATTTATTTCTAGTAATAATGTAATAGCTTGCCTGGGATTTGTGATGGTTTTCTCTTTGCCACTGGAATGGGCTGCCCAGGGAGGTGGTGAAGTCACCCTGGAGGTGTTCAAGCAAAAACTGGATGGAGCTGTTAGTGCTATTGGCTAGGGCTGGGTGCTAGGTTGGACTGGATGAGCTTGGAGCTCTCTTCCAACCTGGCTTTATTCTATTCTATTCTATTCTATTCTATTCTATTCTATTCTATTCTATTCTATTCTATTCTATTCTATTCTATTCTATTAATTATTTTGTTTCTATTCTATTCTATGACTTGATAAAAGGAACTTTGGGATGAAAATTGATCTTTCCCCCACCTCTCTGTCAGATAGTCCAAGAAAAGACACCACCAAGGTTGCCTCTCTTGCTGAGTACTGAGGGCACAGAAGATGCCGCTTCTGGCCCCTGATGGTGCTTGTCCTTAGCATGTAAAGCATTCTGATTTATTTGTAATAATCATGTAGTAGGTTGCCTGTGATTTATTATGGTTTTCTCTGTAACATTTAGTGTTAACTGACTTGATGAAAGGAACTTTGGGATGAAAATCGATCTTTTCCCCATCACTCTATCAGCCAGTCCAAGAAAAGACATCACCAGGGTTGCCTCTCTTACTGAGTACTGAGGCCACAGAAGATGCTACTTCTGGCCCCTGATGGTGCTTGTCTTTAGCTGCAGGTCTCAGAGAGTTTCCCTGTGATGGTGCGAAGCAGCAGAGGGGTTTAGCTGGTGCTGCAGGCCCTGGTTTCTCGTTTGCTGTGCATGTTCTGTTCAGTGAACAGGGAGGCTTCACTGGGCCAGCTTTAAGCAGTTCACCCGGTGCGAGACTTTGCTGCTTCTTTGCTGCTGGATCTTTCTGCCTCTGTGCACAGGCACAGGGTGATCGAAACCGGATGAGCGATCCCACTTCTCTTACTCGCTGTCTGCAGCTTCCTCGTCTATTTTTGGCGTGTGCTGAGGTGTCAGCGATGTCCGAGGCAAGAGGAGGAAATTCCCCCTCAAATCCCCGAGCCAAGCCGGTGACTTTGTCCTCCTGTCCGCCGGGCTCAGCTATTTCCTGCGTGTGGCACTAACGGGCCGGCAGAAATTCCCAGGGAAGGGGAAGGAGAGAGCCTGCTCCACCTCTGTGAGTAACCCTGCCCCAGAGCTAAGGGTGTTTGTCTTCAGCAGGAGCTTTGTCACGGGCTCCAAATCCGCTCTGTCTGCGGGGAGCTGCAGCATCTCCTCTACCTCCACTCCCTCTCTGCTGTGACAGTTTCAGCGGGGCCATGTGAGGAGACAGTCATGGAGGCAGCAGCAGCGTGGCAAGGTTGGGCGATGAGATGCAGCCCAAGGGCAGGCACTCCTCGCCTGTGGGAGTGCCCTGTTTCACCCCAGCTCTCCCTTAGTTCCTTCAGTGCTTTGTCCAGGATCTGCTCCCAGCCCCTGCCTTTGGCAGCTCCGAAGCCAGGGTGTGATTTTGGCAGCCTGCCTTTCGCCTCCGGCCACCCGAGGTGACTTGTGCAGGTGGAATTGCTGCTCCTTCTGAGGGGTAAGCTCACTGGGTGAGCTGGTGCTGGTGCCAGCAGAGCCCTGCCACGCTCAGCCCTGGGCCAGGCATGCTCACTCTAAGCACAGTGGAGGTTGTGCAAGCAGCCCAGCACCGCGGCGCTGCTGACAGCAAACACCTCCCCAGCCTGTGTCTGAAGGCAGGATGCAAGGATGAGTTCTCTGTGCTCCAGCATGGAAACCGGTGCCTTTTCTCTTTCGTGACTCATTGCCTTGCATAATGAAGTCAAAAGTCAAAAGTGCAGTCTTTAAGGCTCCTCTTCTGGGCCCCTCGATTTAAGAAAGATGTTAAGATGCTGAACATGTCCAGAGAAGGGCACCAAAAAGGCTGGGAAGGGGCCTGGAGCACAGCCCTGTGAGGACAGGCTGAGGGGGCTGGGGGTGTGCAGCCTGCAGAAGAGGAGGCTCAGGGCAGACCTCATTGCTCTCTACAACTACCTGAAGGGAGGTTGTGGCCAGGTGAGGTTGTGCTCTTCTTCCAGGCACCCAGCAACAGAACAAGAGGACACAGCCTCAAGCTGTGCCAGGGCAGGTTCAGTCTGGATGTTAGGAAGAAGTTCTTCACGGCAAGAGTGCTTGACATTGGAATGGGTTGCATGAGAAGGCCCCTGATTAAGAGGAGCACTTAGCAAGTTAGGTGTTTTCCTTTCCAGCCTCATGCTTCCAGAATGATCTGAGGGGTTAAAGCAGGAGAGAAGCACATGTCATGGGGGAAATGCCTCCAGCAATCCTCAGGAATCCATCTCTAGAGCATACATTGTTTACTCTTTGGGAGATTCTTTCACCTTCTTGTTAGGTGGACACAAGGTGCTGCTCTTAGTGGGCTCTGAGAGCACGGACAGAGGTTTTGGGAAGCAGGAGGGGGGTTGTGTTCCTGAGAGAGGTGCCCTCTGAGTGCAGATGGGGCAGAAATGCAGCATTCTGCCATTCTCAGCCAGCCTCTCAGTCCTTCCTCACCTCTGGACACAGCAAGGACCTGGTGCAGCCACCGTGCAGATGCCCACCCTGGGGTCCTGGGGGCACAGCCACAGATGGTGTTTTGGACAAAAGAATTTAGGAGAGCCCTCCCTTGGCCATGATTCAGCTGCCAGTAACTCAGCTGGGATTGTGTGCACATTCTGTAAGCAGCTGCATGGCACCACATCCTGTGCCAGTACTCCAGGACACACACCCCTTGTTAAGAGTGCTTCTCCCCACCTCTCCCAGTCCAGGATAGCATTTCTGGCATGCCTGCCCCCAAGGAGATCTCTGTCAGAATCACTCTGAAATCAGGAAGGCTTGGTGCTCTAAGGCAAGTCTGAACAAAACCTGTCCCCTTGGGAAACTCTGTCTCACTTACCCTCCAAGGGTGAAGTCTGGCAGGCTGTGTAATGTGGGATGGGGGCAGAGACGGGGACAGGGAGCACAGTGAGGTTGGTGTAGCTGTCACCTTGCACAAGATCCTGCTCAAACAGCACCAGAGTCATGGAATAGGTTGGTTTGGAAGGGACCTTCAAGATCATCCAGTTCCAAGCCCCCTGCCGTAGGGCAGGGACACCTTTCCCTAGAGCAGGTTGCTCGAGACCTCATCCAAGCTGACCTTGAACACCTTCAGGGAGAGGTATCCACAACCTCCCTGGGCAACCTTTGCCAGTGCCTCCCCACCCTCACTGGAAAGAATTTCTGCCTAATCTCCAGTCTAAGAAACTGCCCTTTGATCTTGCACCATGAGCAAACAGGGACTGTTTGGGCAGAGAATGGAGTGGCTGCTTATGGGGAAGGACTAAATGAAACCCAACATTGCAACATTTGCTCAGCTTTCCCCCTTTTTGGAGTGTGCCTTGCTGGTGTTCCAGCCATTCCTCTGGAAACCACCGGGCAGGTTGTGGCTGTGCAGTCAGAGCTCTGTTTCTGCTGATGTACTCCTTCTTTCTGCCTGGAATTAGGGAGGATGCTCAGAGACTTCCTTGATGCTTATCAGCTTTCCCTGATAAACTGAACCACAGAACTTTAGAGATTGGAAGGGACTTCCAGGCAAGTCCAAGCCCCCTGCCAAGGCAGCATCACTCAGGGTGGTCCACACAGGAATGCATCCAGGTGGGTTTGGAAAGCCTCCAGATGAGGACAGTCCACAACCTCTCTGGGCATCCTGCTCCAGGGCTGTCACCCTCACTGCAAAGAAGTTTCTCTTCATGCTGAGGTGAAACCTTCTCTGTTCCAGTTTGTATCCATTGCTCCTTGGCTTATTGCTGCTGGCCACCATAAAGAGCTTGGCTCCAGCCACTCAACACCCACCCCTCAGATAGTGATAGACATTGATCAGATCTCCTTTCAGCCTTCTCTTCCCCAGACTAACCAGCCCCAGGGCTCTTAGCTTCTCTTTGCAGGGGAGATGCTCAAGTCCCCAAATCATCCTTGTGTCTCTCTGTTGGACTCTCTCCAGCATGTCCCTATCTCTCCTGAACTGGGGAACCCCAAACTGGGCACACTATTGCAGCACAGAGTAGAGGGGTAGAAGAACCTCCCCAGACCTGCTGGCCACACTTTTCCTGATGCCCCCCAGGATGCCATTGGCTCTGTTGCCCACAAGGGCACACTGCTGGCCCATGCAGAACTTGCTGCCCACCAGCACTCCAAGGTCTTTCTCCAAGGAGCTGCTTTCCAGCAGGGCAGTCTCAACCTGCACTGGTGCCTGTTTTGATTCCTGCCCAGATGGAGGAGCCTGCACTTGCCCTTCATAAAGTTGAGGAGAACCCTTGCTCAGTGCCAGCTGCTCAGCTGAGGTGCTGTCTGAACACCACCCTTGCTGCAGCCCTGGAACTTCTCTTGACTAACCAACATTAGCAGGCTCATTGCTTTCTGTCTGTGAATTTTATCACCCAGATCCCTGAAAACACTGAGACTGGCCAAAAAAAACAAAAAGAGGAAGAAAATGAATAGTTTTTGTAACTGCCAGGAATCTGCTGTTGTAATTAGCTGAACCCCACAGCTCAGCCACCACTTGGCCTTCTGGGAACCCATTCCATGATACAAAGTGGAAGCAGAAGCAGCCTCTTTGGCAGCTCTGTGTCTCAATAAGGAAACGATGAGCACACAGTGTTGAAGCGAGGCCATTCCAGCAAGCATTTATTAGGGACAGGAAGACAGAGTTTTGCCATCAGTGAACATTGAACACCCTACCCTGCTCTTGTGCAAAAGTGAGCAAATCAAAAGACAGCAAGAAATCAAAATAGAGAAATGCAAATAAATATAGACCAAGAAATAAAGATACATCAAGAAATAAAAACACAACGAGAAATCAAAACAGACCAAGAAATCAAAATAGAGCAAGAAATCAAAATAGACCAAGAAATCAAAACAGAGCAAGAAATAAAAACAGACCAAGAAATCAAAACAGAGAAATACAAATAAATATAGACCAAGAAATCAAAATAGACCAAGGTATAGAAATAGATGACTATAAATAAATAAAGACAAAGAACTAAAAATAGATCAAGAAAAAAAATAGAGTAAATATAAATAAATATTGATTAAGAAATCAAAACAGCTCAAGAAATAGATATAGACAAAGAAACAAATATAGATAAATATAAATAAATATAGATCAAGAAATCAAAATAGATCAAGAAACAGAGATCAAGAAATCAATATAGAGAAATAGAAATAGATATAGATCAAGAAATTAATGTAGATAAATATAAATAAATATAGATCAAGAAATCAAAATAGATCAATAAATCGAAATAAATAAATAAGGAATAGATACAGAAATAGGAACATATGAATATAAATATATAAATAAAAATAAATAGATAAATAAATAGAAATAGGTTAAAAAAATTCCATAAATAAAAATTACAGTACAAATAAAGTGCTTTTTCCTTAGCAGAAGATGACATCAAAAGATATCCCACTCAGCCCGTGACTATCCCTCCACAGCAGTTGCTGGCAACAGTTTATGCCTTGAAAATGCTGTCCCACAACCTGATCCCTCAAGATTTTGGCTGCTTGGCTTGGTTTGTGAGCTCTCCTGCTCCAGTCAGTTGCCCATTCTGAGTGGCAGTGATCTGGGCATGATTAATGCTCCCTGCCCCTGCTTTCCTGGAGAGGAGCAGCCACTGATCTTCTCCGAAACAAAAAGGGCAGGTGTGATGTAGTGAAAGCTCTGCACTGACCCAGATGTGCTTAGCAAAAGAGACTCCAGAATTGTCTCCTCTTTTCACAAGCCATTTCTTTTGCCAGCTGCTTCTGGTGCAGAACAAGACCTCTTTGAAAGACTTAAAGTGCTGTTGTCAGCTAACTGTAGAAGCGGAGAATCCAGGCTCTCTGGATGCTCTTAGAAGGGTGAGTGAAGGAGGTAGGAGGATGTAGAGGAGGTGAGGTAGAAGCTGGATGAGCATCTTTTTGCCATTTTTGCCTTGCTGGTAGAATTAGGACATTTTTCTTCATCACATCTTAGGACTCAGTGTTAGGTTTGTTGTTTGCCCTAGAAAAAGAGAAAATGGAAAAGGAGACAATTAGAATTTGTCCATGAGCACAGTGTTAGGTTTGTTTTTTGCCCTAGAAAGAGGGAAAGTGGAAAAGGAGATGATTAGAACTCGTCAATGGAACAGCTATCACTTGAGGAGGTTCCCCACTGAGGCTGTGGATGCCCCTTCCCTGGAGGTGTTGAAGGCCAGGCTGGATGAGACCCTGAACAACCTGGGCTAGTGGGAGGTGTCCCTGCCCATGGCAGGGGGGTTGGAGCTGGATGATCTTGAAGGTCCCTTGCAACACAACCCATTCCATGATTATGATTAACTTGGACAAACTCTGTCCTGAACTGTGATTTCAGCACTAGGCTCAGTCCCTGGCACACTCCAGGTGAATGCTGGTTAAGGCACCAGCATCCTGGAAACCTGCAGCTGGAGTGCTGAAGGAGATCCTGTGGATGCTGGTGCTTCCTTCAGCCTGGCCTTGGACACCTGCAGGGTTGGAGCTAAGAGCAGTAAGTGCAGGCAGGGGGTTTTAAGCACTGCTGCAGCTATCTGCCAAGCTCCTTTCAACTGCTGGGTTTTGCTAAGCCGAGCTCACTGAGAACAAAGGACTCACTTGTCCAGAATGGCTTTGATGATCAGCTTCACCCAGGGAGCTGCGGGATCCAAGCACACTTCTCTGCCATCTGTCAGGGTGGCTCTGCAGCAGGAAAAATGAAGGGGAAAGCATTGCTGAGTGAATTGTGAGGCCATTTCCCTACTCCCCCAGCATCATCCCAGGTGATGTGCTGATCTTCTCCTCTTTAAGCTGTCCCAGCTAAGGCTGCACCCATACATAAAGCTGTGAGGTTTTAAATGGCTTCATATCTTCTCATATCTCTTTGTCTGAATGCATCCAATCGCCTGCAGGACTCTCACTTCTCAAAATTGCCTTTTTCTACTTTTATATCCCCCCCACTCCCAGCTTGCTTTGCATTTCTGGTGATGTCTAACTGAAAGGCTGAACCTTTCCAGCCCAATCCAACCTTTCCATCTCCAGCTTACACCTCCTAGCAGTGGATTTGTAAGAGCAGTGAACTGCTGAGCTGCTGCTCTGCACTGGGAGCCTCTGTGCCTGCTGGCTCGGGGCAACCTTCAGAGGACATTTACATCATCCTCGGGGCAAATGCTGTTTCCTTCTGGCAGAGGAGCAGGGAGGGGGTTGCAAAAGCACTTACATGACTTCAACGTTCTTGCAGTGAGGTCCACTGGGGGTGAGGTTGACATTCTGGATGAACTTGGGGTGGATGAACTTGGAATGGGTGCCCAGGCACTGGCACCGGAGTTCGATGGCTGAGCGAGGCAGGGCCTTAGCTGTGAAACCAGCAGAAAACAGAAGGTGGTTGCTTGCCTGCTGCCCCAGGAAGCACAACAGCATCAAAGTGACCCACTGCACTCCTGGGACAGCACAGCAGCTCCCTCACAGAATCACACAATTCACCAAGTTGGAAAAGGCATCTAGGATCATTGAGTCCAACCTATCACCTAACACCTTCTCATTAACCAAACCCTGGCACTAAGTGCCTCGTGCAGCCTCCTCTTAAACACCTCCAGGGATGGGGACTCCACCACGTCCCCAGGCAGCCCATCCCAATGCCAATCTCTCTTGCTGTGAAGAACTTCCTCCTAACATCCAGCCTGAACCTGCCCTGGCACAGCTTGAGGCTGTCCCCTCTTGATCTGTCTCTTCTGCTTGGGAGAAGAGCCCAACCCCACCTGGCTACAACCTCCGTTCAGGCAGTTGTAGAGACCAATAAGGTCTCTACAACTCAGCACAACTCCCACAGCACTACTGGCACCAGCAATTAGTTGAGAGAGCTTCAGGAGGGTTTCTTTACCTTCAGCTCCAATCGCAGAGATGAGGAGAAGAGTCAGGACAGCAGCCACAGCTTTGCCCATCATGATGCAAGAGTGTTCCTCCCTGCTGTCACCTGGGTCTGTGGGGAGAGGAGCTCCAGCAGCCTCAAGAGTGGCCAGTGCCTGAGCTCAGGGGCCTGCCCTCTTTATATACAGCTCCCCAGCATCATGGGTGGGTCATGCCCATGGAAACTCCAGACCTGCCACTGTGGAATGAGTCACAGGTGAAGAGGGAAGCCCCTTGCCCCAGATGAAATTGCCCTTCATGAACAGAAAACACTTTGTTAAATCAACAAAGTATGTAGAAAATGACCCTGTGCTGGGCAGTGTGGAATCTTTAGGGGCTGTGTAGTAGTCTGCTTCTTGTCACCTGCCTGCTTTTGCTGGTATTTTATCTCTGTGGCTTTCCATTTCTGGCGGCAGGCCTCGATCTGTGGTTTTCCGTCTGTGTGTCTAACTGCAGACAGGCAGAAGTAGAAGCTCACTCTTTGGAGAAATGAGAAATTACAGGTGCTAAAACTGGATTTCAGCGAGCTCCCCTTGCCCTTGTGTGCAGCCACATTGTAAAACATCATCTTTTCTGTATATGCTGAGCTAAGGGCTGCAGAGATCCGTGGAGTCTTTTTTTTGGTACATTGAACCCAGCCCCACTGAGAGAAGAACAGAACCCAGGCTGCCTTTGTGGTACCACTGAGAGCACATGGAACATGTGCCTGTGTTGTGACAAACTGGAGGGTGACTGCTTCATCTGCTGCCCAAACCTTCAAACTCTGCTGCTTTAAGTCTGGGAAGGGGAAAATTCCAAAAGCTGCTGCAGGATTTTGCTTCTGAAGTAAACTGAGGCACTTCCGCAGATTTGAATTGGACCCTGTGAACATTGTGCTAAGGTTAGAGTGAAGTGCAGCCCAGACAGCAACTGTGTGCTAGGCTGCAGCAAGAGCAGCTGTGGGCAGCAGGGCAAGGGAGGGGATTCTGCCTCTTTGCTTTGCTCTCCTCACACCCCACCTGCAGCACTGTCTGCAGCTCTGCAGCCCCAACATAAGGACGTGGAAGTGTTAGAGCCAGTCCAGAGGAGGCCACAAAGATGCTGAGAGGGCTGCCACAGCTCTGTTCTGAGGACAGGCTGAGAGAGTTGGGGCTCTGCAGCCTGGAGAAGAGAAGGCTTCCAGGAGACCTTGGAGTGGCCTTCCAGGATCTGAAGAGGGCTACAGGAACACTGGTGAGGGACTATTAACAAGGTCTTGTAATGAGAGGACGAGGAGGAATGGGTTTAAACTGGCAGAGGGGAAATTGAAAGTGGATGTTAGGAGGAAGTTCTTTCCAGTGAGGGTGGTGAGACACTGGCACAGGTTGCCCAGGGAGGTTGTGGAGCATAGAACCACTGAATATGATTTTTGGTCACATTCTGTGCTCCACAACCTCCCTGGAGGTGTTTAGGACCAGATTGGATGAGGCCTTGAGCCACCTGTTCTAGTGGGAGGTGAACCTGCCTATGGCAGGGAGTTGGAACTGATTGATTTTTGAGGTCCCTTCCACCTAAACCATTCTGTGATTCTAAGATGTGCTTCTGAAGGAGGAGGGTTTGGATAAAGTCAGAGCTGTGCAAACATTAATCAGCAAGAGAAATAATACTGAAAAGCAAGAAAGGGCTTAGGTGTCTTATGGCTGTTGTAGAGAGCTCAGTGATCACAGCAAACCAAATCCTGATGAGGACCAATGGGAGGACTTGTGGAGCTTGTGGTTTGACTTGTAATGTAAGAGGAAGTGAGCAGAAGACCTGGGCCTGCAAAAACACACAGACAGCACCGATCAAAATCTTTTTGTGGGTATGGAGAGAAGCCAGAAAAGATTAACCATGAATGAGAAGATTACTTTGTGCACTGTGAGGTCTTGGGATTTGGGTAAAAGGGAGGAGCTGCTGTTTCCATTTATTTACAAGGACCACCAGGTTTGGAGAAGTGAGGCAGGTGAAAGGAAAGCTGCTGAGTTTCTAAAGCAGAGAGTCTGTGAGAGAAGAGAGGGATTCCTAAGCCTTACCTGTGAATACCACAAACTATATCTGGTAGCCTCCAGCTGAATAAACCCTTTTTATCATAAGGGTCATAAACACTGCTCTGGAGAAGCTCTCATTTTATTGGCACAGGACTGCCTTACCAGCACTCCTATGATAAGAATCCTGAGAAGTGATGGCCTTATCAGCAGCTTATGACCCCCCCAGGAGTGCAGACTGGCCAGCGGGTGGCATGGATGTGTGCTGCACAAGTCCCTGTCCCAGTCACACAGCAGACAAGTTCCATCCCGTCTGTGGGTGCTACCACAGACATCAAATCTGCTAATTCACAGAAACATTCCAGTTGGAAAAGCCCCTCGGGACCACCAAGTTCAACCCATATCCCTACCCTACCAGGTGCACCCTAAATCATATCCCCAAGCACCACATCCAAACAACTTTCAAACACATCCAGGCTTGGTGACCTCCCTGGGCAGCCCATTCCAATGCCTGACCATTCTTGCTGGGAAAAAAAAAAATAAATCTTCCTAGTGTCCAGTCCAAATATACCCAGTCACAGCTTGAGGCTGTTCCCTCTTGTTCCATCACTGATGTCCTGAGAGAAGAGACCAGCACCAACCTCTCTACAAGGTAGGTGCCTACACCTCCTTCCAGGTAGTTGTAGACAGCAACGAGGTCTGCCCTCAGCCTCCTCTTTTCATGCTAACCATCCCCAGCTCCCTCAGTCACTCTTCACAGGATTCATTCCCCTTGTCAGGCCTTCCACAGCAGTTATGTTGTGGCAGAGCAAAGGGCAAGAGGAAAAATAGAGTTTCTCAGGTCAAACTAAGAGACTCCATAGTGGTAGGATTGTGAGCTCTAGGGGAGCAGTTGCACTTGGTGATCTCAGAGGTCTCTTCCAACCTCCACAGCTCTCTGCTTCTCTTTTCTTTCCCCGGATCTTTACATTTCTTTAGCCTTCCATGAGCAGTGGGAGATTTCTTTCCCCTAGGCAGCCCCTGGCACTGCTCTGTCCTCATCTTCCTCAGTGATTGCTCACCAGCAGCTTTAGAAATCCTGCCTCGTGCCTGGAATTTTAGATCCAAACGTGGGCAAGATCATTTAGAAACAGCTGAGCTGCTGAGTCAGTGGAGGGGACAGGTCCTCTTGGGGTTTTTACAGAATATTTGGGTTCAGCAGGGAAGGGCAGAGTCCTGCCCCAGCCACATACTTCCACAGGCAAACTCTTCCTCTTTTTATTTCTTCTTCCTGTACTTCTGTGACCCTGCCTGCGAAACCTCTGCACACTTTTGAGCTGCAAAGGGAAAGTGCCTCAGTCTCTCCATGTCCTTGTCTGGCAGCCTGTCTTCTGCATTTGGGTGGTGAGACAGGCTCTGCTGGGAACCTTGTGTGAGGGAACTTGCTTTGTGTGGTTGTCTCTGCCCTCTTCCTGAACCCCTGGTGCTTGCCAGTTACCCCTCCATGAGCAAGACTGAAGATGGAGATGGTATTCCTCTGCTTCTGGAAGTGCTGGCCACAGAGTGAGGTCAGTTCTCTCAGCTGGGCAGGTGTTACAAAGGTCATTGCGTGAGTGCTTTAGCAGAGGAGAGTTCATTAGTCAGAAAGTTGCACAAAGTCTTCTAAGAAGAAGGCTTTGAGAGCCAGGGCTCTGCTGCAGCACAGTGCCACTTCCTCAGGGCACAGGAGATGATGATCCCATTGCTGCATGTTCCGTGCAGCCCGTGGCTCTTGCTGCAGAGCACAGTTGCAACACCTGTGCTGGTGAGCACTTTGTTCCACCTACAGTGCTGCTGCAATCTCTGGTTTCGAGGCAGGAGAAGTGCTTTCCAGTTCTGTCTCCAGAGGAACTGGCAGTGGGATCTGCCTGCAGTGCACAATTGCACACCACATCTAAACCCAACACTGTCACTTCTTTCTCTCTCTCCTGAGTTTTCTGCTGCCTGCTTCATTTATGGACTTGTTGATCTCAAAGGTCTTTTCCAACCTGATTGGAAAGCACCAGCAACCTGCTGGAGCACCTCTGCTATGAGGACAGACTGATGGAGTTGGGGCTCTTCAGTCTGGAGAAGAGAAGGCTCCCAGGTGACCTTCTTGTGGCCTTCCAGGATCTGAAGGGGGCTACAAAAAAGCTGGGGAGGGACTTTTTAGGCTATTAGGTAGTGACAGGACTAGGGGGAATGGAGCAAAGCTGGAGGTGGGCAGATTCAGACTGGAGGTGAGGAGGAAGTTCTGCACTATGAGAGTGGTGAGAGTCTGGAATGGGTTGCCCAGGGAGGTGTTTGTGGCCACATCCCTGGAGGTGTTTGCAGCCAGGCTGGCTGAGGCTGTGGGCAGCCTGATCTAGGGTAGGGTGTCCCTGGGCATGGCAGGGGGGTTGGAACTGGATGATCCTTGTGGTCCTTTCCAGCCCTGACTGATTCCTCTGATTCTGCAGTTGTGTGATTCTGTTTCCCTTTGTCCATCTTGCTGCCCGTTCTGGATCTTAGTGCCCTACCCGTTAACAGTGCACCCTTGCAGCTGGGCTCCTTGGATTGAGTTGTGGTGATGTTGAGCATTGCTTCAGCAAAGTCCCTCAGCATAGGTGGCTGACTCAGGTCTTTATTCAGCAGTCTGGAGGAATCCAGGATTTCAGCTTTTTCCTTTCCATGCCCTTTGCCCACTTTACAGGACAATCAAAAGCCATCGACCGATCAAGTCGGATGGAAAAGAAGCTGCCTTTGTGTATTCTTGGGGTTTCCCCATCTGTGTGGTGACTGCATAGGAAATGAAGTCAGCCCTGGAAAGGGAAGTAGTATTGGGGGGAGAGGATTTAAAAAATAAAAAAAAAAAAAAGGAAGAAAAGAAAGCAAAAGGCCAGGATGCTGCCTGAAGCATGATCAGCATGTTCATGCTGCTCGACATGCAGCAACTTCTTCAGATTCAAGTGGCCACTGTGGTTTCATTACATTAGCACATTCCTAACAAAAACCCAATCGTGGTGGAACTGTTCAGGGACTTTCCAGTGTTTCAGGGGTGCCTCACAGATTAAATATTAGAATGCTCTTTGCATTAATCACTCTGAGCAACTCAAAACCACTTAACAATGGGCGAACACGAGAGCTACTCCAGCACGTGTCTTGTTGAGTGTGACGAGGCCAAGGCTTCCAGGAAGCAGCAGCAGAAGAAGATGGGAGTAGGGAAGGGATGGGAGAAGATATTGAAGAGTAGCACAGGAGAAGGTACTCAGGAATAGCACTGGAGAAGGTACTCAGGAGTAGCACTGGAGAATATAGGAATAGCACTGGAGAAGGTACTCAGGAATAGCACTGGAGAAGGTACTCAGGAACAGCACTGGAGAAGGTACTCAGGAATAGCACTGGAGAAGGTACTCAGGAATAGCACTGGAGAAGGTACTCAGGAATAGCACTGGATAAGATACTGAGGAATAGCGCTGAAGAAGATACTCAGGAGTAGCACTAGGAAAGATGCTGAGGAATAGCACTGGAGAAGATAGGAGTAACATTGGAGAAGATACTTGGAGGTAGCACTGGAGAAGATACTGAGGAATAGCACTGGAGAAGATAGGAGTAGCATTAGAGGAGATACTCAGGAGTAGCACTGGAGAAGATACTGAGGAATAGCACTGGAGAAGGTACTGAGGAATAGCACTGGAGAAGATACTCAAGGGTAGCATTGGAGAAAGTGCTCCGAGAAACAGCTCTGGAGAAGACACTGAGGAGTAGCACTTGCTCACACTCCCTCCCTTGCTCCCTGGCTTCCCCTTTGCAAGTTTCTATCCTCTCAACTGTGCCAAATCTGGAAGTGTCTGCTTTCTAGGCAGCCTTTCTCTGCTGGAGGGAGGAGGATCACCTAATGCCATTTTCCCCAGAGCTGGTGTATTTGGAAGCCTATTGCAAAGCAAGGCAGAGTGAACAGCCCTGAGCTCCATGAGCACTGCTGCTCTCACCATTGTGCCAATGGTGTCAATCAGGAGTCACACGTTGGCATTGGGCCTAATTCTGAAGAGAAGAAGGTCCCGAACTCAGGCAGTGAGGTGATGCAAAATGCAGCAGCTACTAGGAGACAGCAGAGGGTGCATGGGCCCCAAATTCCTGTGTGTAAATCAGAGAAGTGGCGAGGTCAGAAGAAGGCTTTGGGGTCGTCACTCCAACCACTCACCTAAAGCATCAAAGCATTCTAAAGCATCAAAGCATTTTTTTATTTCCCAAGTTTCAACTCTGTGGAGGAGAAATGAGTTTGAACTAGAGGTCAAGGCATGCACCTGAGAGAACAAAGGGGAAGAGAGGGAAGAACCTGGAGAGGAAGGGAACTGCAGCTGCTTGGTATCCCTGCTGGGTGGGAGCAGGCTCCTCGTGGGACTGTGCAGCCTGCACAGAGTTTTGATCACATGAAACCAGGACAGAGCTCTTAGCTTCACAAACAAACAGCTCTGACACTGGAGCTGATGGAGAGACTCCTGAGTGAGGGCCAAACTGGAACAAACACATCCTAAAGAATCTGCTTCTGGGGCAGTCCTGCTGGGTGGACACTGCAGAAACAGGAGGTGTCATAGGATCATAGAATGGTTTAAGTTGGAAGGGAGCTCAAAGCTCATCCAGTTCCAACCCCCCTGTGCCACTTCTCACTGGAACAGGCTGCTCAAGGCTTCATCCAGCCTGGCCTTGAACATCTCTAGGAAGGGAGCATCAACAACCTCCCTGGGTGACCTGTTCCAGTGTCTCACCACCCTCGCTGTAAAGAACTTCCTCCTAACATCCAGTTTCAGTCTCTCCTCTGCCAGTTTAAACCCATTCCTCCTCGTCCTGTCATTACAAGACCTTGTCAATAGTCCCTCCCCAGCCTTCCTGTAGCTCCCTTCAGATACTGGAAGGCCACTCCAAGGTCTCCTGGAAGCCTTCTCTTCAGGCTGAGAGTTGGGGCTCTGCAGTGTCACTGCCAAAAGCTTCTTCCCAATATCCACTCCAAAAACTTCTTCCTAATATCCGCTCCAAAAACTTCTTCCCAATATTCATCCCAAAAACTTCTTCCTAATATCCATCCCAAAAACTTCTTCCCAATATCCATCCCAAAAACTTCTTCCCAATATCCACTCCAAAAACTTCTTCCCAATGCCCACTCCCAATCTCCACTGTTCTCACATGTTCTACTTTTAGGTGAGGCTTTTGGCCAAGACCTCTTCCACCACATTCACTGAGGTTCTTCCAGTCTTAAGGGCCTTGAGCTGAGCTTTGTGCTTCCGTGAGGGAGCTGTAGCTGTTTTTTTGCTGAGGGAATGGTTACTAAAGCAGGGTTTGAAAGCTGCTTCCTTCCAGCTAGCGTTGCAAAACAGGCAGGATGTGCACTCGTGGACTCAGACGTCAACTTCCTCACCTTTCACAGGAGCCTCTGGGGTCTGCTGCACAAGTGTGGCAAAGGGAACAGCTGCAGGGCTTTAAGTAGTAATAAGGCTTGGGTTTTGGGGGTATGGAGTTGTGCAGGAAAGCAAAGAATGAGTTCTGGAGTATAGTTGTGCAGTCTCATTGCACTGCTCAGCTTTTTATGCTCAGTTTCAAGGTGGAGCTTCGTTTACCATCCACCTTGGCAGCACTGCCTACTGAAATGCACCTTCAGGCTGACAAAGATGCTGCATTCTTTGTTTCTCTGGCCTAAGCACTCTTGTCATAGATTCACAGAATGGGGTGGGTTGGAAGGGACCTTCAAGATCATGGAATCACAGAATGGTTTAGGTTGGAAGGGACCTCAAAGCTCATCCAGTTCCAACCCCCTGCCATGGCCAGGGACACCTCCCACCAGATTTCATTCAAGACAGATTTTTCAAGGTGACCTCAAGAGGGGATGTGTTGAGCTATACTAGCACACCAGGAGTGCCCAACTGGTGCTGCATCTACTGCTCCTAGCTGCTCTGCCAGGACCTAAGCAGTCTCCCTCCTCCTCTCCTTACAGAAACACCACAATTTTTTTTTATTATGTTCTCTAAGTAACACTTTCTACTCTCTCCTTCCAGTTCCAACCCCTCCCATGGGCAGGGACACCTCTCACTAGCCCAGGTTGCTCAAGGCCTTGAACACCTCCAGGGAGAGGGGCATCCACAGCCTGTTCCAGTGTCTCACCACCCTCACTCTAAGGAATTTCTTCCTGCACTCCAGCCTTCCTCAAGCTTCAATCCATTCCCTATCATCTTGTCCCTGCAAGTCCCTTCCTGCTTCTCTTGTATCCCCCTTCAGGTCCTGGCAGACCATGGTAGGGCTGTGACAGGCAAGAAGATCCTGCCTGAAGCTCTCCAGCACAGGAGTACTTTCGTCATTTACTCTTTTGTTTAGTTGGTCTTTGGTGATACTTGTTTCTGAAGTCACTGCTTAAAAATGCTGTGTCATGGCTTACCCTCAGCCTGGTGCCTTCTGAAAGGAATTTTTGGCATTCCCAATGGGCTGCTGCCTGTCCCGCTCATCTCTCCCAACCCAGCCAGAGAGGAAATGCCAAACGTTATGCTAATCATTTTCCAGTGGAAATTCCAGATGAAGAGCATCTCTCTGAAGCTGAAGGATTAGGAGCAAAGAGGTTTGGGTTTCGTAGGTGTCCTTTGAGGAGCTGTGTGATTTGTTGGCAGTGAGAAGTGCCAGCCAGGTGGCACGAGTTTGGGCAATGAAGCAGTTGCCTCTTTTTCCTGAAGACACAAAAAATTACACCTTACTGCTTACACCCGAGATTAAGGCAGGCTGTGTTGCACCAGGCTGAGTTCCTCAGAGTCCTTTCCTTATTTCTTCTAGCCATGGCATCAAGGGCAGCAGAGGACAAGGCTCACAGAGGAGCCTTGCGTCCTTCAGGCTCTCTGAACGTCTCTCCCCGTGCTGATTACCGGCAACAGGCGATCCTTGCATCTTTGCTGGTTTCCAGGGCCCTGTCCGTGGCTCATTCAAAATGAATCACGCACGGTGGGGACATCCAAAGGCCATTTTCACGTCCTTCTTACACTTGGAGGCAGGAACTTGGTAATGAGTTCCAGCAAGGCGACAAAATCGTAGCCGCGTGGTGTCGCAACCCCATGGCGCTGCAGGGCGTCATCCTGCCAGCCCTGGGCAAGGCACTTCTGCACTCCTGGCACGCAAGCAAGGACATCCATCTGGAGAGAGGCTGCCCTCTCAGAGGGCAGCTGGACAGCCTCCTGCTGGAGGAGCAGCCTCTCTGCTGAGGGAGAATGGTTCTGCTCCAAGCAGGCAGTATTTCTCCTCCATTCAGTCTCAGGTCCTGCTGCAGCTCATTAGTGGGGTGAGATGAATCATCTCTGCCTGTCAGCATCAGCCCATGGATGCACTAGATCCATTCTATGGAAAGCCCTAAAACTAACCCTAAAGATAAAGGTTCTGCTCCAAGCAGGCAGTATTGCTCCTCCGTTCAGCCTCAGGTCCTGCTGCAGCTCCTTAGTGGGGTGAGATGAATCATCTCTGCCTGTCAACATCAGCCAGTGGATGCACTAGGTCCTGTCTATGCAAAACCCTAAAGCTAACCCTGGAGCTGGGTTTGCTCAGCCTTGAGAAGGCTGAGGGGAGACCTTACCACTGTGTTCCAGTGGCTCCCAGGAGGATGGAGACTCCCTTTGGACAAGGAGTCATGTGGAAAAGACGAGGGCTGATGGGGACAAGTGAGGGCTGGGCAGATTCCAAATGGACTCCAGAAGAAAATGTTTCCCCATGAGAACAGTTGGACATTGGAATCATCTCCCAAGGGAAGCAGAGGATTCCTCTGCACTGGAGTTTTCAGCTTCAGCTTGCCAGGCTGCTGGGCCAGCTCATTGTAACTCAATTGTTCTCTAGAAAGGTTGGACCAGCTGGTCCTTGGGGGCCCTTCCAACCTGCCACTCTTGAGATTCTCTCTTCCAGCATCAACCCAGCAGACACCTACAGATGTCAGGAATGGCAGAGACTGCCGAGCAGGGCTTCTAGCAGCACCTGCAGTCTCACAGAGGCCATCCCAGAGCCTTTGGTGCAGGGTTTGCAGCAGGCTCCAGGGCTCTAGCAGCAGCAAGCATCCCCTTTTCCTGTTTTGCAGAGTCCCTTCTGTGCAGCTGGGATTTGCACCCTGCCTGGGGAAAGCGAGGAGCAGGCCCGGAGCCCTCTGCAGGGTCTGAGCCCTGGCTCCTCACAGCACCCAGCCTCTCCACACCCTTCAGCCCTCTTGCACAACCAGCAGCCTCTTGCTTTTGTCCCAAGCGGGGAAGAGCAGAGGCCTGAATCACAAAGCTGAGATCAGAATCTGGATCTGAAGCTCCTATTCCTGGGAGGCTATCTGGACACAGAGGTTTTGTCATAGGCTCATCCCAAGGAAATGAAATCACTCTGGGAAGAAGACAGAGATGTGTGCACTTCCTAGCTGGTGCTGCCTGGGATGGGCTGCAGACAAGTTAGCAGCATGGCCCTGGGTATTTGAGGTCCCTTACGGAAGGGTACAGGGATGTGGAGATGCTGGAGCATGTCCAGAAAAGGGCCACGAGGATGCTCAGAGGGCTGCAGCACCTCTGCTGTGAGGACAGACTGAAAGAGTTGTGCAGTCTGGAGAAGAGGAGGCTCTCAGGTGACCTTCTTGTGGCCTTCCAGTATCTGAAGGGGGCTACAAAAAAGCTGGGGAGGGACTTTTTAGGCTCTCAGGTAGTGACAGGACTAGGGGCAATGGAGCAAAGCTGGAGGTGGGGAGATTCAGAGTGGAGGTGAGGAGAAAGTTCTTCATCATGAGAGTGGTGAGAGCCTGGAATGGATTGCCCAGGGAGGTGGTTGGGGCCACATCCCTGGAGGTGTTTGCAGCCAGGCTGGCAGAGGCTGTGGGCAGCCTGCTCTAGGGTAGGGTGTCCCTGGGCATGGCAGGGGGGTTGGAACTGGATGATGCTTGTGGTCCCTTCCAACCCAGACTGATTCTGTGATTCTAAGAATCACAGAAGTAAGCAGGTTGGAAAAGACCTCCAGGATCATCAAGCCCAACCTATCACCTAACACCTTCTCATTAACTAAATCCATGGCACTAAGTGCCTCATGCAGCCTCCTCTTAAACACCTCCAGGGATGGGGACTCCACCACCTCCCCGGGCAGCCCATTCCAATGCTAATCACTTCTTGCTGTGTAGAACTTCTTCCTACCGTCCAGCCTGACCCTGCCCTGGCACAGCTTGAGGCTGTGTCCCTCTTGTTTGCATGCAGCCTGAGTTGTTTCACAGCACTGCGGGTTGGAGACAGCAGCCCAGAGCTGAGCTTCCCTTCCCACCAGCAGCTGATGCAGGCCACACTCCTCCTGGAGCATTTGCATGAGGGACTTTTCTTTCAGGTTACTTGGCCCCATACATCAGTGGGGAGAAGGGTCTGAGAAGTCACTGGAGGCATTTCCTTATCACACGTATCACTTGTGCAACCTCAGCTGCATTTTTCCCCCTCTCTCACATGCCCCAACAAGATCCCCGAAGCGAGAAACGCCACCAGGGCTTCCTTCCAGTATGTGACACAGACAGGCATGTCCTACCTCCCCTGCCACTTCCACACCGTCCAGCTCCCTTCCCGGCTGCCTGCCTCACCTGGACAGGCTGGAGAGGTGTGCCCAGGCCAACCTCATGACATTCAACAAGGCCAAGTGTCAGGTCCTGTAGCTGGTTGGGTGCAATCCCAAGCACAGCTCCAGGCTGGGTGGGGAATGGCTGAGAGCAGCCCTGAGGAACAGGCTCAGCTGAGGTTCCCTGGGGCTGTTGAGGCCATTTGGTGCAGGCAGGGCTCTGAGAGCAGGCAGTGAGATCCCCAGTGCTGGGGATGGGTTTCATCTGCTTCTCATTGCTGAAGGAGTTCAGTGAGATCATTAAAGGGCTCAGCCAGAAACGCTGAAGGAGCAAAGCTTGGTAAGACTCAGCAGCCTGCCTGCCTTCAGCTGCAGCCTGGAAAAAAATGGAAGCTGCAGCTTGGGAGAGCTTCTGTGACCTTTCTGAAGGTCTGCTTTCTTCCCACACTTCTGAACAGAATTTAAACTGAGCTGAAATAATTTCTGGACAGCAAAAGGGTTTCCTTCCTACAGAGGATTTCCTTCCAGTGATGGCCCAGCAGTGAAGCCCTTTCTAAATCTCTTTGCCTTCTATCCTCAGATGCCAGCTGAGCAGTAGAGGCCATCACCTTTTCTTTTCTTTGCCTCAAATCGATGCCACTGCAGCCCTGTGAGAGGTTACCTGCTCCACGCTGGCTGCAGAAGGGGTTTTAAACCACAAGTGCTTGCCCTGGCCTTGATCTGATGGCAACAGGTGGTGGACAGAGGCAGCAGAGGGGATAGCAACAGCACTGCACTATTTTTTTTTTGTTTTTTTGTCCTAGGGAAATTGCTTTTGCTGTTGGAGAGAACAAAGAATGAGGAACTGTTCCCCCTTCGTGGGCACGCACAATGAAATTCAGTGTTCTCCCCAGCTTGGGTTGGTGTTTATTTTGGAACAAGATACAATAAAGTACTCAGCAGGGCACACTGATAGCACCTGGGCTCTTCAGAGTCACTGAATTGTTCTGGTTGGAAAAGCCTTCCAAGATCATCAACCCAGCACCCACCATGGCCACTAAACTCTGTCTCCAGGTGCCACGGCTGCACCTTTCTTGAACACCTCCAGGCATGGGGACTCCACCACCTCCCTGGGCAGCCTGTGGCAACCCCTGACCACTCCTGCAGCAAAGAATTTTTTACTTAACCCTCCCCTGGCACAATTTCAGGCCTTTTCCTCTCCTATCACCTGCAACTTGCTTAGTGTGGAGAAGAGGCTGAGGGCAGACCTCATTGCTCTCTGCAGCTCCCTGAGATGAGGCTGCAGCTAGATGGGGTTGGTCTCTTCTCCCAAGCACCCAGGGACAGAACAAGAGGGCACAGCCTCAAGCTGTGCCAGGGCAGGTTCAGGCTGGATGTTAGGAAGAAGTTCTACACAGCAAGAGTGATTGGCATTGGAATGGGCTGCCTGGGGAGGTGGTGGAGTCCCCATCCCTGGAGGTGTTTGAGAGCAGGTTGCATGAGGCACTTAGTGCCAGGGTTTAGTTACTTTGAAGGGTTAGGTGGTAGGTTGGACTTGATGATGCTGGAGGTCTCTTCCAACCTGGTGAATTGTGTGATTCTGTGAGTGCCTCAGAAGTGCAGAGCAGCATCAGCACTGAGCTGCCTGCCTCTCCTGTAGACTTTGAACGGCATCTTTTAAAGCTTCCCACACCATTGTGAGGTCCTGCCCTAACACAGTGGCCAAACATGGCCTTAAACTGCCTTCTCCAGCATTGCCTTGGGCAGGAGCAGGCTGAACTGATGCCAGTGTGACACTCAGGCCTGGTGGCAAGGAGGAAGTCATTTTATTTTATGAGGAGCAGGGTCATTTATGGCCCTACACAGAAGGCAAGCAGCAGCAGTGAGTCGTGGCTTGCCTGCAGAGCACCCAGGAAGCAGCTGAGGCTTCCCTTTGGAGCACAAATGCTGCATTGTTTTGCTGCCCTGCTTGTGGGCACCTTGGCCTGGCCCTGGAACAGGGCAGTTTGTCCCCGTGGTGCTGCTGATGAGCTGAGTCCTTCAGCAGCCACAGGGAGAGCTGCCTGAGGGACAGTGAGGAGCTCATCCCAGGACAGCTCCTCCCAGCTGCAGCGGTACCTCTGCATCCTTCTCCCACGTATCCTCCTGGTGCTCACTTTGCCCTCTGTTGGGTCCAGGCAGGTCCACACTTCCATCTGGAGGCCACGTCTGATACAGCAGCCTCTTGTCCACACCCAGAGCCTGCTCTAGATGATGGCAAATCCCACATCTGCGTGTCCAGACCTCTGCTTTTTGTGCACATCCAGCTCACCCCACCTGATCATTAGCCCTGTACAGGAAGGTTTGGCCTTTGTGCTGGAAAAAGAGAGTCCAGTGGAGGCTACAAAGCTGCTGAGGGGCCTGGAGCATCTCTGTGAGGAGGAGAGGCTGAGAGCCCTGGAGCTGCTGAGCCTATCACCGAATTAAGCAGGTTGGAAAAGACCTCTAGGATCATCAAGCCCAACCTATCACCTAACCTTTCTCATTAACTAACACATGGCACTAAGTGCCTCATCCAACCTCCTCTCAAACACCTCCAGGGATGGGGACTTCACCACCTCCCCGGGCAGCCCATTGCAATGCCAATGACTCTTGCTGTGAAGAACTTCCTCCTAACATCCAGCCTGAACCTGCCCTGGTGCAGTTTGTGGCTGTGTCCTCTTGTTCTGTCCCAGGGGGGATCTGATCAATACTCAGCAAGAGCTGAAGGATGAGAGTAGCAAAAAGGTGGAGCCAGGCTCTTGTCAGTGGTGCCCAGTGACAGGACAAGGGGCACAAACTGGAACCCAGGAGGTTCTATCTGAACAGGAGGAGAAACTTCTTTGATGGGAGGGTGCTGAAGTCCTGGAGCAGGCTGCCCAGAGAGTTCTGAGCAGTTCTGACAAAATCCAAGAGGCACTCTGGTTCCCTCTTAGCTGGTGAATTAAAATCCCACACTTTGCAAGAGAAATGCCAAGTTGTGAGGCTCAGTGTGTGAACAGACACTGCAATTCGGAGTGGATTTTAACAGCATGTGATTAAAACAGATCAAAGGTGTCCTTGCTCTGCAGAGACCCTGGCAGCCTGTAGCCTGCAGATGCTGCAAGCAGAGGAAGCACCACGATCTGAGGGTCTTGCTCAGTCCTTTCCACATCGCCACAGTTTGCTGTTTGTAGTGAAATGTGAAGCAGTTTAAGTGGAGATGTGTGCCAGCCGCCCTGGGGAGATGGAGCAGGGCAAGAGCAGCCCTGGCTCAGTGCAGGAGCAGCCAGCAGGGGCCACTGCAAGCTCACCACGCAGGGCTGCAGGCAGCCTGCTGGCCCAGCTGGCACTGGCAGGCACCTACCCACTGCCTGCCTGCTCACCACTCCCCTTGGGCACCTCACCTGCTAGCAACTCCTGAATAAGGCACACGGGAGAGTGCAGCTGCGCTGAAAGCAGGAGCCTAAGTACTAGGTAAGGTCACGGTGATGAAACAGGGCCAAAGTAAAGCCAAGAATTCCATTCTCAGTCCACAAGCAGCTGACCCAGGGGATGCCCATCAAATCTAGAGCCATTCTGCAGAGCAGCAGGGTCCACAGCCAGGCAGAGGTGGTGTCTGCCAGCAGCACTCCACCACAGCTCAGAAAGGCAGCAGCTCCTCCAGGCTGGGCTCAAACAGGGTCATGGGCTCATGGGTGGGAGTCAGGGGGTGAGATGCATGAGGATCACCAGGGTAGGTTGATAGTCACAGAGCACTGACAATAAAAGAGACCTCTCTTGTCACCTTGCAGTACAGAGTGACACTGGTGCCATTGCTGTGCAATGTCCAGCAGCTGGGAGAGTGCAAATCTGCCCCTGGAGAGGACCCTGCTCACTGGGAGGGGGAAGAGGAAGCAGAAGACCCATCCCCAGAGGAGCATGCCCTTGGATGATGTTTGAGGTAAGAATGGGAGCAGTCTGTGCGCAGAGAGGAAGGCACATCTCTCTCTAACAAACACTGCTCTGCCAGTGCAGATTCCTGCCGTGACAGGAGTGGTGCCAGCCTTGGCCATTCACACCACTCCTCTGCTGTCAGCTGCCAGCCTTCAGCTCCAGGCTGCTTCACTGGGCAGTCCTCAGCCTTTCAAAAGATGCCATTGCAGTTGTGAAACTTACTGCTGGAGCTGAAGCCTTGAAAGCTCAGTGCCCACTCTTGCAGCCCTGCAGAGCTGACTGCAGAAGAGGGCCTGAGTGGACACCAGCTGCTCTGGAAGAGCTGCATCCAGCTCCCTGTCTATATCCCTCCAGGAACAGCTGGGCATTTACTGATCAGATGTGGCTGCTGCTTCTGCAAACACTTTTGCACAAAATCCCACACCTGAGAAAGACTGAGAGAGCAGGGCCTGTTCAGCCTGGGGAAGAGAAGGCTTAGGGGTGACCTTATCACCACGTTCCAGTACATAAAGGGTGACCAGCAGGAGGATGCAGACTCCCTCTCCTGGGCTGCATTAAGAGAAGCTTTGCCAGCAGGGCAAGGGAGGGGATTCTGCCCCTTTACTCTGCTCTCATCAGACCCCACCTGCAGTACTGTGTGCAGCTCTGGAGCCCCCAACACAAGAAGGACATGGAACTGTTGGAGAGAGTCCAGAGGAGGCCACCAAGATGCTCAGAGGGCTGCAGCAGCTCTGCTATGAGGACAGGCTGAGAGAGTTGGGGCTTTTCAGCCTGGAGAAGAGAAGGTTTCCAAGAGATCCCATAGTGGCCTTCCAGTATCTGAAGGGAGCCTACAGGAGGGCTGGGGAAGGACTATTGACAAGGGCTTGTAATGACAGGAGGAGGAGGAATGGGTTTGTACTGGCAGAGAGGAGATTTAGGCGAGATGTTAGGAGGAAGTTCTTTGGAGTGAGGGTGGTGAGACACTGGCACAGGTTGCCCAGGGAGGTTGTGGCTGCTTCCTCCCTGGAGGTGTTCAAGGCCAGGCTGGATGAGTCCTTGAATGACCTGTTCTAGAGGGAGTTGCCCCTGCCTATGGCACAGGGGGGTTGGCACTGGATGATCTTTGAGGTCTCTTCCAAGCTAAACCATTCTATGATTCTATGATTCCCTTTTTCCAGTGAGACCCATGGAAAGGTGAAGGGGTGATGGGGACAAGTTACTGCTGCTCCAGAGCTCTGTCAGCCTCACTGGAAAGAAGTTTCTCCTCACGACATGTAGGAGCTGGGACAACCCCATCCCAGAGGCTGGGTTTGCATTTCCAGTGGGCAGCTGCTTCAGATTCTTCACGTGTAAGGACAAGCAGCCTGGAACAAGGTATGGCCTGCAGGGCTGAGAATGACAGTTTCAGATGGATCAAATTCCAGAGTGGAAGACACACCCTCCACACAACTGCACAGGGGAGAATCTTTCCAGAACTTCAGCATCTCCTGAGCAGCTGTTGCCTCTTTGCTGTTGCCTCACACAGGGACAGGCAACTTTAATGGTGAATTTGTGCCTCAGTGTTCCACATGCCTCCACTCTCAGATTCATAGAATCAGAGAAGGGTTTGAGTTGGAAGGGACCTTCAAGATCATCCAGTTCCAGCCCCCTGCCATGGGCAGGGACACCTCCCACTGGCCCAAGTTGCTCAAGGCCTCATCCAGCCTGGCCTTGAACACCTCCAGGAAGGGAGAATCCACAACCTGCCTGGGCAGCCTGTACCAGTGTCTCCCCACCCTCACTCTCAAGAATTTCTTCCTCATCTTCAGTCTCCATCTCACCTCTCCCAGCTCACAGCCATTGTCCCACATCCTGTCGCTCCCAGCCCTTGTCAGAATTCCTTCCTGAGCTCTCCTCTAGCCCCTTCAGGTACTGGAGGGCTGCTCTAAGATCTCCACAGAACCTGCTCTTCTCCAGGCTAGAATCACAGAATCATAGAATCAGTCAGGGTTGGAAGTATCCACAAGGATCATCCAGTTCCAACCCCCCTGCCATGCCCAGGGACACCCTACCCTAAATCAGGCTGCCCACAGCCTCTGCCAGGCTGGCTGCAAACTCCTCCAGGGATGTGGCCCCAAACATCTCCTTGGGCAACCCATTCCAGGCTCTCACCACTTTCATGGTGAAGAACTTCCCCCTTGTGTCCAGTCTGAGCTGTGCAGCCCCAACTCTCGCAGCCTGTCCTCAAAGGGGAGGTGCTCCAGCCCTCATCTGGCTTTGCTTTGCCCAAGCACTGCTACTCAGAAAGACATTCAGATGCCCCCCACAATGAGGTCAAATGTCACCCTTGTAACTCCCACGACCCCTGGGGTGTGTGGGGAGTGTGCTGGCCAGGCACTGGGAGGAGATGGAGTCCTTCAGTCAGAGCTGCTCTTGTTCCACCCAGTGCCTCTGAAATGCCACCGCCTCTGCCCTCCAGCTGCCACCCTCTGCTCGCTGTGCTCCAGGACCCTGCTCAGAAGAGGGGCATCTGCATGAGAAAACAAATGTGAGCCATGCAAGGAGACACTCAGGAGAGGACCATGGCTGTGACCCTGTAAGTATGGGAATGTGCTGACTCTTGTGGTGCCCAGAGGGGTTCCTGGGAGCTGGTGAGAGAAGAGCATTGTTAGGGAAGGACAGGAATGGCCACAGCAAGCACTTCTCTGAAGTTTGCCTGTGGTCAGGGCACCTCAGGGGCTGGGACTGTGCAGACTTTCAGAAGATGAAATTCTCAGGGAAAAAAAAAAAAAAAGAGACTATATCTTTGGGACAGCTTGCCCAGAGATGGGGTGCAGGCCACATCCCTGGAGACATCCAAGGTCAAACTTGAAGGCCATAAGCAGCCTGATCTAGTTGGAAGAGTCTCCCTCTCCAGAGACTTTAGAGATGCAGCTTGATGTGTTCCTGTGTGACTTGCCGGAGGTGATCCTGCTCTGGCAGGGGGGTTGGGCTTGACAACCTTCAGAGGTCCTTTCTAACCCCTCCCATTCTGTGATCTCTGTCCCTGCTGATTGCAGGGGGTTGGACAGGGTGACCTCTGAGGGTCCCTTGCAGCAGAGGGCTTGATGGCAGCAGCTTCAAATCAAAATTCGAACCTGAAGCTTCCCCCAAGCTCTCCTTCAGACCTAGCATGACCATGAGATTCAGATTGGATGTGAGGAGGAAGTTGTTGAGCATGAGAGTGGTGAGAGCCTGGAATGGATTGCCCAGGGAGGTGATTGGGGCCACATCCCTGGAGGTGTTTGCAGCCAGGCTGGCTGAGGCTGTGGGCAGCCTGAACTAGGGTAGGGTGTCCCTGGACATGGCAGGGGCTTTGGAACTGGCTGATCCTTGTGGTCCCTTCCAACCCTGACTGATTCTATGATTCTGTATTCATTTGGTTGTGCAGAGGGGTTGTGAGAGGTCTTGGCTGTGGCTCTCAACCCATAACCCCATAAACCAGACTGGGGGTTTTGTGCCATGAAGAAGCACAGATCCAGACATCTTGAAATCCATCTGAGGAAGAAATCTTCTGTGGTAAATCTTGGGTTTGAAGAAAGCCTGTGTCTGGCAGCCTCGTGTGGAGCTAACAAGGGCTGTGTGAGCTGGCTGGGTGTGGTGAGGTGGGGATTTTCCTCCCGGTTGAAGCTGTCTGACTGCAGCTCTTTTGGACAGGGCAGTTCCCTCTGGTTCTGCCCTTTGTCAGATTTCATGGCCCCAGGCAACACAAACTCTTTCTGAAGCTCTGTGACATCAAGTGGGTGACCTCATGGATGAGGTGATCAGTGCCAAGCCATGGTACATGACTGAGCATGTTTCTGGTGCTTAGGTCACAGTGGCTGCTGAGGACAGAAAGAGTGACCTCTGCCAGCTGCTCTGCAGGCAGACAAAGGTCAGAACCTGGTGAGTTCCAGCTCAGCAGATCATAGAATCATAGAATCAGCCTGGGTTGGAAGGGACCACAAGGATCATCCAGTTCCAACCCCCCTGCCATGCCCAGGGACACCCTACCCTAGATCAGGCTGCCCACAGCCTCTGCCAGCCTGGCTGCAAACTCCTCCAAGGATGTGGCCCCAAACATCTCCTTGGGCAACCCATTCCAGGCTCTCACCACTCTCATGCTCAACAACTTCCTCCTCACCTCCAGCCTGAATCTCCCCACCTCCAGCTTTGCTCCATTCCCCCTAGTCCTGTCACTCCCTGATAGCCTCAAAAGTCCCTCCCAAGCTTTTTTGTAGCCCACTTCAGATACTGGAAAGCCACAAGAAGGTCACCTGGAAGCCTCCTCTTCTCCAGACTGCACAGCCCCAACTCCATCAGTCTGTCCTCACAGCAGAGATGCTGCAGCCCTCTGAGCATCCTCGTGACCCTTCTCTGGGCACACTCCAGCATGCCCACAATGATGTCAGATGATGTCAAAGTCCAGAGCCTTCAGCACAGGCACAGCAGCTGCTAACAGCAACTCTGCTGCTCTTCTTTCCCTTTAAGACCTGTGGCCCCCACAAGTCACAGAGTGGGCTGTGGGGAGGGCTTGTGGCCCCTGTTAGAGCACCACAGCAGATCTGTGCCTTGCTCAGCTGATTATCTGAGCTAATCATCTGCTTCCTAGCTTCTGTTTTCCATGCTTATCTGTGGCGTCTGCAAAACATGTCCTGGCACAGCAAGTGTTGCTATTGGCACTTTGGGGTGATGACAGCAAATAATCTTGCTGAAGAATGGGGAGGTCCTCTGCAGGCTAGATCCAGCTGCTTTCACTTCCTCCACTGGTTGCTCTATTCTGGATGCAGCCTCCCTGGTGAGCTGAGGCTCAGCCTTTGCACTGCAGCAGCTGGCTCAGGGAGGCCAGGAGGAGTTTTCCAGGTTTGGAGTTTGTAGAATCATGGAATCAGTCAGTGTTGGAAGGGACCACAAGGATCATGAGCAGGGACACCTGCTCACAGCCTCATCCAGCTTGGCCTTAAACACCTTAAACACTCAGTTTGGAGAAGAGGAGGCTCCAAGGTGACCTTATTGTGGCCTTCCAGTATCTGAAGGGGGCCTACAAAAAAGCTGGGGAGGGACTTTTTAGTCTGAAGCTCAGCATCACCCTTGCCACGGCCAGGCTGCCCTTTTGATTGTGTGCTACCAAAACAGACCTGCTGGAGATGTTGTTCTGGCTTTAGCAGGCTCTTTGTTAATGATTTGAGGCCAAGTTACTAAACAGCTGAGCTCCAGCTTCCAATTATTTATTAACTTGAAATTATTTGAAAAATTAATCATGCAAGGAGCCAGAAATGTAAGAGAGCCCTTTAAAGTCTGGGGGGAGCATCACATTCCCTGCCTGTTGTAAAGAGATCAGCATTACCCTTTCATTTAGGGGAGGAAATAGCCAGGTTGTGACTTGTTCTTAGCTTTGCAGGCATATAAGCAATCAATGTTTATTATGAAATATGAAGGGAAAAAAAAAACCAACAAAAAACACACACACACAGAAAAAAAAAAGCCAACTACCCTCCTCTGTGCATGATTTAGTTGGAGTTTGCAGTAACTCATTCCTGCTGGGTGCCCTTAAAGCCTTCTCCCCCATGTGCTATCTATTCCTAATCTGCTCTGACCAGGCTCTATAAAGAACTTATCAGGTGCTTGTGTGACTCAAATGGGCTCAGAACTAGGACGTTGGTAGGAGCAGCAGCTCCAGTGGGAGAGTGCTTAACCAGAGGCACCCTGGAGCCACAGTCACCAGGCCAGTGTGGAAACCCAGCGTAGCTCTGGTTCGGCTGGGGAGGACAAGCCTGGCCACCAGGCCAGTGTGGAAAACCAACAGAGCTGGTTTGGCTGGGGAGGACAAGCCTGGCCACCAGGTTTGCACTGCTGTCTTAGCACTGAGATCCTTGCGTGAGCCCAGGTAAGGTGAGGGTTGGCTTTTGAAACTTGTGCACTTTAAAGAAGCTATCTCTAAGCTTTCATCGAGTCTCTAACCTTGCATGAATCTCAGAGAAACAAAACCTCAGTGTCAGGGAGTCAGGTTGAAGCTTGAGCTCCAATGAGAGGTTGGCACTGTGCTGCCCTGGTGTAAGCTGATAATGTGGGGTTTAGATCTAAAAATACTCAGATGCCTCCTGGGACCCAGCAGCTTTGTGGGGTGAGTGTCCAGCAGGGTGGATGCTTGTCAGGTTTGCTGTTATCTTGGTTTAGAGATTTGCAGGTGCCAGGCTGTGCTTGCTGCCTGATCAGGCAGAAGTGCTCCACGGTCTGAAGCTGTGACAGGAAAAATCCCACTTCTGGTTTTAAGCTAGTTGGGGAGCTTTGTGCCAATTGCAGGAAGAGATGGGGCAGCTCCAGGCCTTGAGCTTGGCTTGAAGCTCTAAGCTGCCACAGCATGGAGCTTCTGTGCTGCTATGAGCTGAGCAGAAAGCTGGTGCTTGTCTCTTCCCTGTGTTGTCTCTTCCTTAATGTTTGTGGAGAGTGAAATCCTCACTTCAGATTTCCCTCAATGCAGAGCTGGAAACTGCAGTGGAATCCCAACAGCGAGGGTGTTCTGTTGGGTGACCTGCACTGAGTCCAGCTCTTGGGAGGAGTGCACCAGAGGCAGATGATGTGAGCAGGAGCTTTGCCCTCTCCCTGGCACAACGCTGCGTAGAGCAAAAGTTATAACTGGGTTGACATCAACCCTGATGTGAGAGAATGGCTTTGAAGGCAAAGTGTCCTTCCTGCTCTTCTCTGTGGCCTGATAACTTTGAGCTTCAGGCTTGGTGTTGTGAGTAAATTGCCTGCTCTGGATGGGTGGGCAAGGAGTGGGAGCTTGGATGGTGCCTGCTGGTTCGGGTATTTACTACCCCTTAAACATCTCCTTCTGCGGGAGCCGCTGAGCTGCAGTGCTCTCTGACAGCCAACTCCTGCCCAGTGAGTAAGAGTGATAAGGCTTGGTACAGATAAGCAAAACCTGGCTCTGGAGCTGCCTGGGATGAAGTGGTGTGGAGCTGTGCTGTCACCATCCCTAGGCGAGCAGTAAATCCACGCACGTAGGCACGACCTGGTTGTGGCTTGGGTTGTTCAGCGGGCACCAAAGGTTGGGGTGGACCCGGGGAAAGGAGGACTGCCTTCGTCCTGAGGCTTAGGGAAGAGGCCAGAGGATGTTTTGGGGTGTGCCCTGCCAGCCAGTGATTCTCAGGAGTCAGCAGGTTGCCTCTCACCGAGAAGGTCGAGATGAAAGCGTTAAGCGGAGCCTCCCCGTAGGTGTGACCCTGGCTAAGGCAGCTCCTGTCAGCGCTGGAGGAAGGAAGGTGGGGAGGTAAATATTCCCGACGTGCACCGAGCTCTGGGAGTGTCCTGGCCTTCCAGCCATCCCAGTTTCGGCACAGGAAGAGCTACCAGCTCCATGGGTTCCGTGGGGTGCCAGAGGTAGCTGACAGCCAGGGCAGTGCTGTCATGCCTGACCCAGGGCTCAGGGGAAGGCACCTGGAACTCCTGCTGGGCTGGGGAGCAGGTGAGTGAGGCACAGGCAGAGCTGGCAGGGTGGGCACAGGGACCTGCTGCTGCTGCTGGGGTGAGTGAGGCACTGCCAGAGCTGGCAGGGTGGGCACAGGGAGCTGCTGCTGCTGCTGGGGTGAGTGAGGCACAGGCAGAGCTGGCAGGGTGGGCACAGGGAGCTGCTTCTGCTGGGGTGAGTGAGGCACTGCCAGAGCTGCTCTGCTGGCAGGGTGGGCACAGGGAGCTGCTGCTGCTGGGGTGAGTGAGGCACAGGCAGAGCTGCTCTGCTGGCAGGGTGGGCACAGGGACCTGCTGCTGCTGGGGTGAGTGTGGCACGGCCAGAGGTGCTCTGCAAGCAGGGAAGGGAGAAATGCCTAGTCAGAAGGGTCCTCAGCCTGGAGGAGGCTTGTGTGAGGCTGTGGTGATTAACCTGGGCAGACAGTGGGGTAGTGGACACAAGCCTTGGCTGCCCTTCAGGCAGTGTCAGGCTGATTCAGAGGTGACCTTGCCTGGTTTTTGGCCGTAAAAGAGATCTTTGCCAAGGGTGCTAAAGTAGAGAGTGACTTCTGCTGGGGAGGAGGGCAGAGGAGGCGCTGGGGCTCTGGCAGCACTGTGTGAAGGGAGGGAGCTGGTCTGACTCCCCCTCCCTGCCTCGGGAAGCAAAGTGGCTGTGTTCCCAGGGAAGCACCAACTCGCCTTTGGTTTGGGTTAGCAGAGTCTATCCCCAGAGTGTGAGCAGCTACAGACCCATAACATTGCTCTGCTGGGGCTCAGCTTCCAAGGGCTGTCACTAAGGCCTAAGCTCCCTTCACAGCAACAGCTGTGGGGCTTAGTTTTTGCTGCACTCCAGACGCTCCCGGGGGTAGGGAATGCCTTGGGTGCGTGTGGAGTGGTGCCTGTCGTGCAGAGCTTTGTGCTGAGTGGTGCATTGGGTGTGCATGGTGAGAGCTGAGGTAATACAGCTCAGCCTTCTGCTTGCAGCACAAGAGACAGACAAGTTCCATCCATCCTGTCTTGGAGCAGCTTTGGGAAGCCTTTTGCTTGCCATGCAAGTGACAGACAAGTTCCCTTCATCCTGACTTGCAGCAGCTTTGGGAAAGGTCTTGTGCTTGCTGCACAAGAGATAGATAGTTTAGAATCATCGAATCAGCCAGGGCTGGAAGGGACCACAAGGATCATCTAGTTCCAGCCCCCCTGCCATGGGCAGGGACAGCCTACCCTAGATCAGGCTGGGCAGAGTTCCTTCCATCCTGACTCGCAGCATCTTTGGGAAGCACTGAGGCAAAATCCCTAGGAAGTCGCTGGGGAGGTTTGGAGTTGTAGTGTCCCTTAGTGGTGGGAGCTCTGCCTAGCTCGCTCTGCAGTGTCCTCCTTGATGGATGGATGCACCAGACAGCACATCCAGGCTGCTGCCTACAGATTAAGGTGCTGCTTGGCTGCTCCTGCTGGGCTCAGCTCTGGGCGTTCCTCTCCTTCAGCTCTCCTCTGCAGATGCCTTTTTCACCCTTGTGTAAAAGCCTGTCTGGCTGTTTGCTACCTTTGCTTTGTCATTCCCCTGCTGTCCTGTCCCTGTGCTGGCCTCTTAAACAGGTCCTCTCCACAAAGACTTTTTTCTTGGAAAAGTGTATTTTAGGTAAGACAGAAATCTGCCAGGAAGGTTGAATTCACTGCCTGTGAGCTGTGCTGTGTGCCCTACTGTGGCTGACTCTTGCAGCTGTGCAGTGCTCTTGCCCTTGCCTCTTCCTCAGCTTCTCCAACAGTTGCAGTATTCCTCGTTGCTCAGTCTGCACCCAGTCCCACTTACTTATTCCTGCCTCTTCCTCAGCTTCTCCAACAGCTGCAGTCTTCCTTGTTGCACCCAGTCCCACTTATTTATTCCTGCCTCTTCCTCAGCTTCTCCAACAGCTGCAGTCTTCCTTGTTGCACCCAGTCCCACTTATTTATTCCTGTCTTTCCCTTCTGCTTCTTTTCTTTCCTTCCCAAAGTATTCCAGGCCTCAGTCAGTTTTCTTCCAAATGTTAAGTTTCTTTCTAGTTAAGTCTCAGGCCAGCCAAGGTCCTGCTTTTGAGGCCTTACCTGAGGGAATTGTGCAGTTCTGGTCCAGTTTAATGTAAGAAAGATCCTGGGTGGCAGCAGGCAAGGCAGGAGATGGCTTTGAACAGGTGGCCACAACCATATGTTGTTGGGAGGGCTGGGAAACGAGCACATTTGGGCTCAAATTAAAGGGGGAAATGGGGAAAAAAAACCAACCCCACACTTCTGTTTGCTGTCTGTGCCACTTCCTTCTTCTTTTCAGAAAGCAATAAAACAGTAGGAGGTGGCAGAAAATGTGCCAGCTTGGTGACTTTATGGAGTGCCAGCATAAATAGCCTGTCAGGAATGGTGCCAGGTCGTTGTGCTGGGGTGGTCACTGCCTGCTGTCAACCCCCAGGTCTCAGGGGCTGGCAGAAGGTCAGGATGCACAGGGAAGGGGTTTGCTACTAGGCTGAGCTGGTGGCTGTGGGGCGCAGAGCTGGTCGCAGCACTGAGGAGGATGCAAGAAGCGTTGGTGCCTCTGCAGCAGCTGTAGAGAAAAGGCCAACCTGCCCTGGCAGTGAGGGGGATGTGGGTGAAGAATTGCTCCTCCTGCTCAATTCTTTGGCAGCTGCTCAGTGCAGGTGGACTCGAGGTTCTGAAGGCAAACGATTTGCTTGGGGGGTAACAAAGCAGCAGCTGAGTGCTGGTCTCCTCTGTGTGTGTAAAGATGACTGCTCTCAGGCTGCAGAGCTCAGCTCTTTCCCTGACATCCATCCCTTTAAGGTCAAAATCTGCTGAAGGGGACACAACCAGGAGCAGTGAAGTGCTGCTGGAGCTGGCTGTGGTGACTGCGCTGGTTTAAGAGTGGTGACTTTGTGCTGGGGGATGTGACTCAGTGGCAATGGTGGCTTTGGGAGCTCTAGCTGAGTGGCTAGACCTGATCTCAAGGGGCTTTTCCAACCTGAGCATGGGCTGGAAGGGACCTCCAAAGGCCATGGAATGGCCTGGGTTGGAAGGGCCTCTGGTGTCTCCCCACCCTTACTGTCAAGAATCTCTTCCTAATCTCCAGTCAGCCTCCCCTCCTCAAGTTTCAATCTATTCTCCTTCCTCCTGTCATTTCAAGCCCTTGTCAAAAGATCTTCCTCTAGAGGTGATGTAGTTTTATGCCAACCCTCTCTTTTTGGCATGGAATGGGCTCTATGACATGGGTCCATCTCCTCCCCCATTGGTGTGATGCCACTTTTGGGGCTAAGGCTCAGTGTTGTGAGTGCAGTATCTGCTGTGGATCATGAGTCTCAGTCCCTTCAGCTGCTTTCTTCCTCAGCCTACCTTTTCTTCTGGCACCTGAGGGGGAGTGAAGGCAGCCAAGGCTCCATGCTTAAACTCATTGAAGGAGTCTCCTGGGTCTGGCTGGCTGCCTACCCAGTGTGCTGGGCTGACTGTGTGGAGATCTGTAAATTACACTGCTGCATCACTTTTAATTACAGCCTTGCTCTCTCTTTAATGTCCCAGCTGCTTGCTTTCTCCCTGTGCTGCAGGACACTGCCAGAGAGCAGCACTTCTCCTCTTGCTCCCTTTTACAAACCTGGCTGAGGTTTGGCTTGCTGAGTCACTGCTTTTGAGGTGACCCTGGGCCATGCTCTGTCCATAATTAGCAGATGAATCCTGAGCAGTTAATGGGTTGCAGTCATTAACTGGAGTTGTGGAGTTGACCTAACAGTACTTGAGATTCAAGTCCTGGGATTTGAGGTGCTGGGATACACTTGATGGGAATGGCTCAGGGCATTTTTTTCATTGGGGATGGGGAACACCTGGGTAGTAATAGAGAGGAGGAAAAAGATGGCATCAGTGGCCCTTAGCTTGAGAGTCCCAGCCTGGTCCACATGGCAAGCTGGGGCTTGGTTGTGCCCCTTAGAGATGTTACTGGATGTTAATTTTGTTTCACCTTCTCTTTAGACTAATCTCTTCTGAATAAATGAAGAAAGTGAGTATGAAAGCACAGCATCTGCCTTCCCTTTCTGTCAACGAGGAGAAGTTCCTAACCAGGTAAAGTAGTAAACAGCCCCCGAGATTGGATGGATGTGCTGCCTGCTTTCAAGTTACTCCCTGTTTACTCATTGCCAGGGGATCCCAGAAGAGCTGAGCCAGCGATGCAGCCCTGCTGGAGCTGTTCCTTTTGTGCTGCTGCTGGCAGAGCTGCTTAGCCTCTGTGACCCTTCCATACACACTTGGAATAGAAAGCATTTGGAGTGTCCCAGGTGAAGCAATGGCTCTGAGGGCTTGTTCCTTTGTATGCTGGCCTGTTAGTGAAGCCTGAGTCCTGACTGAGGACCTCTTGCATCATGGTCGTGGGTTGAAGTGCTGCTCCAGTTTCTCTGCCTTGCAAAAAGCCAAGGGTTTCAAGAATCCCCAACATTCCACATGCACTCAAGCTTGCTCCCAGGCTCTTGTCCCTCATCTCTACCCTGGGATCCGTGCTCTGTGCCTCCTCTTCCAGTTGTGTCATGCAAACCTGCTGATGTGGCAAGCCTGCAGGTGGGAATTGCACAATGGCTGGATCAAAAGGCTGACCAAAGCGTGTGGGATTATTCGGCTGGCTGAGCTGTTGTGTCTTGAAGCATAACTGCCATAAATATCCGTGGATAAATGCCTGGGGCTTGGGTAGAGGAGGGCACAGGTGAATTGTCCTGGGTCAGTCTTTCGAGTGGACCCGTTCTGGGCTCTGGGTCACCACCCTTGACCTTGTGCCTCCCTTCTGCCCTGCCTTTGTTCCTGGAGAAAGTGGTGAACCTGCAGTGGGTGCTAACTTTGGGGGCTGTCTCTAGGTTGCCCTACCAGTTCCTGAGCTTTGGCCTCCATGAGCAGCTGTGTTTGGTTGTGGTGGCAAAGCTGTGCAGTGAGGAGCAGCCTTGCAGCAGAGCAGCTGAGCTCTCAGGGTGTGGGCATCTGCCTCTTGGTTATGGCAGGCTTTGGGCACTCCTGGTGCAGAAGTGCTCCAGCAAGGCAGTGAGGAGGCTGGGGCAGGTCTTCATCCTGTGTGGGGCTATAAAGGCCAAGAATGTTCTTTTTTAATGTCTCCAGTACACAAAGGCACATCAGGGTGAGCTGCTGTTATGGATCTCCTCGGGGCTGTTCCCCTTGTGGTGTGGTTTGTCACTCTTGGCTGCCCTGGTGAAAGAATGAAACCTGGGGGATTTATTTGTGCAGACTTCTGTGGAAGTGCTCAGGAAGTTTTTTTTCTAGATGAGGCAAAGAAACCCAGTCCAAAATCTTCTGAGCTGGCTCTGCAAAAGGAACCTGCCCCAGAGAGGCACCTGCCTCACTTGGTGCTTTTAGCCTCGGCTTTGTTTTCCCTCTGCAGCCAGCATAGACCTCAGTGTGATCCAAGTCCTTATTTATTCCTAACCCAGCTGCAGGGAACTGATCTCCCCAGCTCCTTACCTGGAAGCAGTTTGCACAGTAGCAGCTGTCAGCAGACTGATTGCCAAAGGTTTTAAGCTGCACAGTGCTAAAGGACTCCTGCTCTGGGCACCTCATGAGCAGGGTCAGTGGGTCTGCCATAGCCTGGCTCAAGCAAAACCACAGCTCTCTTAGCTGGCTCTTCATCTGCCTTTTTGCATCTGGGTGAGGCCTGTGTCCAGGATGTGTTTCATCTTGCTTCCTTTAGCCAGCAGGATCCAAACTTCACTTGGACCTGATTCACATCAGTTAAACTCTCGGTGGGATGAGCTGAACCCAATCCCTGGCTTGGGAGGCACAGCCTATGAAGAGCTGTTCCAGCACGGGGGAAGCAGAGCCTTTCACCAGCTGGAATACAAGGAGTGAAGAGCCCAGTGAGTTGAAGTGAATGTGGAAAAAAAATGCTGCTTTGGAAGCCAGGAAGCCACTTCAAAACATCTGAGGTTGGGGAGTTGTTGGTTAACCAAGTGAATAATTCACTTCCAGAGCGGTGGAAGGGAATGCAGTCAGCTGGAGTGGTGCAGTCCTTGTCCTGGTGTTACCTGCTGCTGTCTGAGGTTCCTCTCCACCTTCCCCTGGCATCAAGTGGTGCTCTCTGCACCTTGCCTTGGACCAGAGACTCCTGCACCCCCAGCATTTATTTCTGTGTCCTTGGTGAGCTGAGTGAAAACAGTCAAATGTCCTTTCAGCCGAGCGTGAGGTTTGGTAGTCATGGACAGTGCTTAAAGTACCATCCTGGGGTTGGGGTTTTTTGACTTAAAATCAATTAAATTGATTTTTTTACTTAAAATCACTTAAATTGTGGAGATGCTGGAGTATGTCCAGAGAGGGGCCACGAGGATGCTCAGAGGGCTGCAGCACCTCTGCTATGAGGACAGACTGAAAGAGTTGGGGCTGTTCAGTTTGGAAAAGAGGAGGCTTCTTGTGGCCTTCCAGTGTCTGAAGGGGGCTACAAAAAAAACTGGGGAGGGACTTTTTAGGCTCTCAGGTAGTGAGAGGACTAGGGAGAATGGAGCAAAGCTGGAGGTGGGGAGATTCAGATTGGATGTGAGGAGGAAGTTGTTGAGCATGAGAGTGGTGAGAGCCTGGAATGGGTTGCCCAGGGAGGTGTTTGTGGCCACATCCCTGGAGGTGTTTGCAGTCAGGCTGGCAGAGGCTGTGGGCAGCCTGATTTAGGGTAGGGTGTCCCTGGGCATGGCAGGGGGGTTGGAACTAGATGATCCTTGTGGTCTTTTCCAACCCTGACTGATTCTATGATTCTGATTCTGTGAAACTCGGTGTAGGAATTGTACCTTCTGATGGGCCATGGGTTTTGAGCGGCTTGAGTGGGTCCCTGGAGCTTACACTGGGGAGTCTGCAGATGCTGGTGAGCTATGGTTCAGCTGTCAGTGTCTCATGCCAAAGAAACCCAGAACTTACTTGGAAACAAAGTTGGTGTCTTCACCTTCAACTGCAGGATTGCAATGAACCTTTGCTGTTAGTCACCTCCTCTGGTGCTTAGATTGTCCACGGGGAAGGGTTCAGGCACTGCTGTCTAACAGCTTCCCATGCTTAATTCCCTGTGCTGGTGGGAATTGCTGCCTCAAATGACAGGCTCCATGTTCTCAGTGGTGTGAAGAGCAGTTCCATGCCTGTCTCCTTGTGCTGGTGGCTTCTGAGAGCTGTGTGGGGGCCAGCAGCTGCTCAGCAGTAGCCAGGAAGTGCTTCTCCACTGCTCCAAAGCAATCAACCCCCAGCCTGTGGCATTTATGGTTTCCTGTTGCCAAGGGCTGCGTGGGCAGGTCTGTGGTGGGGCTGTGCACATCTGTTAGCTCAGGTGGGAGTGGTGTTTGCATGGCTGAGAGCTGGGCTTGCCCTGCACTATGCCTCCAGCCTCCTGGGATGCTGCTGCAGCTCTGCACACCCAGGGTGGCCCAGGGCTCTGCTGGCATTTCCCAGGAGGTTTGGAAATTGCCATTAAAATGCAGTAACAGAAGTTCTTTCTTGCCAAACAAAGGAGGAGGAGGCTGTGGCCTGCCTGTGTGGGACCTCTGATTGGGTTGTTTTGAAATCCCAGCACTTCTGAGATTTGGGGGCAGATTGAAACTGGAGAGGAGGAAGAGATTCTTGAGAGTGAGGGTGGAGAGACACTGGAACAGGTTGCCCAGCAAGGTTGTGGATGCTCCCTGCCTGGAGGTGTTCAAGGCCAGGCTGGATGAGGCCTTGAGTAACCTGGGCTAGTGGGAGGGGGGGTTAGAACTGGATGATCTTGAAGGTCCCTTCCAACCCAACCCATTCTGTGAATTTATGTTTGCTGTCTGTTGGCAGAGGTTACAGAATCAGTCAGGTTGGAAAAGACCTTTGAAGGTTCTCTTTGTCTCCATCCCTTCTCCTCTGAGCAAAGACTTTAGTGCAAAGCTGGACACTGAGATGTGTTGCCTGGACAAGCTGTAGCTGTCCTGAAATGAGCTCTGAAAGCCTAAACTCATTGAGAACCCTCTTGTGGGGACATCTCATGGTAACACACAAAAGCAAGCTGCAGCCCTGGTGCTTGGGAGGGTTGTTCCTGTTTGCTTCTCCCTGCTGACTGCAACCAGTCCAAAGTACAGAGGCTGTTGTGGGGCAGTGTCATTAATTAGTCATGGTCTGGTGTGACTTTTGTGTCCTCTGTGTATCAGGCCTTTATAAAAAGCACCCAACTACCATCCCTGACAAAATTCCCCTCCTGGAGGGTGAGGTATTGAGCCTTACCCTGCCCAGGGATACTGAGTCTCGCACACCTCCTGCTGCTAGCCCCTGGCTCTTTGTGCCACGTGGGAGTTCTTCTGTTCTGACCCCTTCTGCTCTGATCTCTTGCAGAGAGCAGCTCCATTCTCTTCTGAAGACCTACAACTGCTACTATTCTGATCAGGAAAACCTGCAACTGTCACATAATCAGGTAAGGATCATGGAGTGGTTCTGGCTGAAAAAGCCCCCCAAGATCAGCCAGTCCAACCATCAACCCTGCACCACCATGGCCACTTAACTGTGTCCCCAGGTGCCATGGCCACAGGTTTCTTGAACCCCTCCAGGAATGGGGACTCCTCCACCTCCCTGGGCAAGCCTGTTCCAATCCCTGACCACTCTTGAAGCAAATTGTTCCTCATCTCTAACCTAACCCTCCCCTGGCACGATTCCAGGCCATTTCCTCTCCTTCTATCACCTGAGACTAGGGAGAAGAGACCAACTCTCACTTCACTGCAGCCTCCTTTCAGGGAGCTGTAGGGAGCAATGGGCTAATACTGACAGCAGATCAGGTCAGCTCAGGCTTTAGCAAGAGCTGAGGTGTGGAGATGACAAAGGCTCTCGGGTGACCTGTTCCTGAGCTGTGTTGGCCTCTTGCTGCCTCCCTTTGAGGGCAGAACTGTTACTTGGTGTTCACTCAATGCCGCTGCTTCTCTCCCTGGTCCTTTGTTGCAGCTAGAAGGAGGCAAACCATTTATTGAGGGGGTCCTGTCCATCTCCTGGGGAGTCCGGCACCCCATCAGGCTGAAAATCCAGGATGAGAAGCAGCTTCCCTCTTTTGTCACCCTGAAGGCAGCAGAGAGCGAGGGTCTGTTCCCTGATAGAAGGTAACCTGGGGGCTGCCAGCAGGGCAGTGCTGGAGCCCCAGTGAAGCTGGGGTCAGTCTTCCTTTTGCTGCTGGGGTAGGGGATGTAACCTGCTCAGCCAAGGAGCACAGAGTTGCGGGGGGGGGGGCGGTTAGAAGGCACCTCTGGAGATCATCCAGTCCAACCCCCTGCTAAAGCAGGGGCACCCAGTGCAGGTCACACATCCAGGTGGATCTTGAAAGCCTCCAGAGAGGGAGAGTCCACAAGCTCTCTGGGCAGCCTGCTCCAGGGCTGCAGCAGCCTCACCATTAAATGTCTCCTCATGTTGAGGTGGAACCTTCTGGGTTCCAGCTTGTACCCATTGTTCCTTGTCCTGTCACTGGGCACCACCCAACAGAGCCTGGCATCTTCATCTTGACACTCACTCCTCAGATATTTACAGACATTGATGAGGTCCCCTCTCAGCCCTCTCCTCTCCAGGTTCAGGAGCTCACATCAGGGCTGGATCTGGTTCTTGCCTTGACCACATCTGCTGGTGTAGGGCACACATGGCCCGTGGGACAGGGGCAGGCTGCTGGGTCAAGTTGTGTTCTGCACTTTGAATTCTGCTGTCTGGAGATCTGGATCTTGAGTAAGCAGGAACTCACAGTCAGCCAGAGCTGCCCTGACATGCCTTCAGGTATGTGGAGCAGCTCCAGTGCTTGAGCTTGGGTGAACTTTGCCACACATGGAACACAAGCAGGAGCCTTGGCACCTTCACTGTAGCTGGGGGAATCTGATTTGCAGTGGGGGTAGGCTCACAGGATGTTAGGGATTGGAAGGGACCCAAAGAGATCAAGTCCAACCCTCCTTACACAGCAGGACCAAACAGTCTAGCTCAGGTCACACAGGGACACATCCAGATGGGCCTTGAGAGGCTCCAGACAAGGAGATTCTACAGCCTCTCTGGGACCCTTCCAGTCAAGAAGTCACTCCTTGTGTTGAGCTGCGAACTCCTGTGGTGCAGCTTCCATCCATTGCTCCTTGTCCTATCCCAGGGAGCAGTGAGCAGAGCCTGTCTGTCCCCACCCCACTCCTTACCCCCAGTCCTCAGATAGTTACAAACATTGATTAAATCCCCTCTCAGTCTTCTCTTCTGCAGACTAAGCAGCCCCAAGTCCCTCAGGCAGTGCTCCAGTCCCCTCTGCTGGACCTTCTCCAGCAGATTCCATTCCCTCTTCAACTGAGGAGCCCCAAACTGAAGGCAGTACTCAAGGTCTCAGCAGGGCAGAGTAGAGGGAGAGGAGAACCTCCCTTGATCTGCTGGACACACTCTGCCTAGTACACCCCAGGACCCCAGTGGCCTTCTTTGCCACAAGGGCACATTACTGTGCCAGGATTGGTGACGTCTCCTACCGCTGGGGTTGTTCTGTCAGCAGTGACTGGCCTGAGGCTCTGCCGGGGAGGTGCAGTTGAGTGTGGAGGTGTTGGCATTGAGCTGAGGCTGAAACCAGGCTGGCTTAAGTCCTTGCTCTGGTACAGAACTGGTTTGGACAGTACAGCACTGGAAGGGCAATGTGCTGACTTACAGTGGGTGGCACAGGTTGCCCAGGGAGGTTGTGGATGCTCCCTGCCTGGAGGTGTTAAAGGCCAGGCTGGATGAGGCCTTGAGCAACCTGGGCTGGTGGGAGGTGTCCCTGCCCACGCAGAAGGTTGGAGCTGGATGATCTTCAAGGTTGTGGACAAGGGTGGGAGCTGCGTGAAGCCTGCAAATCCCTGAACTGCTGAGGAGCCCTCAGCTGAGGCTGTGTTTGGTATCTCAGGGGCATGACACGCTGGGGGGAGTTCGATGACCTGCACCACGTCAGTGGGGACACGCTGAAGTCTGCTGAGGAGGGGCCAGGCCTGGAGACAAGTGAGTGCTCCCCAGGCCGTGCTGTGTGCCCTCTGCCTTCCCCCCGGGGGGTGCTGGTGAGGGGGCAGAGCAGCCCCCAGCAGGGCTGATTTCAGTTGGGTCTCCCCAGGCCAGCCCTGCTACCAAAGCCTGACGCTGCAGCCCCAGAGGCAGCAGGAGCAGGACTGTGCCACCCTGCCCAGGGCCCGCAGCGAGGCGGCCGTGCTGCGCAGGAGGAGCAGGGTGCCCACCATCGCCAGGACAGAAGAGGAGACTCACAGGTTCTCCATCAATGGACACTTCTACAACTATGAGGTAGGCAGGGTCCTGCTGCCTGCCGGCAAACCCAGCGGCCTGTGCTGGCTGGCGGCCACCCAGGGTGGGCCTCATGCTCTGCTGGTTTGTTCCCAGACCTCAGTTTTCACTCCAGCATTTGGGTCAGAGACCAAGATAAGGATCAACAGCCAGATGAGGACGAGACAGGTCATAGAGCAGCTGCTCAGGAAGTTCAAGGTAACTCCTCCTGAGGTACCTCTTGCTCCCTCCACGGAGGCGTTCAAAGCTGGGTTGGGGGCTTGGAGCAGCCTGGTCTGATGGGAGGTGTCCTTGCTCATGGCAGGGGGGTTGGAACTGGGTGGTCTTTAAGGTTCCTTCCAACGCAAACCATCCTGTGAGTCTGCTTGCAGGAGTTAAGCGCAGCTGTCCTGGGAATGCTAACTGGAGTCTAGTGGGAGAGGATGGTGCCCACCGTAGAAAAGGCCACCTGGGCTGGCTCTATTTTGCAAGCTTTCCACAGCAGTTTGGGTCTACAGAGGTTCCCTCGGGTGTCTAGAAGGTAGTGAGGGAATGGCAACTCTGGAAATGCTTCCGAGAGGGGGAAATGGAGACTTAGCTTGGATGTTAAGAACAATTTCTTCGGTGGAAGGGTGGTCAGGGATTGGCACAGGCTGCCCAGGGAGGTGGAGTCCCCATCCCTGGAGGTGTTCAAGACAGGTGTGGCCGTGGCGCTTGGTTTGGTGGTCAGGGTGGTGCTGGGTCGATGGTTGGAGTGGATGATCTGGGAGAGCTTTGTCCGCCCGAACCGTTCTGTGACCTGCGAGGCCGCCAGGGGGCGCCTGGCGCCGTGTCCCTGCTGCCCTCTAGTGGCAGCTGCCGGCAACTGCGCCCTGCTCAGGCGGAGCCTCTCTGGCTCAGCCCCAGGGGTTCTGCTGGACCCAGGCGCACGGACAGATCCAGAAAGCCAGACGTAGTGCTCAGGATCGCCAGGGCTGGTGAGGAGCAGCTGAGTCAACTGGAGGTGTTCAGCCTGCAGGAGAGGAGGCTGAGGGGAGACCTCATTGCTCTCTACAGCTCCCTGAGAGAAGGCTTCAGTGAAGCAGGGTTGGGCTCTTCTGCCTAGTCTCAGGTGATGGAAGAAGAGGCAATAGCCTGAAATTGTGCCAGGGAAGGGTTAGGTTGGAGATGAGGAAAAGTTTATTTGCCACAAGAGCGGTCATGGATTGGCACAGAATGCCCAGGGAGGTGGGGGAATCCCCATCCTTGGAGGTGTTAGAATCATAGAGTCATAGAATGGTTTAGGTTGGAGGGGACTTCAATGCTCATCCAGTTCCGACCCCCCTGTGCCATAGGCAGGGACACCTCCCACTAGAACAGGTTGCTCAAGGCCTCATCTAACCTGGCCTTGAACACCTTTGGGGAGGGAGCAGCCACAACCTCTCTGGGCAACCTGTGCCAGTGTCTCACCACTCTCACTCAAAACAACTTCCTCCTAACATCCAGTTTCAATCTCCCCTCTGCCAGTGTAAACCCATTCCTCCTCATCCTGTCTTTACAAGACCTTGTCAATAGTTCCTCCCCAGCCCCTGTAGCTCCCTTCAGATACTGGAAGGCCACTCCAAGGTCTCCTGGAAGCCTTCTCTTCTGCAGGCTGAAAAGTCCCAACTCTCACAGCCTGTCCTCACAGTGGAGCTGCTGCAGCCCTTTGAGCATCTTTGTGGCCCTCCTCTGCACTAGCTCCAACAGTTCCATGTCCTCCTTTTGCTGGGGGCTCCAGAGCTGCACAGAGTGGTGCAGGTGGGGTGTGAGGAGAGCAGAGCAAAGGAGCAGAATCCTCTCCCTTGCCCTGCTGCCCACAGCTGCTCTTGCTGCAGCCCAAGAAACCTGTGGCCATGGTGGTGTTGGGTTGGACTCTTAAGAGCCATTTCCAAGGCAAGCAGCTCTATGACTCTGTTCAATCCAGTGTCCTTTAACTCTTCCCTGGGCAAGGCCCCCACGTGAGTGTAGAAGCAGGGAGCAGCTGGTGGGGCAGGGTGTGTGACTAACTCCTCTCTGTGTCTGGCAGATAGAGAACAGCCCCCAGGAGTTTGCGCTTTACATCATCCACGCCTCCGGAGGTGAGCTGGGCCCTGCTGCTGGCTCACAGCAGCCCTGGGCGTCCTCTGGGGCTCACCACAGCCAGCTGGCCTGCTCTACACGCTCTGGGCATGGAGGGGCTCTTCTGGAGACCTTTCTCCTGCTGTCAAAGCCTGCTGGAGGTGCCACGCTGTGGCTGTGGTGCCAGGCTGCTGTTGCAGTGCTGTGCGGTGTTTGCCCTGGCAGTCTGGGTGGTGGTCCTGGGTCCCACTTGAAGCACTCATCTGCCAGTGCAAATATTTCCTTCTGCAATGACTGACTCCTGGTTTCTTAAGGAGGATCTCTGCTGAAGGGAACAGCTGAAGGGATGGGGGAGAGAATCTCTAGGCATGGACCTGACCTGGCCCATTGCAGGGCTGAAGACTCTGCAGTGGATTTTTAATTTGAGGAGTGGGTCAAGCCTGGGGCCTTAACTGCTGTTGTATGTTCTGAGCAACACAATGTTTTCTTGTCCCTCCCAGAGAAGAAGCAGCTGAGGAGTGCAGATGTTCCCCTCCTGCACAGGCTTCTGCAGGGGCCCTCGGAGAAGGTGGCCAAGTTCTTCCTGATGGACAGGGACGTGGAGGAGATCAGCAGTGAGGTACATCTGCCCCAGCTGCAGGAGCTCAGAGACTCTCCCAGTTTGTGCAGCTGCTAATGTGTGCTTCTTGTCCCACCAGGTGGCTCAGTACCTCCAGTTCCACCTCCCCTTTTTGGAGTCCATCCTGCGCAGGATAGATGAAGAGGAGCAGCAGGAGATCCAACAGACAGTTGCAAGGTAAATGGGAGTGGGATGGGTGGGGTCACTTTGGGTCCCTGAGAACGTGCCCAACCAGGTGTGTGGGTTTATGGCAGGGTGCAGGCAGAACACTGCTCTCTGCCTGCTCAGGTGAAACTCTATGCCCAGCTCTTACTGTGCCTTCTCACTTGATGCCTCCTCCCTGGAGGTGTTCCTAGGCTGGGCTGGATGGGGCCTTGAGCAGCCTGGGCAAGTGGGAGATGTGTCCTTGTGGAACCAGATGCTCTTTAGGGTGCCGTTTGGTTTTTGCAGGTTTCTGTGTGTTAAGGATATTCCCTCTCTCCTTTTCTCTCTCTCTCTCTCCACCTCAGGTACCTGAAGGAGAAGACCATGATTCGCCAGCACCTTCGCAGCCGGGCTGCTAAGAAAACAGAGACCACTGTGTGACCTCAGCAGCCTGCTGGGGGCCTCCATGAGCTTCCTTGTCTGAGGGAAGTTTGTCTGTGTCCATGCTGCTGCTGAGGAGCACTTCAAGCACAATGCTCAGAGAGCTGAAGCTTCTCCTGATAATGACACAGCCCCACCAGAGCCTCTCAACTCTGGAATACAGGCTGGGAACCACCCAAGAAGAGGCACTAGATCCTCCAAGGCAAATGGTGAACCTGTCTTAAAGCTTGGGGAAGCAATCCCCTGGAGAGCACAAGGCTTTAAACCCCCTTGATGTAGAAACCACCACGCAGGAGCCCTGTCCAAGGGGGCATTTCCACAGGCAGTGTTCATTTCACAGCAAGCAGGGACCTGGTCTGGGTGGGCTTCCTTCAGCTGGGGGCACTTTTGGTTGCGTTAGGAGCAAGCTTTCCAGCAGAGCTACTTGTGTCCAAGACTGCACTTAGGTGCTCACCTGGCTTCAATCAAACAAGAGCCTCAAGCCTCACTGGCTAGAGCCCAGGAGATGCTCAACACGCTTAGGCTTTGAGCTGCCACTAGAGAAACAGCAGTGGGGACTTGCCCCTTAGCAGCACCTCAGCACTCACTTCAAGGTGGGAGGGAATTCAGGTACGTAGGCACTGCTGGGTCTCTGCTCCTGGAGGCACCTCCGTGTTTGGAACAAGGTTCTGTGGGGGTTTGTTCCTGTTTTCTGTTCACTGTTGGACAGGCTGAAGCTCACAGCTGTGCTGGGTTAGGGTTGGGCAGGGGCTTTGGTGCAGGCTGCCCCCAGCAGTGTGCAGTAGCTCAGCTCCTGCCTGCCTGCCTGAGCTGTGCCCAATTTAAAGCTGGTGTTGTAGAGATGTAAATAAAGCCACTCTGGTACTTTGCCTTTTTCACCTGGTGTCTTGTGCTTCACTTCGGGTACTTTTGGCTTCACAGGTAAGAAACACTAACAGGGAGCAAATCAGGGGCAGAAAAGGCCTCTAGTACCTGAAGTGGGGCACAAGAAACATGTCTAGAGAAGGGCAGCGAGGCTGGGGAGGGGCCTGGAGCACAGCCCTGTGAGGACAGGCTCAGGGAGCAGTGTGCCCAGGTGGCCAGGAGAGGCAATGGCAGCCTGGTCTGGATCAGGAACAGTGTGGCCAGCAGGACAAGGGAGGTTATTCTGCCGCTGTGCTCAGCACTGCTCAGGCCACACCTTTAGTGCTGTGTCCAGTTCTGGGCCCCTCAAGTCAAGAGAGATGTTGTAGTACTGGAAAGTGTCCACAGGAGGGCGACAAAGCTGGAGAGGGGCCTGGAGCACAGCCCCAGGAGGAGAGGCTGAGGGAGCTGGGGGTGTGCAGCCTGCAGGAGAGGAGGCTCAGGGCAGACCTCATTGCTCTCTGCAGCTACCTGAAGGGAGGTTGTAGCCAGGTGGGGTTGGGCTCTTCTCCCAGGCACCCAGCAACAGAAGGAGGGGACACAGCCTCAAGCTGTACCAGGGCAGGTCTAGGCTGGATGTTAGGAGGAAGTTGTGCAGAGAGAGAGTGATTGGCATTGGAATGGGCTGCCCAGGGAGGTGGTGGAGTCTCCATGCCTGGAGGTGTTTAAGAGGAGGCTGGATGAGGCACTTAGTGCCATGGTTTGCTTAATTAGGTATTAGGTGATAGGTTGGACTGGATGAGCTTGGAGGTCTTTTCCACCCTGCTTAATTCTGTAAGTTCCTGATGCTGCCTTAAAGCTTGCACTGCTTTTTGACTGGCAGTGAGAGGAGCCCCAGGCAAAGTCTGCACACAGGTTTCTCCCACCTGGGAGTAAATCAGGTTTAATTGTGAGGCCAGCTGAGCTCTGCACAGCCCACGTTCACTGCTCCACAAGGCAGTGGGCTCTGTGTGCCAACTCCATGGCTTCCTCTGCCGTGTTCAGGCTGCAGAGCGATGGAGCTGCTGTGAAGCATCACAACCTCCTCAGATATGAGTGAAGAGCCACTTCCAGTTGCCTCCACTCTGACAGATCCTGCTCCCCTTTATATCTTGTGGACACTTGGAGAAGTTGTGCTGCTGCTCAGCTGGGTGGGGGTTTCCTTGGGTCAGCAGCTGCCTTCTGACCTGCTGTGGCACCTCCTTATGCTGACAACAGTTTCTCACTTCTTTTTATCAGTTCTGGACCCTGGAGAAAAGACAAAATATCCATGAGCAGGTGGGTCAGGAGCAGAGGGGCTGAGGTGGGTGAGGTGCATGGTGAGGAGAAGGGGCTGAGGTGGGTGAGGAGGAAAGGGGCTGAGGTGGGCGAGGAGGAGAGGGGCTGAGGTGTGTGAGGCTGGCAGCTGTAGGTGAGGTTTTCTCTCCTCAAACTGTGCACAGGCACTGTGTGCTGCAGGGTCTGTTAGTGTTCCACCCTTTAACAGATGTTTTGCTTTTGCTGCTCAGCTCAGATTTCCTTGGAAGGTTTGGAGTTCATTAGGAAAATGCTGAAGTCCAGTTCCATGAGGGAGGATTAGTGGAGTGTTTCTTTGCAGATCTGCTCTCTGGGTGCATTGAGAGGTGGGGATGGGTGGCTACTAAAAGGCTTTTCTGTGGCTTATGATTTAAAGGAAAGAGATAGGAGTGAGAGCAAGGCTCAAGGGTCACGAGTGGGCTGTTAAGAGTTCATTTCAAGAATGTGCTGGGGAGAGAGAACAGGTAGATAAAAGCAAATCTGCTGGAGAGTTCAGAGGACCTCAGGGGGCTGAAGTACCACAGAAGGGAAAGGCAATGCAGCATAAGACAATAAATAACAAGGAAAAAGAGAAGTAGGGAAAATGCTTTGCCCTAACATCTGATTTTCTCCTTCCAGTCCCTACTGCAGAGGAATTGTGAAGAGATGTTCAGGGAGGAACTGTTAGCCAGGGAAGGAGCTTTGTCTGTGGCCTTCTACTCCCCAGAAGCATCTGAGCTCTGTCTTTAACCTCTTGCATGTAAGCACAAGGCTGAATAGCCCAAGTTCTCCACTGGCCACCCAGCTATGAGAAGGGATCTGCTTGCCAAGTTCTCCACTGGCCACCCAGCTGTGAGAAGGGATCTGCTTGCCAAGTTCTGCAGTGGTCAGTCAGCTGCTAGGAGGGCTCTGCTTCTCCAGTGCTCAGCCAGCTGCCAGAAGGTATCTGCTGCTAGGCAGGGCTGCTCCCTGGCAGTGGCTGGGTGAAGCCTGCCTGCCCGGGGGCTTGTTCTGCTGCTGGAGGGAGGAGTGCCCAGCCCGGGGCTGCCTGTGTGTGGTGTGGGGGTAGGCAGCAGAGGTACCTGTGTCTGGAAGCAGGCCTGGGGGCTGTCCTGGCCGCAGCAGCGCTCCCTCATGGTGGCGAAGGCAGCCGAGACCGAGGCCAGCTGCGCCTGCGAGATCTGGGGCTTGTACTTGATGAGGTTGATGAGCATCCTGCGGGGACAGCAACGCACCTCTGTCGGCCTGGGGGCTCAGCTGGGGCTGCCAAGCTCGCCCTTCGCAGTGCTGGGGGCTGGAAGGGACCTCTGAAGGTCATCCTGTCAGAGTAGGGTTGCTCAGGGCAGGTCGCTCCAGAGCACATCTGAATGGGTCTTGAAAGCCTCCAGAGCCCAGGTGCTGCAAGCTCCCTGGGCAGACTGTTCCAGGGTTCTTTCACCCTCACAGGGTGAAAATTGCTCCTCAGGTTCACACGGAACCTCCTATGCCATTGCCCTTGTCCTGGCACTGGGCATCACCCAGTAGAGCCTGGCTCCAGCCTCCTGGCACTCATCCTGCACATATCTATGAACATGAATGAAGTCACTGCTTAGTCTCCTCCTCTCCAAGCCCCAGCTTCCTCAGGCTCCACTCATAAGGAAGATGTTCAACTCCCTTAATCATCTCTGTGGCTCTGTGTCGGACTCTCTCCAGCAGCTCCCTGTTCTTCTTGAACTGGAGGGCCCAGAACTGGACACAATACTCCAGATGTGGCCCCACCAGGACAGAGTAGAATGGCATTGACCCATTCCCCTGGGAATCAAATTCAGTGCTCAGGTTTGGAGCTGCTCCACTATGAACACTATGGATGGCTCCAGAGGGCCCAGGAAGAGCCATGGGCTCCCCACAGCATGAGGTAATGGCCAAGGAGGATTTCAGGTCTTGCAGTGGCTGTGTGGGGGGCAGCAGGCAGCTTTCCAGAGGCTGCAGGAGCATGTGGGATGTGGGCAAGGGGAAGAGCAGGAGACAAAGGGGGAGTGTCACCAACCCTGGCTGTGTTTAAGGGTGGTTTGGATGTAGTGCTTAGGGCTGTGGTTTCAGGTGAATCTTGTAGAGTAGGGTTCTAGGTTGGACTTGGTGGTCCTGAGGGGCTTGCCAAGCTGTCTGCTTCTGTGAGTACAACAGGCAGGGCTTACTCCTGCTTCCTGTGCTGCAGCTTCTCCTCCTGGCTGGTACAGAGGTCTTCTTGGAAGGTGAAGAGCCCAGGAGTCAAGGGCAAGGGCACGAAGGTCTCATCAATTTCCAGCTTCCCCAGGCAGGGCCTCCTGAAGGAGTAGGAGCTGCTGCAGCAGTGACAGACTCCTGGGTTGATAGGATCCCTCAGGTGCCTTCTGCATATTTCTCCCAGCACCAGATCCAGCTTCACAGGGAGAGAAAAACAAAAAGGGAGATTTTAGGTTATTTGCTGTCTTTCAGAATCCCTGCAGTAGAGGCTGCTGGGAAGGGAAGGAGTAAAAACAACTGTAAAGGGTGAAGCTTACCTGGAACTGGATCCTGACTCCCCCCTGGGGGTGGCCTGACCTGCCCCCAGGTGTTGTGTTTAGCCCCCTCCCACTTCCTGATGAGGCTACTGTAAAGGGGGGATGAACTTCCTGCCTCTCTCTCTGGGCTTCTCCTCTCCTGCCTTGCCCAGCACCTCACTGCCCTGCTGCTGTCTCCCCACCTGCTCTCCAGCAAACACCTGGGGGAGAGCAACCATTTTTTGGGGAGCTCTCTAACTCTGCATTTCCCCATCAATCCTGCATCAATCTGCCTCCATCACCAATCATCAATTTTCACTGCTTGGATTCAACTTCCATTCACGGGTTGTATTTTTTTATATTGTTCCCTTTCCCCTCCACCCCTGTCTTCTCTAATTCCCCTGACCTGTGGTTTTTGTCATCCTCTGTACCTTCTATTTATTGTTAAACTTTACCTTTTTCACTCCCAAATCAAATTAAGCATTGAGCTTTTGAGCTCAACTAATACAACAACCCAGGCTGAAATTAAGCCCTGCTTGTGGGGCACAACCTGACTGTGCTGTGGAAGGCTGAATTTGGCCACAGCAAAACGGCTCAGATGCTTTGCAGGTGCAGTTTGGGCACTGCCCTTTGCCCACAGAAGTGATGTGATGCCCTCACAAACCATCTCCTCCTCCTCCTCTTCCTCTGTAGAGTGCCTGTGGGGACCTTGAGCCCCAGCAGAGGTCCCTTTGAAGCCCTGAGCCACTCACGTTCTCCTCGGCACAAGGCAGCAGCTTGTCCTGGCTGAGCTGGCAGCACTTGGAGCCGATGGTGGTCATCTGCTTGGTGAACTTGATCAGCTCTGCAGCTGTCAGCTGGGGCATCTTCTTGGTGAAGCTCACGAGAAGCCTAAAATCACAATGCCTTGGGTGGTGGCTGTGGTTCCACCAGGCAGCAGTGAGCAAAGCGCTGCTGGAGCCCCAGCCAGACCCCACAGAGGGCTCATTAGCACAAGAGCAGGACTGAGCCTGCTGCTCAAGAGCTCAGCTCTGGGTGAGAGGTTTGCTGGAAGCCTCTAGTTCCAGAGGTCTTGCAAAGACAAACACAGAACTCTCTTGGCTGGAGAAGCCCTCTAAGGTTGAGCCTAGCCATTGACCACCGTGGCCATCAAACCATGCTCCCACATTTCTTGGTGACTTCACCATCTCCCTGGGGAGCCTGTTCAAATCCTTCCCCACTCTCTCACTGAAGGGTTTTTTCCTAATGCCCAATCTAAACCTCTCTGGCACAATTTAAACACATTTCATCTTGTCCTATTGCTGGTTACTTGGGAGAAGAGACCAAGGTCAGCCTCACTCCAGCATCCTTTCAGGTAACTGCAGAGAGCAAGATCTCCCCTCAGCCTTCTCCAGACTGAACACCCTCAGATCCCTTAGGCCCTGCCCGTATGGTGCCCTCCAAAACCCTCACCAGCCTTGTTGCTCTTCTCTGGACACACTCCAGCACATCAATGTCCTTCCTACCCTCTGGTGCTTTACTAAGGTCAGCTTGCCTAGGTGCTCACAGAATCTCTAAATTGTCCTCTCTTCTAGGACAGGGGGCAGAGAAAGTCCCACCTCACTTAGCTAAGGAGAGAAGCCCTGAGAGGTCACATGCCCAGTGTGAGTGTCTGAGAAGTGCTCACTCGTTCTGGAAGTAGTAATCCCCTTTCTCCTTGTAGATGTCACAGCTCGCCTTCATCACGCTCTCTGTCTCAGAGATGTGCTTCTTCAGCTCCTCCTCCTGAAGATAAAAAGAGAGGTTCAGTGGAGGAGGCTGAGTGGCAGGGAGGGCAGAGCAGCCTCCTGCCTCGCAGAGAGCCCCCCGGGGAGGGGGCAGCCCAGCAGCACTCACCCCTCTGCTGCAGCAGTTCTCAGGGGCCCCGCTCCTGCAGCACTCCTTCAGCAGCTCCTCGTATCCCTTCCCCACTCTCAGGAGCATCTGAGCAGAAAACTCAGGGTGTCTCCTCGAGTACTCGTACAGAAACCTGCCAGGTGTGGAGGAGCAGGAGCTAGAGAGGTGCCAAACCTGCTGCCCTCAGCAGGTAAGCAGAGCTGGGGTGCCCCGGGGTGGAGCAGAAAGGAGGTCCCCCAGCTTGGCAGAGCCTTTGACTTGGAGCAGGCAACCAAAAACAGAACGAGCACACAGTTTCTCCTCCTGTTCAGATATAACCTCCTGGGTTCCAGTTTGTCCCTTGTCCTGTCACTGGACACCACTGACAAGAGCCTGGCCTCATCCTCCTGCCACTCTCATCCTTTAGCTCTTGCTGAGCAGATCCCCTCTGGGATAGAACAAGAGGACACAGCCTCAAGCTGTGCCAGGGCAGGTTCAGGCTGGATGTTAGGAAGAAGCTCTACACAGTGAGAGTGTTTGGCATTGGAATGGGTTGCATGGGGAGGTGGTGGAGTCCCCATGCCTGGAGGTGTTTAAGAGGAGACTGCATATGCCACTTGCTGCTGTGGTTTAGTTAGAAGCTGTTATTCTTGTCATGTGAAGAGAAATAGAACAGAATCAGCCAGGTTGGAAGAGACCTCCAAGCTCATCCAGTCCAACCTAGCACCCAGCCCTATCCAATGGCACTAAGTGCCCCATCCAGGCTTTGCTTCAACACCTCCAGGGATGGTGACTCCACCACCTCCCTCAGCAGCCCATTCCAATGCCAATCACTCTTGCTGTGAAGAACTTCTTCTGAACACCACCTAGGGTTGGGGGATGCTTTCCTGAGGCCAGCCTGCTCAGCACCCCAGGCCTAGTTGCTCAGAGACCATCTAAAGTGTCATCTCTGCACCACAGCAGCCAGAGTGCAGGGTAAGGGTGAGCCCAACCTCACCTGGCCAAGTGCTTATCCTTTTCCTGGGCAAACTGCTGGCATATTCCTTTGTCCTCTATGAACTCCCTGACGTGGGGGGACAGGCCTGCAGGTCTGTCATCATTCTCTGCAGTGAGGATGCATTCAGCTCTCTGCAGCAGAGGCTTCTCACAGCACTGCTGAATTTTGCCAGACAGGACATCTTGGTGGCTGCAGACGTAGCGCAGGATCTCCTCCTGGGAAGCCACCAAAAAAAGAAAAAAAAAAAGAAGGGAGGAATTAAGGAAATTTCCTCTCAGGCCTTTTTTCCCTCTGCTAAAGAAGAGAGCTGCCTTCTGCTTCTGCAGACAGGAAGGGCTGAGCTGTACCCTGGCGCTGATGCAGTCCAGCGTAGCCCCACGGCAGCAGGCCCTGTGCATGGCAGTGACATCCAGCACCAGCTTGCTCACGGTGCCAAAGTCAGCCCTGGGGAACTTCTGGCTTATCTGAGCAAGTCTCCTGCAAGGAAGAACAGAGGTTGGTGGTGGTTGTGTTCGTGGGATGAGGCTGAGGCAGCTGTCACCACCAACTCGGTGAGCCCAGAGGTCTTTCCCAACCAATTTGGTTTGATTGTGGTTTTTGTGGGGGAAGAGGTATCCTGGCTGCTCAGGAAGGGTCTCCCCCTGCTCCCACTGCAGGTAACAGAAGTGAAAGTTCCTCAGAGCCACTAGCTGAGGATTTGCAGAGGTATCTAAGGTGAGCTTCAGGGAGAGAAGCCACAGATGAGCATGAGATGACAAGGATGAGGGGTGATGGATTGGAGCTTGAGGAGGGCAGATTGAGACAGTAGAGGAGGAAGAAATTCTTGACAGTGAGGGTGAGGAAACGCTGGCACAGGTTGCCCAGGAAGGCTGTGGATGCCCCCTCCCTGGAGGTGTTCAAGGCCAGGCTGGATGAGGCCTTGAGCAACCTGGGCTCGTGGGAGGTGTCCCTGCCCATGGTAGAGGGTTGGAACTGGATGATTTTAGGGTCCCTTCTAACCCAATCCATGCTCTAAGTCTATGAAATTAGAAGGGCAACCTTGTGCCAGCCAGGGCTGAGGAGCTGAGCTGTGCTTTGCTCACAATCACTTCCATCACACAGAGGTGCATCGGTTTCAAACTTTGGGTTAGCTTTTGTGGGCTGGTGGCAGATGCCACACACAAATCTGTTATTTCCACTCCCCTTGGGAGATGCTCCCACCTGCACACAGAGAGGATGAGGCTGGTGCCCAGGGTCACTGCAGTGTGCAGGTGTGGAGCCTTCCACAGAACACCCATCCAATCCTCATCACACAGTAATGGAAGCTTACAGGGCCTGGAGGGTCCTTTCTCCAAACTTCTCCAAGATTCCACAGGTGTGTTCCTGCCTCAGGCCATCTTCTTTGATTGGCTTCACCACCTTGGGCACCTGGTAGGAAGGAGAACGCAGACCATGGAAGTGGAAGAAAAGGCAACACTTTACCCTAAAACTGCCAGCAATGCTAAGGATAAACCATCAGCATGCTGAGAATTGTCATGGCAAGGAAGGTGACAAAGACAGAGCTCAAGGCAAGAGCAGTGACGGGCACTGTGCTTGCTCTGCTGCTGCTGGTGAGAGCCTGGAATGGGTTGCCCAGGGAGGTGGTGGAAGCCTCACCCCTTGAAGTACCTAAGACTAGCCTGGCTGAGGCTGTGGCCAGCCTGATCTGGTGTGAGGTGTCTCTGCCCATGGCAGGGTGGTTGGAACTAGATGATCCTTGTGGTCCCTTCCAACCCTGACTGATTCTATGATTCTACAGCTCCTGCAGCCAGCTCCGGGTGGTGGGGGTGGGCTGGCTGCTGGCCCTGCGCCAGTGTTTGTGTAGCTGCAGCAGGTGCCTGGCTGCACACCTGGGGAGCTGCCACACAGTACCTGTCTCTGAAAGCATTCCTCTGGGCTAGGAGTGGAGGCTTCAGTGCCCCTGCAGCAGCTCTTGATGGTCTCCTCGTAGCGGGCAGCCGCGGCCAGGATGGTTGGGGCATAGAGGAAAGGCTGCTGCCTGGAGACCTGGTAGATAAAGCTGAAAGCAACAGGAAGAGGTCTCTGCTCTGGCAGCCCCTGCCAAGCAGTACCTGCCAGAGCTGCTGAAGGTGGTTGGTGTCCTGGCAGCGTGCTTCAAGGGTGGGTGCCCAGCGGCAGGCACAGGGCTAACAGCCTGTGCTGGTTTGAGGTTAGTTGGAGTATTTTAAGAAGATAAATTAGATCATAGGCTGTGGAAAGAAAACGCTGCTGGTGCCTGCTTCACTCATAGGTTTGCTGAGAGGTGCTAAATCAAGGCCAGGCTGGATGAGGCTGTGGGCAGCCTGATCTAGGGTAGGGTGTCCCTGCCCATGGCAGGGGGTTGGAACTGGCTGATCCTTGCCGTCCCTTCCGACCCTGACTCATTCTATGATTCTAAGGACATAGACCAGAGCCACTCTGCCTTATCTATGTTTGAGTTCTGGCTGTTGGTCTCTCCCTCTCCCTAGCTTCCAGCTGTGTCTGTGTAACCCAACTAATCCATTCTGCTTCTAACCACCCCTGACTGATCTTCCTAACTCACCTTATACATAAGGCAGATTCTGGGATAAGATTGGTGGGTGGGGGGAAGGTGGAAGGGTGGTTGGGAGCCCCTCTTGGGGATTCTGATCCCTGGGAGGGGCACTGTGTTTCTGTATTACTTTTTCTTACTGTATGCAGATGTAAATATCTGTAATATATTGTAAATATCTGCTTGCATATTGTACTAAGCTAGGAAGATAAAGCTTCATTCCTTAGCTTTCAGATGGCTGAGTTTAGTCTGGGTGGATTCAAATGTGTGTGTGGGGCAGGGAACTCCCAAACCATCACACAGGCACCTGAACATCAGAAGTTCCATCTACACATGAGGAGGAACTTCTGTAACGTAAGGGTGCTGGAGCTGACTGCCCAGACAGGTGGTGGAGTCTCCACCTCTGGAGATGTTCAGCCCCTACCTGCCTGTGTTTCCTGTGTGACCTTCTCTAGGTGACCCTGCCCTGGCAGATGTCCAGAGGTGCCTCCTAGCCTCTGTGTCTCTGTGACCATGTGGACCGTGGTGTGTTTCTCTTGGAGAACTCTGATGGGAGCTGCAAAATGAAGTCTCAAACTGCCAGCTCTGGCTTAGAGGCAGCAAAACTCCTGCTTGGCTTTTACAGGGAGGCCCCTGGCTTCAGGTGGGCCACAGCAAGTTAGGGCAGATTGAGCTCTCTCCATAGCAGGAGGTGGCAGGAGGATGCTTCAGAGAAGGCCAAGTTACAGCCAGGTGAGTTCACACACAAATAATTTGCCTCGGGGATTGGAAGAAGTAGAAGATTCCCAAGGAGCTGAGGCTGGCTGTGGTGGCTGATGCTGTGCCCAGGCTCAGGACTGGCAGTGAAGCCAGGATTTATCTACTTACTGTGCCCTCGATGCCTGTGGGTCCTGGGAGTAGTTTTTGCAGGCAACTTGGGCGTTTGGGTTGTGGAAAGGAGAAGCGAAGCCTGCGGAGGAGTTTTTGAGGGAGAGGAAGCAGTCCTGTCTCGCAGGATCCTTTTGGGCACAGCACTCAGAAAGCCTGGGGAGCTTTTCCTCCTGGCAGGCTGCATCCAGGAAAATCCCGTCCTGTGAGAAAGGAGGAGAGTTCACTGCAGGGAGGAAGGGAGGAGGAGCACATCCTGCTCCTCTCAGCTCTCTGAGGAGGCTGCTTTAAGGCAAGCCTCAACCTGAGCTGCTGGCTTACAGCTACCTGAAGGGACGTTGTGGAGAGGCTGCTGCTGCTGGGCTCTTCTCACAATTGGAGACAGAACAAGGGGGAATGGCCTCAAGCTGAGGCTGGGGAGGTTTAGATTGGACATTAGGGAAAAGTTTTTCATGGATAGAGTGGTCAGGTACTGGAATGAGCTGCCCAGGGAGGTGGTGGAGTCACCCACCCTGGATGTGTTTAAGGGTGGTTTATATGTGGTGCTTGGGGACATGGTTTAAGGTGAATCTTGTAGAGCAGGGTTCTAGGTTGGACTTGATCCTGAGGGGCTTTGCCAACCTGGGTGTTTCTGTGATGCTGTGTGAATTAACCCAGTGCCTTTTTTTCCCCTCTGCACCCTCTAAGTGATGATTTCTCGAGCTCTGGTCCTGTTGTGCCCAGACAGACTGGGCAGTGAGGTGGTTTTCAAACCCTCTGAACTCCCAGCACCATCCAGCCCCTTTGGTGGCTGCCCCACAGGCTGCTTGCTTTGTGTGCTGCAGCTTTCAGGAGCTGTGCTTTCTGACCACAGCCAGGGAAGAAGTCTCCTTGCCTGTTTCCCACCAAGCAGGGCTGAGGTCCAGCTGTCAGCCACAGCTCAGCTGGGAGCTGCTGTGATCCAGGCTTCGTTTCTGTGTCTAACAAACCAGAGATGAGCCTCAGCATGGGCTGATATTTGTGTCTCAGGATTCAAGCTGCCAGCTCCAAGAGAGCTGGAGCAGGCACCACCAGAAACTGGGGCTGTGAGTTAATGGAGTAGAGCAGATGGTTGCAGACATCAGAGCTGCTTGAAAGGTCTCCTTTGGCTTCTGAGCTCTGTCCCAGCAGCCATAGTAACACAACATTCTGAATGCCTTCTAGAAAGACACAGGGCAGGAAATGCAAAAGGTGCTGTGCTATTTGGGGTGGGGGGGAGGAAAAAGGCTTTGTCTTCCCTATCTTGAGATGCATCATAGGTGGGAGCCTGGAGAATGAAGGAAGCAGTAAGGCCAAACAGAGAGTCTGCCTCTCTGGAGGAACATCTGCCAGGGCTCTGAAACCACACAGTCACAGAATTGCTTGGGCTGGAAGAGACCTCCAAGGTAATTGAGCCCAATCATTAACCCTGCACCACCATAGCCACAGCTTTCTTGAGCACCTCCAGGGATGGGGATTCCACCACCTCCCTGGGCAGCCTCTTCCAATCACTGACCACTCTTGCAGCAAAGGAATTGTTCCTCATCTCCAACCTACCTCTCCCCAGCACAATTCCAGGACATTGCCTCTCCTGGCCAGGCTAGATGAGGCTCTGTCCAGCCTGATCTAGGGTAGGGTGTCCCTGCCCATGGCAGGGGGGTTTGGAAATGGATGATCCTTGTGGCCCCTTCCAACCCTGACTGATTCTATCACCTGAGACTGGGGAGTGGAGACCAACCCCCACCTCACTGCAGCCTCCTCTCAGGGAGCAACTTCTGAGAGCATTTACCATGAGAGCAGCATGAATGATCTCACCAAAGGTTTCAGGCACTCTGGGTTGTCCTTGGTCCCAGCAGCACAGCTTCTGGCAAGGGCTGTGACGTCCTCAGCCATTTTCACCACTTGGCCAAGGGAACCTTCTTGCACATACTGAGCAAACATGACCATGGCACTAGAGAGAGCACAGCAGCAGCAGCATTAAACCTCTGGCTAGCCACCTGAAAAAAACCCACTGTGTGACTTCTCTGGCTGAGGCAGTGGGGCTGTGTCACCTGGGGCTGGGGAGAGCTGGCATCAGGGGTGAGTGCTGTGCTCACCACGAGTGCCCATCTGCAAAGCACAGAGTCACAGAAGGGTGTGAGAGCTGCTTTGGGGCTAATTGGAATATTTTAATGAGTGGGCAGCCTGACCTAGGGTAGGGTGTCCTTGCCTATGGCAGGGGGGTTGGAACTGGCTGATCTTTGTGGTCCCTTCCAACCCTGACTGATTCTATGATTCTTCTTTGATGTCTCCCCAGGAAACCATTTGCCTTGACCAGAAGGTCACATTGCTGTCCCTGATTGTCCACCAGGACTCCAAGGGCTGCTCGTGGCAGCAAATGTGCAAGCAGACACCTTCCCTGGCACACTTACATGGCTTTGAAATTCTCCTCCTGCAGCTGAGCAAAGCGTTGGACAATGCTGGATCCTTCCTCTGAAAGACAAAACAATTATGTCAGAAAATGCTTCAGTGAACATGGTGAGTGGGCTGGGGTTTGGTGTCACACAGGGGCAGTGGGGCTGAGGAGGCAGAAGGCTGAACTTCCTATGTGACTGGGGCATGAGGAGGAGGAGGAATTTCTACCCTACTCTACCACAAGACCCAGAGAGCCAACCAGAGCTTGGGCTGCATCAGGAAGTGTGGCCAGCAGAGCAAGGGAGGTGATTCTCCCCCTCTACTCTGCCCTGCTGAGACCCCACCTGGAGTTCTGGATCCAGTTCTGGAGCCCCTGGGACAAGAGGGATGTGGAGATGCTGGAGAGTGTCCAGAGAAGGGCCACGAGGATGCTCAGAGGGCTGCAGCACCTCTGCTATGAGGACAGACTGAAAGAGTTGGGGCTTTGCAGGCTGGAGAAGAGGAGGCTCCCAGGTGACCTTCTTGTGGCCTTCCAGGATCTGAAGGGGGCCTACAGGAGGGCTGGGGAGGGACTATTGACAAGGTCTTGTAATGATAGGAGGAGGAGGAATGGGTTTGAACTGGCAGAGGGAAGATTGAAACTGGATGTTAGGAGGAAGTTCTTTACAGTGAGACACTGGCACAGGTTGCCCAGGGAGGTTGTGGAGCACAGAAGCACCAAATGTGATTGAAGATGGCATTCTGTGCTTCTGTGCTCCACAACCTCCCTGGAGGTGTTCAAGGCCAGGTTGGATGAGGCCTTGAGCGACCTGTTCTAGTGGGAGGTGTCCCTGCCTATGGCACAGGGGGGTTGGAACTGGCTGAGCTTTGAGCTCCCTTCCAACCTAAACCATTCTATGATTCTCATTTGGCTGCTGATGACAGTTTGTGGTGCACCTGAGCCACACGCTCCTGGAGGTGCTCAGTGGCACCACTGGAGGCAAGCAAAGCTCAGTGAGGTGTGGTCATTGTAGGCTCTTCAGTAGTCGGTGGAGAGAGAGGAAAGAGTCCTCCAAGGGCCCATGCAGAGCAATGGCTTAACTCAGCTGCTCTGAACGGCCACTGAAAGGTAGCATTGCTTGGGGCTTCTCTGCCTCACCTCCTTGAGGACGTGGAGGGAGCACTTCAGCAGGTTTTGGAGTCCCTCAAACCAAGGCTGGGTTAAATACCCCTTCAGTACCTTTCCTCTCAGTAATCACTGCCTATTCCTTGGTGCTACAGAGATGCTCAAGCTGCTGAAGAGCAGCACAGCTAAGGCTGGTCACAAAGAAATCACAGAATGGTTTAGGTTGGAAGAGACCTTAAAGCTCATCCAATTCCAGCCCCCCTGTGCCATAGGCAGGGACACCTCCCACTAGAACAGGTCGCTCAAGAAGGCCTCATCCAACCTGGCCTTCAACACCTCCAGGGTGTTTGCTTTTCACAGCACTATCATCTAATTTCTCTCCTTAAAATATTTCAGTTAGCCTCAAAGCAGCATAGTGCTCAAGAAACCTGTGGCTATGGCACCTGGGGACAGGGTTTGGTGGCCATGGTGGTCCTGGGTTCTCCAACCCACTGGAACATTCAGCTATGGTATTGCTGAGTAACTGTGACCCATCAGAAGATACCCAGTGGCAAAGTGAGCTACTGAAGCAGCAGAAGTGCCAAGCTGCCCAGCTACGACCTATCAGCACCATACAGGAGGCTAAAAATGAGCAAGGTTCTTACCTATGTCCTGAGAGCTTCTGGGCAGGGCTCTGATCACAGCGAGGCTCAGCAAAAGCAGCAGATAAATTCTTGTCCTCCAGGCCATGCTGCCAGGATGGGGCAGGGGGCCCAGGGTGGGCTCAATTCACCTGTGGAAGGCAGAAAGAATGAAGGGCAAAGAGCTGCTTATATACTCTCCCCAGACAACTCCTGGTTAAAGAGAACCCTTCTGCTGTCCCACACAGCCCTGGGGGGGGTATCCCACAGGGATTAGCCAAGGCCCCATGTTTGCTCAGGGCCAGGAGCTCAGCAGCTTGGTGCAAAGACAGCACCTTGGAGAGGCTTTTTTTTTTTTTGTGTGTGTGTGTGTGTGTGTTGCTGAAGTTTAGACAAACAGACTTTTTTTTTTTTTTTCCCCTCTTTAAACTTAGTGCACCTCAAATAAGTTCAAACACTCTTTGGGCTTTTTACTGTGTGTGCTGATCTCCTCCTGATCTCAGCCACTTTGTTCCAAAGGTGGTTGCTGTGCAGAAGGTGCCTTTGTGACACTGTGCTGGCTGAAAACTCCCCAGCTGAGCTATCAGCCTGAGCTTTTTTGCAGCCCTCCCTTGGCTCTGCTTCCTCTCTCTTGCTCCTAAGGTCTCATGGAGGGGAAAAAAAAATTAAGTTCCCCCTCTAATATTAACAATTACCATCAAAATGGCTCTGAGGCCTGAAAGAAAATCAATTCAGAGACTCTGGAATCATAGGATCAGTCAGGGTTGGAAGGGACCACAAGAATCAGCCAGTTCCAACCACCCTACCCTAGATCAGGCTGCCCACAGCCTCATCCAGCCTGGCTGCAAACACCTTCAGGGATGAGGCTGCCACCGCCTCCCTGGGCAATCCTTTCCAGGGTCTCATCACCCTCATGGTGAAGAACTTCCTCCTCACGTCCAATCTGAATCTTCCCACTTCCAGCTTTGCTCCATTCCCCCTAGGCCTGTCACTACCTGATAGCCTAAAAAGTCCCTCCCCAGCTTTCTTGACCTGGAGATTCTGGATTTGAGTAGTTATCACCTCCTAAGAGAAGGAAAAGATGTAATGGTTGATCCTGGGTTTTGGGAGGAGGATCTGCAGCCTGACTCAGGGTGGGTTTTGGGAGGGGGATCTACAGCTTGATCCTGGGTGGTTTGTGGGTTTTGGGAGGGGGAATCTGTGTGAATGCTTTAAAGGAGTGAAGTTGGGTAGAGGCTGCTGCCTATATTAGCAGCACAATGCCCCCTTTCCTGGGAGGCAGTGCCAGGTAGCTGTGAGAGCATGGAGTGAAGCTTACAGCACCTGGAAAGGGAGAAGCAAGACACCAAGTGAAGGTTACAGCAACTGGAAGGGGAAAAGCAAGACACCAAGTGAAGCTTACAACACCTGGAAGGGGAGAAGCAAGACACCAAGCTTGTCTCCAGCCCTGGCCCAGCCTCCCCTCAGCTTCCTAAGCAAAACCTTCTGACTTTTATCTGCGTTCCAAACCCCCGCCGTGGGTGGGTTGCGACCGACCTGGACACTTCAAAGTCCAAAGGGTGGCATTTACAGCCTGGCCTTGTCTTTATCTGGCACCTGGAGGTGTGATGGTCCAGCCAAGTGAAATGGCCATGGCTGGGTGGCCAAACAAGTTATCTTGATCCAACAGAGGCTGCGTTATCTGCAGAGGGAGCAGGCTGAGGTTGCAGCGACCTGCTTACACAGCATGCTGGAGCCAGGCACGCAGCTCACCCACAGCTGACAGCTCCAACCTTCTGCAGAACCTTGGTCTGAGCTCCTGCAGCTGCACTGCCCCCCGAGATCCCCAATGTTGGGCACCCAAATGTGGAAATCATTGGATGATGAAGGTTGGATGGGCCCTCTAAGATCATCAGCTCCAACCTTCCTTCCAACACCACCTCAGCCACTAAGCCATGTTCCAGAGTGCCATAGCCATGCATTTTGTGGACACCTCCAGGGACTGGGACTCCACCACCTCCCTGGGCAGCCTCTTCCAATCCCTGACCACTCTTGCAGCAAAAAAAGTGTTCCTCATCTCCAACCTAACCCTCCCCTGGCAAAATTTCAATTGCCTCTCCTCCTCTCACCTGAGACTTAGGGAGGAGAGCCCAACTCCCACCTCACTGCAGCCTCCTTTCAGGGAGCTGTAGAGAGCAACTTCTGAGAGCATTTGCCCCAAGAGAAGCATGAATGATCTCACCAAAGGCTTCAGACGCTCCCTGGGCAGCATCTTCCAGTTCCTGACTTCTCCTGCAGGAAAGAAATTTTCCAGTCTAAAAGAAAATGTTCAACCTAAGCCTCCCCTGGTGCAGTTTGAGGCCATTTCCTCTTGCCCTGCCATCAGTTACTTGGGAGTAGAGCCCAGCACTGACCTCACTATAACCTGTGCTTAGAATCAGAGAATCAGTCAGGGTTGGAAGAGACCACAAGGATCAGCCAGTTCCAACCCCCCTGCTATGGGCAGGGACACCCTACCCTAGATCAGGCTGCCCACAGCCTCTGCCAGCCTGGCTGCAAACACCTCCAGGGCTGTGGCCCCAACCACCTCCCTGGGCCACTCATTCCCGAGTCTCACTTGTGGACCTCCTCATCCATCCCACCTGATGCAGTCAAAAAGTTCTCTTGACACTTCCCTGAGAGCAGCAAAGGGGGGATATTGATATTTCAGAAGCTCAGGAGTAAGCCCTGGCCCAAAGCCACTGCCTGCCACCAAGCTCTGGACATGCTGAGAGCTGTGAGATCAGCATCAGGTGGACCTGGTTGAACATCCCTGCTACCTGCTCATTTTCCTCTTTGCTTTGTCTCAAGCTCTATGTCAAAGGATCCCAACACTCAGGTGACAACTGAAGGACACCTTCAGGCCACAGCTAGCAGCCTTCTGACAAGAGGTGCTCCAGAGTCAACCCCAGCTCCCAGATATCAGCCGTGAATGCAGAGCACCTGGGGACTAAAGGTCAGGACACTTCATCAACCTCAGAGGCACCAGGAGAAATGAAGAAATGACATGAAAATGCCATGAAGAGGAGGTCCCCATGGCCTAAAGATGCTTTAGGAATGGTCCTAATGGTTCTTCACCACGAGGGTGGTGAGACCCTGGAACAGGTTGTCCAGGGAGGTGGTGGAAGCCTCATCCCTGGAGGTGTTTAAGGCCGGGCTGGATGAGGCTGTGGACAGCCTGATCCAGTGTGAGTAGTCCCTGCCCATGGAACTAGATGATCCTTGTGGTCCCTTCCATCTCTGACTGATTCTATGATTCTATAAAGGCCACAGCTAACACCTACTGGTGTACAAGTTTGCAAACAGGGCAACTGTTACTGGCTCAGAGTGTGGTAGAGGTAGGGAGAGGAGAGAGGTTGAATAATTCAGGGATGAAGACAGCAAGGAGCAGCAAGGGCAGGTGGGAGGGGATTCTGATGGCTGGAGATGCTGTGGGGCCAGCTGAAAGGAATAAAGGCTGAAGAAGAAGGGAGAAGAAAAGGGAGGTAGCTCCTTTCCCTTTCAATGAGGAGCAGAGGAGGACAAAACCTTCTGGGAAAAGGAGCAGAGCTCTCTACAACTCCCTGAAAGGAGGCTGGAATGAGGTAGGTGTTGGTCTCTTTTCCCTAATCTCAGGTGATAGAAGGGGAGGCAAAGGCCTGAAGTTGTGCCAGGGGAGGCTTAGCTTGGAGATGAGGAAAAGTTGTTTTGCTGCAAGAGTGGTCAGGGCTTGGAAGAGGCTGCCCAGGGAGGTGGAGAGGTTCAAGAAAGGTGTGGGTATGGCACCTGGGGAGGTGGTTTGGTGGCCATGGTGGTGCTGTGTTGATGGTTGGGCTCTGCCATCTTGTAGGGTTTCTGCAGCCAAGACAATTCAGCATGAAAAGCAGATCTGAAAGCAGATGTTTGCCTGCAAAGGCTTCAAAGGAGCTGCTTGATTTGTGGCTGATGTCAAAGATCTCTTTTATTATTTTTTTTTGGGTCTCTTTTTCCTTTTGCTAAGAGCTTGTTGCTAAGGCATCTCGTGCAGACTGAACAGTGCCTCTGACCATTCTCTTTAGGTAACTGTAAGGCTGAAGTGCAGCTTAAGAAGAACCTGTAGTGGAGCTGGAGCATTAACATCTTTACCACCCATTCATATAGTCTTTCATGCACAGATCTCAAAAGCAAGCACCAAAGCCTCCCAGTGGACCCCCTGCCTGTTTATTCCACACTTTGTGTGGCAGCACAAAGTAATGGACCAACAGACAAGGCCAGATGCAGGTTTAGAAAGCTTTATTTTTTTTTTATATTTTTATCCTTTTTTTGTTTGTTTGTTTGTAAAGTAATGGGATTGAAAAGTTTCTGGAAAAGCAAAACACTGAGGGTTTATGAAACATTCATCCAATACCAAAGGCCGAAAGGGAAGGGGTGGGAGAAGTTTCACAGAAGTCTTTTTCTCTTCATGATGGTTTTATCTTTTTGTTTCCCACTGGCAATCTGGGTGGAGGAACGAAAAAAAAAAAGGATGAGTTCATCAAGTGGCAGCAGGCTCCAGCTTGAGCTGCCAGCAGGTGGTAGGGCACCCACTAAGAAAAGCCAGAGGCTGGTGATTGGTGAGGGGGAAGGTGGATGCTGCTGTGGGTGGGAGGAGAGGGATCACAGGCTCACAGGATGTTAGAGGTTGGAAGGGACCCAAGGAGATCATCGAGTCCAACCCCCCTGCCAGAGCAGGATCAGACAATCTAGCTCAGAACACATCCAGACAGGCCTGGAAAGGCCTCAGAGAAGGAGACTCCACAGCCTCTCTGGGCAGCCTGTGCCAGTGCTCTGGGACCCTGACAGTAAAGAAGTTCCCCCTTGTGTTGAGTTGCAACCTCCTGTGCTGCAGCTTCCATCCATTGCTCCTTGTCCTATCCCAGGAGCAAGTGAGCAGAGCCTGTCCCCCCCACCTCCTGTCCAGCCCTCAGATGTCTATAAACATTGATTCAATCCCCTCTCAGTCTTTTCCAGTCTAAGCCGCCCCAGGTCCCTCAGCCTCTCTTCCTCAGGCAGTGCTCCTGTCCTCTAATCATCCTCGTAGCACTCTGCTGGACCCTCTCCAGCAGGTCCTTGTCCCTCTTCAACTGAGGAGCCCAAAACTGAAGGCAGTACTCAAAATGAGGTCTCAGCAGGGCAGAGCAGAGGGGGAGGAGAACCTCCCTTGATCTGCTGGACATACTCTTCCTAATGCCCCCTAGGACCCCATTGGCCCTCCTGGCCACAAGGGCACATTGCTGTGCCATGGATGCTCTCCACCAGCACTCCCAGGTCCCTCTCCACAGGGCTGCTCTCCAGCAGATCCCCTCCCAGACTGTACTGCTGCAGTTTATTCTTCCTCCCCAGGTGCAGGACTCTGTACTTGTCCTTGTTGAACCTCATTTGGTTCCTCTGTGCCCAGCTCTGTCTGTGCAGGTCTCTCTGGATGGCCTCACAGCCTGCAGCTGGATCAGCCAAGCCTCCCAGTTTGGTGTCAGGGCAGAGAGGGGTAGGTGAGCAGCAAGGTGACCCTCTACAAGCAGCATGGCTCTTACCTACCTTGTTTAGGCACCAATTCCTAATGTGGTTCTGCTCTGGACTATTAACTTTGCACCCTAGAGAAAGGAATACAAACAGCAGTGAGTTTGCTTTGGGGTTTGGATTGGGGGTTTTGGCCTTGGTTCTGGTTTGGGTTTTTGGGTTATTTTTTTTTGCTGGGTTCTGGTTTTATTCTGATTTGGTTTGGGTGGTTTTGGTTGTGGATTTTTCTTGTTGTCTTTTGGGTTTTGTTGGCTTTTTTTGCTTGATTCTGATTTCACTTGGGGTTTGGTTTTTGAGTTTTTTGTTTGATTCTGATTTGGTTTTGTTGTTTGTTTTGCTTGGTTCTGGTATTATTGTGGTTTGGGAACATTTTGTTTGGATCTGGTTTGGTTTGGGGTTTTTTTGTTTGGTTCTAGCATTGTTCTGGTTTGATTTGGGGATTTTTAGTTTGGTTCTGATATTACTCTGGTTTGGATTTTTTTTTTGTTTGGCTCTGGTTTGGTTTGGGGATTTTTGGTTTGGATCTGGTATTGTTCTGGTTTAGTTTGAGGATATTTAGTTTGGTTCTGGTATTACTCTGGTTTGGGTTTTTTTTCTTTGGATCTGGATTGGTTTGGGGATTTTTGGTTTGGTTCTAATATTGTTCTGGTTTGATTTGGGGATTTTTGGTTTGGTTCTGGTATTACTCTGGTTTGGGTTGGTTTGGTGTTCTTTTTTTTTTTGTTTGGATCTGGTTTGGTTTGGGGATTTTTGGTTTGGTTCTAGCATTGTTCTGGTTTGATTTGGGGATTTTTGGTTTGGTTCTGGTATTACTCTGGTTTGTTTTTGTTTTTTTTTGTTTGGTTTGGGGATTTTTGGTTTGGTTCCATATTGTTCTGGTGGTATTCTGGTTTGGTTTGGGCATTTTTAGTTTGATTCTGTTTTTATTCTGGTTTGGGGGGTTTTGGTTTGGATCTGGTTTGGTTTGGATTGGATTGGTTTGAAAGGAAATAGTCAATACCTCCTCCCCAAAGCAGGTGTCTGCATCGGATTGCTGGCAGCACTTGTTCACCATGGTAGAGAAACCATCAGCAATGGTCTTGATCTGCTCTTCTGTCATCTGGGGCTTGCGCTTGATGAGGTTGATGAGCAGCCTGAGAGCAGAGTCAGGACACAGAGTTAAGGCTGCCTCTTGTGCTTTCATTTCCCCCTTTACATTCTCTGCAGGCACAGCTCTTTTATGAGACCTTTTTTTGCCAGGCCTAGGGGAGTCTGTGCCTATTTGTGACTCCAAAATCCCATTCTGCTCCCTGTTTGTAATCACAGTTACAGATGAAAAAAGACATTGGTATGATCCACCTCTTGTCCTCACCAAGTAGATCTTAATCCTTGCGCTGGCAGTGGACCTACATGAAACTGTTCAGCTAAGACACTGATTTTAAGTGATGAAAATAGCCCAAACTACCAGATGCTGGGCACTGAGAAGCTTAGTACAAACACACAGTTCCATTGGCTTTTCTCTCTTGTTGCTAGTGAAGCCCCAGAGACGGAATGGGTTGAAGCTTGAGGAGGGCAGATTGAGACTGGGAATGAGGAAGGAAGCCTTAACAGTGAGGGTGGGGAGACACTGGGAATAGTTGCCCAGGGAGGTTGTGGATGCATTCTCCCTGGAGGTGTTCAGGGCCAGGTTGGATGAGGCCTTGAGCAACCTGGGCTAGCAGGAGATGTCCCTGCCTATGGTGAGGGCCAGAGGTCATGATGTTGAATCACAGGTTGGAAAAGACCTCTAAGATCACAGAGTCCAACCTATCACCTGACCCTTCTAATTAACTAACCCATGGCACTAAGTGCCTCCTGCAGCCTCCTCTTAAACACCTCCAGGGCTGGGGACTCCACCACCTCCCTGGGTAGCCCATTCCAATGCACTTCATCCAGCCTCCTCTCAAAGGTCCCTACCATCCCAACCCCTTCTGTGACCCTGTGAGCAGGGGGTTTGTAGCTTCCTTTCACCACCCCCCCCGAAATCTTATGCTCGGGAAGATCCTGCACAGGGTGTTTGCTTTCACTCACTTCATCTGCCCTAGCTCCCGTTCAGCAGCAGGAGCAGAGCACAATGCGTTGTCAAAGTTGAACACGGAAGGGTCGAACGGTGGAGGCACATATTTGGTATCCACCCCCATGGCAGTGAAGCAGGGTCTCCTGTAGGCATAGGAGTCGCTGCAGCAGTGGGAGACGTTGTCATTGATGGGGGAGGTCTCCTGTTTCCTGCACATGTCCTGAATGATGATGTTCAGCTGGAAAGAGAAGGGACGAAGGACCAACTTTTAGGGTCTTATCAACAGACTGGCACAGGTTGCCCAGGGAGGTTGTGGATGCCCTCTCCCTGGAGGTGTTCAAGGCCAGGTTGGATGAGGCCTTGAGCAATCTAGGCTAGTGGGAGGTGTCCCTGCCCCATGGCACGGAGGTGGAACTGATAGGACAAGGAGGAATAGGTTTCAACTGGCAGAGGGGAGATTCAAACTAGATATTAGGAGGATGTTCTTTACAGTGAGGGTGGTGAGACACTGGCAGTTTGCTCAGGGAGGTTGTGGCTGCTCCCTCCTTGGAAGTGTTGAAGGCCAGGCTGGATGAGGTCTTGAGTGGCCTCTTCTAGTGGGAGGTGTCCCTGCCTGTGGTGGGGGGTTGGAACTGAGATTTGTAGTTTGGTTTGATGAAAATTTTATTTGATGATTGAAAAATCTTTGAGGTCCCTTCCAACCTAAACCATTCTATGATCTCGAAGGTGCCTTCCAACCCAACCCATCCTATGAATCTGTGCTTAGCCTGAGGTTGGTGAAAAATCACAGCGAGTTCGCTGCCTCACCAGGGCTCAGCGTTTCTGGGAGCAGAGGAAGTCTCCCAGAGGAGCAGAGAGAATACCCAAGGTACTCACATATCCCTCAGAGCAAGGCATACGTTTTTCCTCGGACATCTGACAGCACTTGGTGCCAACAGCTGTCATCTTCTTCCCAATCACAATCAAGGTGTCAGTTGATACCTGAGGCATTTTCTTTGTGTAGCGGGTCAGAAGCCTGGAAAAAAAAAGTCATGTCAAAGAGAGTCACATTGGAAGGATGATCTACTCAGCTGGACCACCAGAGTCAAAACAGAAGGGAGGACCAGAGAGGTTTGCCCAGAGCTGGCAGGATGATTGCCTGCACTGAGGAGAAGACAGATCAGCAACACTCACGTCTTGAGGAAGTCTCCCTCGCCATGGGTTTTGAGCAGCTCACAGTTTGTGTTCACAACGTCCTGAGTTTCTTTGATGTGTTTGTTCAAATCCTCCTCCTGCAGACGAGTACCAGTTTATCAGGAAGGGTAGAGCAGGGCGTCCTGCTGACAGCCACTCGCACCCCTTTTCACAGAGTCACATAGCTGGAGGGGACCCCAGGGACCACATGGTCCAACCTTTCTAGGTCACAGTCGAGCTGCAATGGTCTGGCCCAGCAGCCTGTCAGGCCGAGGCTGAAAACTGACCAATGCAGGGGACTCCACTGTTTCTCCTGAGAGAGGATTCCAGTGTCTGACTGTGCTCATGGGGACAAATGTTCTTCTGGAGTCCAATGGGAATCTCTCCAGCAATCTTGTCCCCTTCACCTCTGGTCTTTTCCATGGGACTCCCTAGAAAAAGGGAGTCTGCATCCTCCTGCTAGCCACCCTTTATGTGCTGGTCCACAGTGATAAGGTCTCCCCTCAGCCTTCTCTTCCAAGGCTGAGCAAACCCAGCTCCCTCAGCCTTTCCTCCACATGAAGGAAACCTCTGCTAACTCTTTCCAGCTCTGAGGTACCCATTTTTTTTCTAGGCCAATCGCTTCTATATGGCCTGGATGGCATAGGCAGGACTTGACTCTCATGGGAGCCTCAAGTTCTGCCGGAAGTCCTGTTAAAAAGGCAGCAGGATTCATGCCTTTTCCCTTAAATCCATTCCCCTGGGTTTAGCCTCTCAAGACACTGTCTGCTGTGCTTGTAGGAGCTTCTCAACCCAATCGTGTCACAATAGGCAGCGCCTAAGCCCTGCAGTCATCTGCAGACACAGCTCTCCACTTACAGCTTTGCTGTAGCACTCAGGAGGGTTGTCTGTCTTGCAGCACTTCTCCAGGAGTGATTCATATCCCTTAGCAACCCTCAGGATCAGCTGGGCAGAGAACTCAGGGTGCCTTCGGGAGTACTCATACACAAACCTGCATGACAAAGCAAGGCTCAGGAGCACAGGGCCTGGAAGGGACCTCCAGAGCTCATCCACTCCAACCCCCCTGCTACAGCAGCATCACCTAGAGCAGATCACAGAGGAACACATCCAGGCAGGTCTTGAATCTCTCCAGAGAGGGAGATTCCACAACCCCCCTGGGCAGCCTGTTCCAGTGTTCTGTCACCCTCACAGTGGAGAAAATTCCTCCTCACGTTTCCATGAAACTTCCTCTGCCTCAACTTCCACCTGTTGCCCCTTGTCCTGTCATTGGGCTTCACTGAGCAGAGCCTGGCTCCAGCTTCCTGGCACTCACCCTGCACATCTTTATAAACATGAATCAGGTTCCTCCTCAAACGTGAGTAAGGTTCCTTCTCTCCAAGCTACACAGCCCCAGCTCCCTCAGGCTCTCCTTGTAAGGAAGATGTTCCACCCCCTTCAGCATCTTTGTGGCTCTGTGCTGGACTCTCTCAAGCAGCTTGTCTCAAGAGAAACCAGGGCTTTAGCTAAGGTTGAGGCTACAGCAGTGACACCAAGCCTCCAGCTGCTCATCTCTTCCCTGCACACCCAAGAGGACACTTTGTCCAAGGGTGCAAAAGAGCAGAGCCCAAGGCAGGAGGAGGCTATCTGCAAGGCACTACTTACTCAGAGAGGAACTCGTCGTGGCCTGCCTCGAAGCTTTTGCACACATCCTTGCTCTGAATGTACTTCTCCACCAGGGAGGGAAGGCCCTCAGGCTTGTCATCATAGTCTGCATCAACGATGCACTCACTTCTCTCCACCAGTGGCTTCTCACAGCAGTGCTTGATTTTGCTGGAGAAAACGTCTTGTTTAGAGCAGATGTAGTCCATCAGCTGTGCCTGGAAGAGTGAAAGCAGGCATCAGGCAAGCTGGGAAATAATAATCATTTCAGCTGGGGACTTCTTTCTTTCTTTATATATA